>OU343225.1:74534681-74611324 GCA_910596185.1 Chrysanthemum makinoi | reverse complement strand
TTGAATTAATGAAGTAAATCACTTATCTTGTTGTAAAATAGGGTATGGAACCCTAAGATACTGCCCAAGACAGCCTATGTTCGGTTTAGGTTTTACTCCAGAAAACTACCTCTTTAAAATACTGAAAATTCGAATTATATATATAGAGTTACAATATGCGACGGCATCACTCTTTAATTGTGACGCCGTCGGGTCGCCGCCATTAGGTTTTCGTCTAGGCCACGTCAACTCTGTGACGGCGTCACCTTATGCTTGTGACGCCGTTGTCTTCAACCTCTGACGCCGTCGGGAACCGAATCTAGGCCGTCTGAGTTGTGACGCCCTACTCTTTTAAACCTGATGCCGTCACTTGTAAAATAGCAATTTGCTCTCTGAGTCGTCTCAAGGTGTGTTGCGACGGTGTCACTATTAAGCTGTGACGCCGTCCCCTTCTGTTCTAGCAGCTTGAGTGTCTTGATTCTTGACTTTGGCCATTTTTTCATATATTCGCGCCTTTTCGTCCGAATAAGTGTCATTCCAGCAATTTGCCTTCAAGAGACCTAAAATGTGAAAAGGAACGAAATTAAGTAGTAACGGATACAAAAGTGATCGATTAAGGGCTTAAATGACCCCTCAAAAGTGTACCTTTTAAATCCTTATCAAATATCCCTACACTTAGTATTTGCTTTTCCTCAAGCAAATGTGCTTTTAGCCAATTAATTTATAAGTTAGGGGTCATGAAGCATTAGTTTAGAACAATTCACAACACGTATAAGCCCCGCAAAAGTCATAACAAGCACGGAAATTACATACTAGCACCTCACAAGTGGTGTTTGGATACTCTCATCTCTCGGGTGTATATGAAATATATCAAGTTGAAAATGGAAGATAAACACTCATTAACCGGTCCTAGTACATAGATTACCATAGGCTTGAGACTAGATCAAACCTCCATCGCTTTGGCGTAAGCACCTAGGAAAAACTATCCAAGAGGTCTTTTAAAGGGTTGTAACGTTAGGCTTACGGTAGGGAAACAAAGGGTTTGGTGAGATAGGCAATTTAGTGGTGGCAAGTCAAAAATCTTTATGTTACAAGCATGAGAAGAATGGCGTTGCTAAGCCAAGACTCGACACTCTAAACTTTAGATAAATTGAAACAAACAAACATAAATTTAAAGATAGATGTAGGATGGTAGCCCGTATGTTTTTTTCATTTTTTTTTCAACACTCTATTTTTTTTCTTTTCTCTTTTTTTCGATTTTTTTTTTCGATTTTTTTTCATACACTTTTACTCTACCATCCTCTACGATAGCATCAAAATAATAGGGATTTATAGGCACATCCCTAGACTTGAGTTTTTATTACTCTAACACTAATTTGATCCGAATTGAAAAGATCAAAACACTTAGATTACATTATTACGCAAATAAAAGGAAATTGAATTTAACGTTCCTTCCCGTCATTTCATAAAATTTGACTTTTCCCATGAGTCCCAATCGTCCCAAAACTGTGTACAAAGGATATGACTTGACTTAGCAACTTATGTAAGCAACTAGATAATTTAACTAAGGGTTTAGTATGATAAAAATAATGCACTAAAAGTGAGTGCATACAAGGTAGGCTAAGGCGATTTGGGTGTACATTTGGGGGTGGATTGTAAACAATGTTCTTCATTGATATTCCGGAAAACCGAAACATCACGAGAACCGCGAAAAGGATAGGCTCTGAAGGGTTAACTAGGGGTATCGTGTACTAAAGATGAGTACAACGCAAGGGTGTGGGGGAATTCCTCAACCGATGTGGAAGAAGTAATTATATACGGGTATCAAACAAGGGTTATCCTAATGCCTCTTATCATTTAGTTATTCCTAACTACACAAGTGTAGTCTCACTAGCGATCTCAGAATGCATCACAAAACAAGTTCTAGAATCTATTATACTACCGGTACACTCTCGAAGCATTAAAGTGGAATGCTTTAATTCCTACAAATCTAAGGGCGATCCTCACATTTTGGGTGGAATTTAAGTGGTAAAGGGTTTTTGTGCTAGTCATATAACTTCCTATCCATGAGACGCTTTATTAAGACTAATGGCCCACTCCTACATATCATGAAAAATTTTAAATTTGGTGCCAAAATTACCCTAACCGATATTTCTCATGGTTTATTACACAAATGAAATTAGACAAGGCAAATAGTCAAGGATAAACATAGTTTCAAAGTTCCCGTTTTATTTTCCCTCCCTACACTTAAACTGAACATTGTCCCCAATGTTCCCCGAAAGTAACAAAGTTATGATAATGGAAGGTAATTAAAAAACGAAAGAAACTAATACTCCCCTGATTAGCTCGGTAGGATCCGTGTGAAGTAGTGGTTAAATTTTTCTTCAAGAAGAATGTATGCGTGAAAAGCTCCATCCAATCTTATGTATCTTCTTCTTGATAAATAAAACTTGCACACTTGAAGAAAACAAGCGAAACCTTCACGTAAAATCGGCGGTAACAATATATATATATATATATATATATATATATATATATATATATATATATATATATATATATATATATATATATATATATATATATATATATATATATATGACTCTACTAAACTAGGATATAATGCTTGTGGAATGGATGTTTACATATTTTCTGGAAAATTAAGACCTGGAAAATTTCAAAAATTTATAAGTAGCACTGAAAACGAGAAAAAGTAGTAAGCTATTTCTACTCCTCCTGACGCCGTCAGGTTGCGACCCTGACGTCGTCAGGTTATCCTGACAGAAACTGGCCTGCGATTTTCTGGAAAAAATTTTGGAAAATTTATATCTTTAGAATCTGGAAAAATTTTCTGCAAAACATCCATTATGACTCGATACAAGCATTTGACTCGAACAAACACACATGTATATCTTTTTAATAATCGTAATTCTCATGTTCACGTTCTTTCTGAAAACGTGTGTAATCCTCCCTGCACTTATCCCTTTTGTAAAATACCTTTATATATAATTAAGACGAGGTTAAAGACAAAATAAAGCATTTTTACAAATTTAAACATGAGAATAAACAATCAATAAAAGATATACGACACACAAACAAGAAAACAATTAAGCATGGGTTGCCTCCCACGAAACGCTTTTCTTTATTTATGAGTCTTGTAGCTAGACTCGAAGTCATGCCCCTACGTGACTTCATTACCGTCACCTTCTTCCTTTACTAATCCTTTATCAAAAGGTTGTAGACGTTGTATGCTTACCGTGGATTCCTTCCCAACGTCGTCTATTATGATAACAATTTTATTCTTTAGATTAGTTTCTTTCACCGTATAAGTCCCAAACCATCTTGGCTTGTTTCGACCTCTTAATGCTTTTATTCTTGACTTGTACAAAAGTACTTTATCTCACTTTAAAAATTCCTTAGGTTTCCTTTGTGTTTGTGGTATTGAGGTAGGATTATTTCCTAACTTTTTATCTCGCTTCCTCAAAGTTGCATGTAGTCCTTGAACCATGAAATCTCTAAGCCCTTTTTCCCAATCGTTAATTTTCTTCCTAACCATATTGTTAGGGACTTGTGGATTCTCATCCGTAATCTTCTCCATAATCTTTAAAGGATACCTTGGAACAATAGGTATCCTAGCGTATCCCTTGCCGCTTTTGAGTATCATGATGCCCTCACCGCATTTGATGGTTGCTTTGGCAGTGGCCAGAAAAGGTGTTCCAAGAATGAGTGACATGTTTCTATCTTCCTCAATGTCTATAATCACGAAGTCCATCGGATAGACAATATTAGCCACCTCTATTAAGACATCCACCGTTATTCCTATGGGGTAGACATATGTGTGATTTGCTAAGGAAAGTCTAATATTGGTCTTGGCTGGCTTCTCCCTAGTCAACTTATTATAGACTGATAGTGGCATTATGTTCACATCAGATCCTTGATCAGCTAAGGAATTTATATTATCAATGTCACCTATGCTACATGGTATCACGAAGTTCCCCTGTGGTTTCTCGTTTTTTAGTTACTGGTTTTTTTAGAACCAGCTCATACATAGGTCCCATAGGCATGGTGTCATAATCATTTTCTGTTATTTCTCCTTTTAGGGCTTTCCTAAGAACCTCATTGTACCTAAAGATGTTCACTTGGTTAACAATGGTTTTTTTATTAATCTCGTGCTTAAGGTAGTACTCAATGGTCTCGGGCTCATCATTGGTTTCAACCTCCTCCTTCTTGCTTTTCTCAGTTTCCATCTCCTCAACTGTTCCATCTTCATCAGGCACAATGGAAATGGCGTTAACAAAGGAAGTGGGGGGAGGGTAATCATTGCTTCTCACTAGCACCTTTTCGGGAACTTTTTTCTTAGTATACTCTTTTACCAAGTTCATCATCTCCGTCATCTTTGCCTTCATCTCCTCCCTTTGCCTATAAACTTCCTCTTCAAATTTTGCAAATCTTTCCGTATGGGCCGCCATGTACTCCCTCATCTATTCCTTAAAGCTCGGTGAGAGTGGTATTGGAGAAGTAGAACGGAAGCGCCGTTCGGAATTGAGATTTTGCTCATGACTTGGGGATTCAGAGAAAGGTGTTGGGTGGTCGGTGGAGTTAGCGGAATTAACCATTTCATGAGGGATTCGTTCAGGGGCTCTCCTTTGCCTATCAATTAGATAATCGATCCTTCTCTCAAGAGCACTCATTTTCTCTTCAGTGATGGAAGACTCTTGAGGAATCGATATGGCATTGATCACCTTGACGGGGGTTTCATGGGACTCACTCCAATTTTCATAGCTTTGATTAGCAAGCTCTTCAATAATACCCCATGATTCTTCTGCGTTGGAGTTGCTAAGCCTTCCACCGGCGGCTCGATCAATGGATTACCTTGTGATGAAGTCGGTGTGGTCATAGAAGATTTGGATTTGAAGCCAAAGATCAATGCCATGATGAGGGACTCTATGGAGTAAGTCTTTGAATCGGGTCCATGCCTCGTAGAGACACTCGCCTTGAAGTTGTTGGAACGTCAAGATGTCTCGTCTAAGCTTAGTAGTTCTCCCCGGTGGGAAAAATTGAGCAAGGAAACGAGAAGTGAGATCATCCCAACTTGAGATGGAGCCGGCGGGAAGTCGCTCAAGTCAATTGCTAGCTTGGTCCCGTAGAGAGAATTGGAAGAGACGCAAACGCGTGGTTTCCTGAGTAGTACCATCGAGGTCGATGGAATCAACGATCTTAAGGAAATCCTTAAGATGCTGATTAGGATCTTCGTAATTAAGTCCATGGAATGCACATCCGTTTTGCACCAACCGGATGGTGTCCGATCGAAGGGCCGTAGTTTGGGCTTGGTCAGGAAGCTCAATGGTGTTTCTATAGCCTAGGTGGCTTGGTCTTGAGTATTCACCAAGAGTACGGCCTCTTGGCGGGTCATTTGGTGGTGGGTTGATGAGTGGTGGTTGATTATCACCTTCCATGATGAAAAGTGATAGGGTTACTAACAAAGGTCACGAAGAAGGGGGATAGACTACGAGGAAGCTAAAAATGGGAAAAAAGCTCACTTGATAGGAATCAAGCAAGGAAACCTAAACGAGGTGGAAATCTAACTAGCTATTCTATTCCCCGGCAGCGGCGCCAAAAACTTGATACGCGTACAACGCGCGTTCGGGGTCAAAGGAACTTCCATTTCGTCGAGTAAGTTTTTCAACACCCTAGGCAGTGAACCTAATCGTTGTAGTGTAGTATTAGGGTAAGCCTCAGGAATTGATATCTTTCTCTAGGGGAATAAGAATGCTAGTGAGAAATTACTACGCTAAGGTTGGGGTTGAGGAAGATTATTTTTTATCTTTTTTATATTTTTTAGAAAATTGAAAGGTACGAATCTCGGGGTATTGGATTTGGGGGTTGGTATTTCTACCGATTATTCTACTTATCTAATTATCTAAACTAAGGTGAGTGTAGTCTATGTCTATTGTTGTGTGCTCTTATGATGATTAAAAATGTGTTTACTTAGATGCTTACTCCCCAGTTATCTCCTATTGATGGTTGAATTGTCACGTCCTTATTCTTAACGCTTTGTGTCTTCTAAGGTCGTAGGGTATGCGTTTTTCCCTAACTCTTTGAGTCTACCTTAAGGTTATTGCCTACGAAATCTCTAGGATTCATAAACTAACTCTAAGGTTATATTTGAATGTTTAGACTACAATAACTCTAGGTGATTATAAACTAATGTTCACAAAGATTAATCAAGCATTAAAAACACAACGAATGACCTATCGAAATACTAGGTCAATCACAATTAAGATAAGAGACAACCAATCAATATTCAATACCTAGGTTTCATAGATCTAAGCAAACACACAAGTAAATTAGCCGGACATGGAAAACATGCAAGCATACACACAAACAATTTAAGACATAATTGAATTAATGAAGTAAATCACTTATCTTGTTGTAAAATAGGGTATGGAACCTTAAGATACTGCCCAAGATAGCCTATGTCCGGTTTAGGTTTTACTCCACAAAACTACCTCTTTAAAATACTGAAAATTCGAATTCTATATATAGAGTTACAATATGCGACAACGTCACTCTTTAATTGTGACGCCGTCAGTCATGCCGCCATTAGGTTTTCGTCTTGGCCACGTCAACTCGTGGACGGCGTCACCTTATGCTTGTGACGCCGCGGCTTCAACCTCTCGCCGTCGGGATCCAAATCTTGGCCGTCTGAGTTGTGACGCCCTACTCTTTTAAACCTGATGCCGTCACTTGTAAAATAGAAATTTGCTCTCTGAGTCGTCTCAAGGTGTGTCGCGACGGCGTCGCTATTAAGCTGTGACGCCGTCCCCTTCAGTTCCAGCAGCTTGAGTGTCTTGATTCTTGACTTTGGCCATTTTCTTCATATATTCGCGCCTTTTCGTCCAAATAAGTGTCATTCCAGCAATTTGCCTTCAAGAGACCTAAAAAGTGAAAAGGAACGAAATTAAGTAGTAACGGATACAAAAGTGATCGATTAAGGGCTTAAATGACCCCTCAAAAGTGTACCTTTTAAATCCTTATCATGAGGCTGTCCTTCATTGGGTGAATCGGCTCATTGAGTCTAAGGGTCACAATTTTGGGTTCTCTATGCTGATGGTGGATTTTCAGAATGCTTTCAATCTGGTCGATAGGAGTGTCCTTCTTCAGGAGACCAGGATAAGATTTCCTTCTATTGCTCCTTGGGTTGAGTTTTGCTATGCCAGGTCTGCTTGACTTTATTACGATGACTTTATCCTTTGGTCCTCTCAAGGGGTTCAACAAGGGGATCCGCTAGGTCCTTTGTTGTTCGCCCTCACTTTACACCCCCTAGTCCATGCTATTTATGGAAAACTAGAAGGGGGTTGAATAGTTTTACCGATTAAAACTTGGTTTTTAACTATTTAGATCGACTTATGTCAATCTATTTAAACATGTGTGTTGGATGTTGATGGACAAGCATATATAAATATGTAATGAAAGAATAAGGAGTAAGAAGCACAAAACCACAACGCAAGTATTTATAGTGGTTCGGCTACAAGGACACCTTCCTTGCCCTACTCCACTCCCCGAGTCACCTACTCGAGAGTTCGTAATCACTACTGTAGGATCAAATATATTTATTGTGTTGATGATTCGGGTGGTCTTGGATGATCAAAATACATGTTAAACATTGTAGAGAGAGAACGTAGAGAGATGGTGTTCTTGGTAGAGAGTTGCTTCTATAAAAAATGAAAGGTTAGATTGCCAAGCCACACCCCTTCCATGGATGGAAGGGGTATTTATACTTACAAACAACACGACCTCCTATCGGCCTGTGGATCAGGTATACAGTGGGTAAAGACCCGTCCTTCCTCCACGGTGTTACACTACGCTAAACTAAACTAATAACTAACTAATAAACTGATAAATAACGATATGTCTACGAGCTAACTTATGCTAAATTATATTTGGGGTGACCGACACTTCACTATGGAATTTCCAATTCCTAACAATCTCCCCCTAAGGGAGGTCACCCCATGTTTTACATTTCGAATCTTAGCATTCTATTTAATCTTCAGTCTTGAGCTCGTAGACTTTAATTCTTCAACATCTGCATCTTTGTGCTTTAGCAGTGATTCTTCAAAGTCCGCATAGTTTTGTACTTTGAGTGGAGGTCTTTGAACTGATCCACATTTTGATGATCTTCGAGCTTTCATTGAGATCATCAGCCACAGCAAATCTCTGGATCACCCTTTATTGTGTTGCCAACATGTGAAGTTGTGACTTTTGGACCGACATGCTCACACTTTTGAATCATGACATCTTTCCATCAGAGTAGCGGAAGCCTTACTGGTTCATGATATTTGCAGCAGCGAAGCAGAAGCATAGTATGAAATATCGAGCCGGTTATGTAGATATGCACCAGTCATGATTTCTTCAAATTAAGTGTGGATGCTTTGTGAGCATGCGGTTTTGGATTGACTCCTCAATTTCGATCACCAGCAACCGTCCAAATGTACCTGCAAACAACAGTTATCAATAAAACACACGAAAGTGTCTTTGATCACTTTCGTTGAATTGAGGTACACGGCCCACGGTTCCTCGTTGATCAGTACAAGTACTGCCTGTGATCAGGTAGGATTCCGAGGAATCTCCTTGACAGGGTTTCGCAGCTAATCAAGCCGTTCTCAAACTGGAACGTCTCACAGAAGACAACACGGAGTGAGAGAACCAGTGAATTGAGATTCACTGATTGATGAAAAATGATTTGAAAAACAATCGTGTATTGCTTGAAGAAAGAGTTTTGCAATACAACGAAGGTTTATGAGAAAGATTAATTTTTCAATCAAAATACTTTTTGTATTAAAGAATGAGTACACATTCGACGTGCTAGTGAAAAGAAGATATTCGCACATCGAATGGTTTTTCTAAAAGTATTTTTCAATCAGAGATACCTTTTGAATTCGAAAATGAATACACATTCGATGCGCTAGAGAAAAGAAGATTTGCACATCGAACGGTTTTTCCAAAAGTATTCGTCAATTCATTTCCTGGACCAAGGTTGATTCAAGATTGAATCTCCCCATCGTTTCTATCCAGTTGTCACAAGCTTGATCTTACGAGAAGATCTCACATGTCACCTACCAAGAGCTTGTTTGATGTTGGCTCTAGAAGGCTTTCCATCTTCATTATGAATATTTTTACATATCACTCAGATGTTCTGGCAATACCACAAGGATAATGCGTAGGACTCTTAAGATATATTTACTTTCCACATTGTGTGAAACAGCAAGTCTTCAAGAATTTAGTGTCCTAATGAGATAATGTGGATGATCTCTTGGCTCTAGACTCAATTGTGCACATTTGGTTCCTATGCCGGAGACTAGGGAGAGGGCCTCCTTCTTCAATATCAACAATCTCTAAGAGAAAGTCGATAGATAATGTCGGTTCCCCGTGAGAATGCAACAAGTCCTTTTAAGAGGAACTTGAGTAGCTTGGGAAGTTGTAGTGCAGTGCGTCACTGGGTCCATGACGTCTTGTCTTCAATACCGGCGTTACCTTAGTAACCACCAGTAGCATATGTATTGAACCCGGTGTCTGCCCTAAGGTTGAATTATTGGAGGGCTATTTCTTTTCACCCTTTTCACATTCGAATCTTTTTCATTCTTCAACCCCTTCAGTGCTTACCGAGACTTCATAACTAGAACCTTGTTGGGTTTATTCCAGTTCTAGCTCTATCTCGCCTGCAGACTCTTCCCATATCTCATTTTTCTCCTTTTTCAATATACCTAAGGACTCTACACTATCTAGTGGATTGTCCCTCGGTAGATCCCTCCGGTTCTAGCGGATCGTGGGAACGAATACCTAACCTAACCATCCTTATAACACCATGCATAAAGTAAATTGGTCGGTCTTTTGGTATTGTTCTTTCCTTCATGAAACCAATTGAAAAATCATTTGGAAAAACAATCAAGGTACTTGTGATACGAGATCAAAGCATTTTGTACCTTAATAGTTTTGATCATTTAGAAAACCTCCCCCTCAACATGTGCATATGATTTATAAATTGTTTAGCACGTGGAGGCAAGAGGACTTTGAAATATTTTCTTTGATCACAGTTTTCATAGAAAAAGCCATTTGATTTTCTTTGGTAAATTCTCCCCCTTAATATGTGCATAGGATATTTGAAATCATTTTATCACATAGAGGCAAGAGTTAATTTGAAGCACATCCACAATCACAAGAGCCATTAAGAAACCATTTGAAAACTCAATCAAGGTACTTTATAAATCACTTTAAAAAGCTTTCGTACCTCGATAGTTTATTTGCTCCTCCTCAATATGTGCTTCGAGATTCGAAAGCATTTAGCACATATGAGAGAGCAGCCTGTACAATTAAATCAAAACGATCACCTTTTATCAAATTTCATTATTAGATCACAAATTCTCCCCTGATCAAAAATATCAAACCCTTTGAGATTTTGGATCCCAAGTGATTTAATAAGGTTTATAAAACATGGAAGAAAATGTGCCAGATTTAAAAACTCATATTGTTTTGGGATAAATGCTCCCCCTCAACATGTGCATTATGTATATTGAAATCGTTTGGCACATGGAGGCAGGAGTGCCTTTGAAGGACTAACACCAATTCCATTTAAAACAGATTTGAGATTTAAATCACGATCTCTACCCCGATCATAAATATCAAACCATTTGAGATTTGTGATCCCAACTGATTTAAATCATTTAGAAAAATTTGGGGAAAGACGTGGCAAGATTCAATTTTGAAAGATGACAGATAAGGACCATTTTAAGACATTAAAGATTGTTAGTGTCAGGTATGATTGTTTTAAGAGATCTTTAAGTAAAATAAAACAATTTCACAATCAAACAAGAACAGAAAAAATTTCATTTTGACAGATCTTTGAGTTTTAAAGAAAATCATACCATGACATAACATTAAATCTTTAGATCACCACTTTTTGTTGTACAAAACGGACTTGATAGATGAAATATGGATTGAAAATATTTAATTTGAAATCACTTAAGATTTGACAAAATAAAGTCCGGTTGATTTCAAAACATTGAATCCTATTTATTTTCAAAACAATATTTTTCCATTTTCAAAAATGATATTTTTCAAAGTTTTAGAAAAATGGTATCATTCACTACTTGTCCTGCACAAAGATACGTTAGGTGGTTGAGAAGCTTATGTTGTTGCTGTATGGCTTGGAAGAAAAACCATCTGCTGATGCAGTGAGACTTCTTTCGTTGCATTTTAATGCCAACTTAGGTCAAATTTAAGCTCCGTTTCTTCAATCACTTAGAAGAAAAACCATCTGCTGATGCAGTGAGACCTCTTACGTTGTATTTATGCCAACTTTCCATTGAAGTCAAATTTAGCTCCGTTTCTTCATTTGTCAACCCAAGATATAGTTACCCTTTCCTTTCGGCATCCAATCTTCTTCAATTGTGGGATCCGGATCGGGAACATTCTTATATACCAATATACCTGCATACGTTAGTGAACACAGATACAGATATATGGTGGTCGACATCACCCAAACAGCAATCGACTAATAAAAGTCAATTCAACATATTAATCAGATCATATAAGGCATGGGAATTATGTGTTCATCAAACTCTAATAATCTAATCCTAACAATCATATCCTAGATTCCTAGTCCTTCAACATAGGTCAACATCTTTTTCAGTTAAGCACGTAGGATAATTAGATAAGTCTGTTAGATGATATAGATTTGAAAACATTCTCCCCCTCAATCAATGACTCATTTTATAAAAGATTTAAAAGCGCTGAAGTCATTGATTGAGTTTTCAAATTATACGAAAACTCTGATTCTGATTGATTTTTCAAGCAACTCATTTTCCACCAATTTTTGAATACAACAAATATTTTTCTGAAGAATTTTTTGACGGAAAAACATTTGTGTGGGAACAGCAGTCCTTCGACATACTTTCCTCAATTAGTTTTAGGATAAGTGCACGAAATATTTGAAAATAGGTTTAGCGCAGCACTTTCCTTTCTTTTTGAAAAGCGGGTTGCTATCGGAAATAATAGCAAGCCATTGTTTAAGCACGGGTCACAGTCTGAAATAACTGTAAGCCATGGTTAGAGACATGATTTGGAAAAGAATATTTACACCTTCTGCTCGAACTTCATCTATGGTCCCGTGCCATTATTAAATGACATTTCTAAGACCGCAGATGTTATCGATACCAGAAGACATGTCTTAGAAAAACAATATTTTTGGTCTTTTCAAATTTTTTGATTTTTATGGGTTTTTGTTGGTTTTATATTTTTCTATTTTGTTTTGCTGGTTTTATCTTTTTGTATTTGGTTTTTCAAATAAATATATACAAAGATAGAGTAGATGATATAGTTAAAGAAGATGATGATACGAGTACCGAGATAAGGATATCGAATAGCCCCGTTGTAGAAGATAGAAGTCATCATCTCTTAAACATTCACCACCAAAGCTTTCGAGGCTCCTGAATTGAGAGAAATTGAACCATCTGAAAGTGAGACTCTGGCAGCTTCCCCCCAAACCGAAAATCCATTAGATGAGCAGATTCGAAGCTCTATTTCAAGCTTGCCTTAGCCAGGTGCACAAAGAAGCACACCATTATCATAAATCCCGCTGCTCCTTTTAAGAACGATAATCGAGGATCTCCATTCGGGGTTATATCATCAAGTAGAAGAACAGCAACGTATCATCCCACATTTGAATACCTCTTCTCAAATTCCTTTTCCACTGAAGTCTGAAGCAATCCATTCCGAAAGGTGCCAAGAGACCACTTCCCCCGAGTAGTTGAATTGATGCAGTCAGTCTCTTTGTATAATGCTCAAGAACTCTCCCGAATACTCTTCATGAGGGGAATGAAGAACACCTTCCCATGTTCACATTTTTGTTCCCTGATGAATGTGTATGAAGCTCAAGAACCCGAAGTACACCAATATCCAAGAACTCTCCCGAATACACATCATGAGGGTAATGAAGAACACCTCCCCTATGTTCACATCTTTCGTCCCTGATGAATGTGTATGAAGCTCAAGAATCTGAAGTACACACATTCCCAACGAGAGAATAACTGATAACACCTCCCTCATGTTACACATTTATCTCCCCTGAATATGTCGTACTTGTGTACCTCTTTTATCTTCAGAAACTAACTCTTCCATCTCTTCCCCCACATAGTTGGAATAAGAACACTAAACGCCTTGATGAGTAAAACCTTGAGTTTCTCTCCGGTCATGACATTTGTTTTCCCGGGATATCTTCAATCACTTAGAAGAATTAAGTTCATCAAGTTTACTCGCCATGAGTCAAACCTTGAGTTTCTCTGCGGTAATAACATTTGTCTTCCCGGGATATCTTCAATTATTTAGAAGTATTAAGTTCATCAAGTTTACTCGCATTTAGATGCGTGTCTCCTTCCCCCTTGATGGTTTTGATACATCAGAATTAGCAACTCATTGTAAGCCCATATACTCGAAATCTTTTGAGAAGAATACCATTAGCACAAATATATCTGTGAGAGTCAATTAGCTGAAGAATATGAGCAAGTCTAATTGAGGATTAATTCGACATTTCACCCTCCCACAATTAGTGCTCTCCCCTAAACCGACAATCTGTTTGATAAATGCCCAGATTAAGAAGAAGTCTTTAGATCGTTAAATGCAACTCGTCTTTAGTCTTCTAACATGTAGCAGAAATTGTAGAACCGACTGTAGACTCGACCTTCTTCAAGATTGTCCGAATGGGGAATAGAAAGTTAACATCTTCAACTCACCAAAACACAAGATCATCACCAAAAAGCATCCCAATTAACTTACATCTTGCAAATCCCCTTAACTAAAATCCCTCCCAATCAAACAAGAACAGAAAGATGTTCATCAAGGAAATCAGCAATCAGGCCGCAACGAACACACAATATGGTAACACCAAACTACCAATCACATCAAACAAGAACAGAGAGATTGTTTGGAATCATCATGTTGATGTATACGTGAAGCATTAACCGGAAGCACTTTGTCGATAAACTCATCAATCCGAGTGAAGATGTCAACCAACGACTCTTAGAAGAAACTCCATGTAAAGATGATCCGATAAGAAGAAGTTCGGTTCTTACATGAGTTTGGAGCCGTATGACCATATATTCTCATATAATTATCAACCATGCAGTATTATCACACTTCTTCTCCCCTTCAAGAATTGCATATGGAGATGTCATTCTTGATTAAACAAGTGAGTATCTTCTAAATGTATTCTATTCACACTTCTCCCCTGCAAGATTAGCACATGATGTCGCCATCGTCATTATAGTTGAGCAAGTTGAATAAGAAAAACAATTAACAGTAGCCCGGTTCACTTGATAATTGAAAGCGCATGGAAAAAGCATGAAGCATGTTGATGAGAATGGTCATAATTGAGAAGATTTCTCTTCTTCCGAAGATAATGCGCACTGAAGCGTACACATTTCTTTTCTTTAGAGTACGAGGCATGAACTGTTGTGTTCATACGTCATTATCTCTCTCTTTTCAGCTATCTTAGCAAAACATGTAATCAACCCATTATCATTCAGTAGGCTTTTTGTAGTGACAGCTGATGGAGAAAATCCAATATGATGAATTTGACCCTGAAGTAGAATAACCCAAGCTCGTGACTTAAACTTGCACATGTGTAACGAAGAGCGGTGTCGAGAATTAATGCCCATTTGAATCTCTAAGTACTCTATACTCTTCAACCAACCAACCATCAAGTATAAGACGTAAATCACCTCTTGAAAATCCACAATTGAATGTGACACTGAGCACTACAACGTAACTCCTTTAAGTGATAGTTATTTTGTGGTGATAAGAGCCCAATTCCCCCAAGTGGTAAAAGAAGAGGTAAAAGACACCCTACAATAACTAGATTTCCAAGTCTTCGTTTTTGAAAATAAGCTTGAACAAGGATCATGAAGAATCTTCATCCAACCATCCCCGATACCTTCAGATACTAAGTACACTCGCCCGTGATATTTCACTTCAACCTAAAATAAATAATAGTGAATTAACTCCGTTGTCAGATCTTGTTAAAAGCTCAAATTTAGCCTCCTTTGACGTTTTAAGTAAACTATGATAATGGTTTCATCCCGACCATGGTTAAAAGCACATATCCCCGTAAAACCATATAATAACCAATCTGCCATGAAGATAATCCAAACACACATCCAAATCATAAAGTACCCCCTTTATCTTTTCTTCGAAGTAGAAATCGTAGCACCAGCATCAGATAAGATCCAGAAATACACTTTCTCTTTCTCCAGGATGAATCTATGATCACGGGATTTTACAATTCTATGGTTTAAACCGAAAAATAGATTCTTTCCCGAGATTTTACAAAACCAAGAATAAATCGTAAGATAGATCCGGAAATGCACTTTACAATTACCAGGATGTTTCCATTGTCACGGGATTTTACAAGTCTGTGATTTAAACCGAGAAATAGGTTCTTTCGCGGGATTTTACAAAATCAAGACTAAACCGTAAATAATGTCAGATTGAATGTGTAATGACAACTTTGGTTTCAGTGAATATCTGTTTTAGGGGAACATGCAGTGGTTCATCAACTATTCATTCTCCATCGTCAACAATTCATCTCCCATATGTAGAATACTTCACAACCCATACTAAGTAGAGTAGTATATACTACTTTCCCCTGGAGGTTGACCGTAACACATCAAAGTACACGTTTCTCCCCCATGATGATTTCGAACTTTCGGAAGCATCATTAACGTGTACGACCATCTGCACGAAAAGTTCTTGTCATAACATCTTGAAAAATCATGACTGCCACTGAAGATTCTTGAAAGATTTTGCTTAGACTGTGAAGTATCATTGACATTCAGTGGCATCGAATATTCTATGGGAATTGTTGATCACATCTCAACCTTTGAACTCTTTGGTAAACACACCATTCACGTATTTAGTCGGCTATTGCAGTGACCACTAGAAGAAATAAACCCGATATACCAAGCTTGAACATGAAGTAGTATTCCCCAGATTTGTTACTTAAGCTTGTACTAATCTTTGTGAAAAAAGAAACGGTGTACCCAATGTACAAAACCTCTTGACATATCCTCTGTGAGACACCGAAGTGATAGTTACGTTGTGGGTTTAGCGAGAAAGAATAACAAGAGTAACTAAATATCCAAGTCTTTATCACACTCTATAAATGCCCAAACAAGTCATCTTCGCGGAATGGGTAGAAAGAAAGAAGACGAAATAAGTAAACGTGCCCGAAAAAACCTCACTTCACATCCAAATAAGAAATACCGTCCAAACAACCCCGTAGTCAACATTTTCCAATATCAATTAAAGCCGTGACATGATGTTCTCCGTGAAAATCTTGAATCCAAAATACCACTCATTGTATATATAAAAAATTGTATCCAAAGTTTGAGTGACAAAATTTGGTTAACAATTTATATCCAATTTAAACTTAAGCTCATCAATGTTATACATCACCTTCAAAATCCAACGAGATGTAAACTCGGCCCAATGCTCACGTGAAATATCCGAGTAATATTTGTGCAACCCACGATCCAAAATCATCCCATGATCCAAAGTAATTGAAAACCCGATCCAAGTTTAACAATAGTAAAACCGGATATAAGAACATCTGAACATGTCTAACCCTAATATTTCTCACATTTCACAAAACCTAAACACCCTTAACAAATAACACGCCCCCATCACCTGTTTTCTCTCTCTCAAGATCTGAGAAAAAATACGTATCACCAAAAATCTCTCAATCTTAACGAAACAGATCTCAACTCTCCATACTATTCGATTCTCATATAAACCATCATAAAACCAACCACACAACAAATCATATCCTTCGACCATCACTTTATTTATTTTTTTTTCAGTTTCGAAGACCACAAGATTGGAACATATGGCTTCAAGATCTTATAGAAAGGTCTCGGGTAGGTTTTGTTTGATGTTAGTTTTGAGTTATGGTCATTGAACTAAGAAAAGGAATTAACATAATTGTTATTTCACTTATTCTTGTAAGTTCGAATATCAATTGAAGCATAAGCTTCAAATATAATCTATGATGTGTTGTTTTCTTTCGATTTAATGACCTACAAGGTCGGATGATTCTTTTATAGGCTCAAAAGAAAAAAACTGAGATAACTTGTTTTACGAGATGTTTATAAGAGAGTTGGATGAGAGTCTTGTTATTGTAGGTATGAATATTTGTTGGATGGGTATGGCTGTGGTAGACGTTGTACTTCAGGCTTTGTAAATTAATCAGATTTGAGTCTGACTTGTGATGAGTTGATATTTTATTTTGTGGTCAGGGTCAAATAGTCAAGGTCTTCTTCTACCTTTCTTTGAAAAGTCAAAACTCACAAGTCGCTAAACATTTTTGTCAAGTCGCTACCAATTTCTTAAAACTCACAAGACGCTATGTTTTTCTTCACAAGTCGATAGTATAATAACCAAGTCGCTAGCATAACTGCTAAACAACAAGTCGCTAGCATATTTATTTGACTCAATAGTCAAATAATCAAGTCGCTAAGGTAATACACAAGTTGCTACTGAAAAAAAGACAAAAGCTCAAAAGCTTTTTGTCAACTCGCTATGCAGATACATAGAAACTCGCTATGAAGAATGACCATTATAATTTTTCCGGTGAGTTATTCCGACCAAGTTCCGACCACCTTCAAGTTTACCCAGAAAGCTGCACAAAGGATGCACCTTTTGACCCATTATGACCACAAAAATGACCAGATAATCAAATTTTGGACAAGGCTTACACAAAGAGAACTTGGACAAATGTATTAACCAGTTAAGACCATAGACCACAAAAATGTATTCCAACCACAAAAAACGTATCAAAGAACTGTTTTGGACACATGTTTTAATCAGTAAAGAATTGTTTACCCAAAGAATATATTCCGACCAAGAAAAATACCACAACAGTAAATACAAAAACCATGAAACCACACAAATTTTTTTCGACCAATCAAACGAACCAAAACTAGATACCAAAACAGTTAATACACTAACCATGAAACCACACAAATCAACACAACACAAAAACCTTGGCTCTGGTACCATTTGTAGGATCGAATATATTTATTGTGTTGATGATTCGGGTGGTCTTGGATGATCAAAATACATGTTAAACATTGTAGAGAGAGAACGTAGAGAGATGGTGTTCTTGGTAGAGAGTTGCTTCTATAAAAAATGAAAGGTTAGATTGCCAAGCCACACCCCTTCCATGGATGGAAGGGGTATATATACTTACAAACAACACGACCTCCTATCGGCCTGTGGATCAGGTATACAATGGGTAAAGACCCGTCCTTCCTCCACGGTGTTACACTACGCTAAACTAAACTAATAACTAACTAATAAACTGATAAATAACGATATGTCTACGAGCTAACTTATGCTAAATTATATTTGGGGTGACCGACACTTCACTATGGAATTTCCAATTCCTAACAACTACACAACACCAACTCTTTGTGGCGGAGAAACCTTCACAACGTTGCCTACTCTTTATCCGGTACTAGGCTTGATACCGAGTTCCATTACAATGGATGAACTACTACCCAACACTACACAACACCTAACCCTAAAGGCGATTCACTCCTTATAACAACATCAACAAGGATATCAATATCCTTTGGCCCAATACTAATATATCTTGTACATCGAATACACCATATCGAAAGTACACCTTAGACATCTTTCACTAATGCCTTTGACTCGACCTTTAGGCAACCTTCACTAGTGCCTTGTGACTTGACTTCTAGACACCCTTCACTAATGCCTTTAGCCTTGACTTCTAAGCACCCTTCACTAGTGCTTTCAATATGGACTATCGACACCTTTCACTAATGTCTTCGTCTTGACCCTTTAGACATCTTTCGCTTATGTCTTCGACACTACACTTCTAATGAGAAAGAAGAGAACTATCAACAAGAGAACCTCAGTAGTCTTGATGATGACGAATCATGGCAACTCATGGACTTAAGCTTGCTCGATTTCAAAAGGTGGTGATCTCGCCTTCAAGAGGAACCTAGAGAATCACACAAAAACAAAACTACATACATAGGTCACTTGGATCTGAGGTTAGAGAGTTTGTAACTCAAAGAGAAAATATGTGTCAAAGGGGTTGAGTTACAATGAAGAAATGGCTCACTATTTATAGAAGAAATTTGGCTACTGTTCCACGGATCCCACGGATCCCTCACCTGAGGGATCCGTCCAGTGTATTACTGGGGATCCGTGGGACGCTCCCTTTTGCCCATGGGTTTTGGGTCATGGGTCATGGGTCATGGGTCTTAGACTTTGGACCATGGGTATCCAAGTAGATACAATGTATCCACAAAATGCTATGCATCTAGTCCATGGGTCATGGGTTAAGTCCATTTGCAACTATGTTTGCAAAAGATTTCGTCCATGTGACGAATATGCTCCCCCTTGATGATTGCAACTTTGCAAAGGGACGTCATGAAATGTAATCCTAATATTGCAAGTGATTTTGCAATGTATTGCTTTGGCACAAAGCTCCCCCTAGCTTAGGGTGTCAAAGTCTTACTGTGTAAATTGAAAATCTACAAAACAAAGGTTAGAAAACAAGTATATAATGCATAATTTCCTGCAAATAAGACTCAAGTTAGTAAAAAACTAGTTGATAACATCAAATAATCCTGAGTTTCTAAGCGTTAATTTCCCCCTTTATCATCACCTTTTGAGTAAATTATTTGTGAAAACATCCTTATTCCTTATTATTTCATTTCAGGACGCATTCGAAGTAAGGAAGCTGCAATTGGACATTTTCAAGACCTATTGATTCAACTGTCTCTTAATTACGACGTAACCAAGTGATGAAGTTACGGCGCAACTAAAGATTACGAATGCTACGGCGTAACCCTCAGCTCAGGTTACGCCGTAACTACTGATTACAAAGACTACAGCGTAACCCTCAGCTCAGTTTACGCCGTAACTATGATTTACACTGGATTATAGCAGCTACGGCGTAACACCAAACAAATTTACACCGTAGCCAATGGATAAGCACTGAAGATTGAAGGAAGTTACGGCGTAACTACCTAATTGGTTACGCCGTAACTATTTTGAAGCCTATAAATAGTCGATGGTTTCATCAGTATTAGATATCTCTCCTTTCCCAAACCTTCTAGGGTTTGGGGAGATCAAAACACAGAAGAAGAAGCATGGTTTAGGAGCATGAATAACGAAGTCCTCGTCTTCGATTTCCTTTGTATTCGAGTTTGGATTCTTTTTTATATTTTTCTAGATCTTATATTATGAATTCATGTCATTAATTAAAGTTTGCATTTATGTTATTGTCATTCTCTATAATTCTTTATAGACATTTGCTAGTCTTTTTATAAATCACTAGCCTTGGTAGTATTATAAGCTTGGTAGTATCTAAAGGGCTGGGAGATATGACCAACTGACCCCAGTCTGATAGATAGCGAAGTATGGGAGGAATTGGCCATAGTACGACCACTCTTCATGTGCGAATTGACCAAATGATCACTTATCAAGTGGAGGTATTTAAGAGGTTAGGGGGAATCTAAGTTCCTAACGGCCTGGTTCCCACCGTCTAGATCTAGTAGATTTGGTGCTTAATGACTGCTATTAGGTTTCCGAATGATCCCGGGTGACCTGTTCATCTTGGTGAGGAATCTAAGAACCATAGGCCATGACGAATCGACCAAAGGAGTCTGGTGATAATTAACCACTATATTGAATCTTGGTATCGGGAATCAATTCATATTTGTAGTCTTTATTAAGCTTCGTTTATCTTTCTCTTTTACCTAAATTTCTGGTGTCTGTGTAAGTAGAATAATAGCATATCTATGGATTATATCAACTCTGTCTACCCTTATATCATCTATATATTATCTAATCATCTTAGTTCTTTCAAGGTCATAGCTCTCTTGGGACGATACTCGGATTTACCTAAGGCTTTACTACATCTGATCGGGTACTCTGCCCGTTAGTATGTGTCTATCCTAAGTTGTCTAAGTTTTATAAATATTAAAAGCAGGATGAAATAGCACATCAGCTTTTTGGCGCCGCTGCTGGGGAGCAGTTAATGAAAGATCTAAGGTATTTATATTCACCTCATTAAGAGATTTGAGCACTTCCATAAGGTGCAAACAATCCCACTACTTGGCCTAGGTTCTTGGCACACCCTGATGCTGGTATTAGGCAATTGTGCGTGGAGGAATACGAGAAATTAAGGGGAAAGAATATCAGTCAACCCGAGGCTCTTGATTTTTAAGCATTTGGTACTTTGGCAAAATGGTAAAGCTAGTAGGAGATTAAGGAAGTTTTGCAAGATCAAATTCACGTGTACTGATGGGGAGTTCATGTGTAGTGCATTGTTAAGGCTATTCAGGATCAAGGAGCCCGTCATTCCGGAGTACGTCCGTGAATTCCTTGCTAGTGTGGAATTCCGTACTGATCTTGATGATGACACGGAGTCGTTATTTTTCCAGCTTGGGGGCGTTTGGAGAAGTTTGACTCTTAACCAGTTTACTATGAGGATGGGTTTGTATACTGAGGAGGAAATGGAAACTGAAGCTTTTAAGCGGTTCTATAACACATCTTTGGAGAAGAAGGGATGAGTCCCAAGACCTTGCTGCTTATTTTGACCAGATCGCTGTCACGGGTGGTTATGATCCTAAGAGCCCACCATCATATGTGATGGTTAGGTACCTTATCCGTCAATTGGAACACCGCCTTCTTGCCTGCTCTATTCGAGCAAGGCACTCAGCCAAGGAGAAGATGACCATGGATGGTCTTTATCTGATGCAGGGAATGGAAGGAGGGAACAACATTGATGTTCCTTACTATTTGGCTAGGTTTATGGCTGTGGGAGCTAATGGGTTTTCTGCCAGGAGTCCTTTGCAGGGGGCTCATTTCATCAGGAGGTTGGCTAGGAGTTTTGATCTTATGACCTATGCAGCTTTGGCCCAATTGACCATTGGTAGGGATACTTATTTGATTGGCCTGCCTAAGCTAGTGGAGTTAGGGATTTGCATCCAGGATGTTTACGGTGTGATTCAGTTAGCTGGGACTGCCCCGAGGAGAGAAGAAGGGGAACCTAGTGGTGCAGTGGTGGTGAGGAAGCGGCCGAGAGCGAAACCGAAGACGTAGATAGGTACATGTGAATGTTGGGGAGAGGTTGCAGATCATTGATAACGCTACACGCGTCGTTCGGGGTCAAAGGAACTTCCTTTTCGTCGAGCAAGTTTTTCAACACCCTAGGCAGTGAACCTAATCGTTGAAGTGTAGTATTAGGGTAAGCCACGGGAATTGATATCGTTCTCTAGGGGAATAGGAATGCTAGTGAGAAGTTACTACGCTAAGGTTGGGGTTGAGGAAGATTATTTTTTTATCTTTTTATGGTTTTTTTAGGAAATAGAAAAGTACGAATCTCGGGGTTTGGATTTGGGGGTTGGTATTTCTACCGATTACTCTATGATGCAGGTTTTATTGACCAGGTCTTAATATTTATAGTGTCTCGCTATACCTATGGTCTACCCTAATGCACTAACGGGCAAAGGTACCCGGTCGCGTGTGTAGTGTAGTAAATGGTAAAGCCGAGAGTCGACCAAGAGCTATGTGTGTTGGATAAATACTAAGTCTAATTGTCACAGAATATTAATGGTTTTGATGGGGATTTAATTAATTAAACTACTAATGCAGAATAGAATAAAAGCAGATAAAAAGATAAAGGGAAATCAATAGAGGAATAGTGGTGCTAACCTAGTTAATCCTCTAGCTAGTTATGTCTCACGTCTACCTATTTCCAATTACTTCAGTGGGGTCAAATTCGAGGACAGCATTTGGTCAATTCGCCCTAACCTATCGCAAAGATGCCACCACAGGAGAAATGGTACGGAAAGTCATAAGTCATGTTGTTCCTGGTCCCTAAGCTTCGAAGTCATTAAGTACCGCTACATGCTAGATTCTAAATAGTGAGTGCCGGGCCGTTAGGAACTTAGACACTACACCTCCCAATTCTTAAGTTCATCCATAATGAGCAGATCTATCGGTTGGTCAAATTGCACAAGTAGAAAGGGTCGTCAGTTGGTCATATCTTACCCTTCCCGTCTACCTAGGGTCAGTTGGTCATATCTCCTAGGCAATTGGCCTCTATCGCCATTCAAAACTACCGAACCAAGGGTGACTACCAAAGAACTATGCATGCATACACTTAGAAATAATTGTACAGAAGTAAAAGTAAACGCAAACAAAACAATTAAGGAATCATACTAGGCTAGCACCAAAGGGTGCTTAGCCGCTCATATTAATCATGCAAATCAATTCAATAATCAAAGGTACGAAATACATGAATTAAAAGTAAAATAAATAATAAACGCTAAAGCTTATCGTAATGGTGTGACTTCTCCTTTGGAAACAGCTCGAAATAGCTTCGTATGCTCCCCTAGACCTGCCTTGAGCTTTTTCCCACATTCTCAGAGTGTTGTGTGTGGAATGGGATACTTTGAAATGTTGGAATTCGTGGGGTATTGATAGGCAGGTCCAGGTTATTACAACCAATAGAGGAGTTACCAACCTTCTATTTCAGAAATGCACTAGATTTGCTAATTTACGAACCTTATAAGTGGTTACCGTAGTCTTCAATAAACTTGGTTCGTCGTAGTGATGCAGAAGTTACGCGTAGGTACGCGTGGAACCTCTTTTGACCTAATGAAGTTACGTCAACATTTGGGAAGAGTTACCAGTAACCTCTTGATAAGTTGGACTTCGGGTCACAATAGTTAAGGCGTAATGTGAGAGACGAGTTGCGTAACTTCTTCAAAATAGGCATACTGTGATAAATCTTTAGTAATGTTTCCATTTACGCGTCTCCTTAGCTCCAATGCTCGTAATTTACCTGAGAGTGGAAAACAATGGAAAACAAGCGTAAATCCATATAAATGATATAAACAACGAGCATTATCGGGGGGAATTGACACTTAATATTCAGGACTATTTGATGTTATCAAATATTCCCCCACTTGAACTCTACTTGCCCTCAAGTAGACCTTATTAGATAGATTCCTAAAAGATATCTCCCAAAACCTGGAAAATATGAGTTTACAAATCCCTTATGCTAGAATAAAAAAAGCCGAACACCTCACGAAAGGGGAACAAACACTCAAATCTCTCAACTATTCTAAGTGTCAATTTCGGGTGATCACTCAATCGCATACATAGCATGTATTCTATCATAAGCTTACACAAATCTCCACCACTAGAGTTAAGGGCTAAACAATTGGCAATACATAGACACGACAAAGGTTAAGGGTGACTCGTCATTACTAACATGTCACGGCTAAGTGGACAAAATCAATGATACATGACCAAATCCATGGCCAAGACACCAAAGATTGCTCCTTCATCACCTAGACAAGCTTCATGACTAAAGGGTAGGATAAGACATGGGATATATAATTGGTGTAAAATGAAAAACAAGGAGGTAGTCTAAATCTATAACTAAGTCATCACCACTTACCGTCTACCCAAAGTTCAAGCTTAGAAGTCTAGAGACCGGATCATGAAATGCGAGGTAGATGCGTCATTAGAGGACGCCGTGATGGGCATACTACCTTTTCTTATTACATGGGCAAAACCACCAACTCCATTCTTCAAATGTGACCGAGGTGGCCTCCTCGATACTAATCAATAAAGCTCATACTATAGTGCTTATAAAATCGCACTTTACAATATCATCAGTCATAACTCAATCAACTTTTTTTTTTTTTTTTTTTCAACATAAGATAATAACATAATATCCCCCCACTTGAGATGAACAATGGGAATTTGGGGGGTCTTCAATGATCTTCATAAATGTTGTTGATGAAAGCGTGATTTCTAAACCTTTCCACTCGAACCTTGAACTTAGGCAAATGATGACTTCCCAATCACAAATAAAGACTACAGGGTAGGCTAAGGTGTATAGGTGTAACGAAACAATATATTGGGTTGACAAAATAGAAAGGAATGGCTCGAAGGTATATCTAGGGGTATCTTGCACTAAAGGGGAGTGCAACAAAAGGGTTTCACATGGGGGTCGAAAAGTCGAGGTGACTAATCGATATACGCACAATGGTAGGCTATTTGGGTGATAATCATATAATATTGCCTTCTAAAACTGAAAAGTCCAAATACATCGAGCTAACTCAAATGGATCGCATATGGGTGGACTTGGTTCGTAAAGATATCACATATCGTTAATTGTTTGCCGCTAGGAACCGCTGCCGTCAGGCGCGGGTACTCGCCTAGTCTATTTGAAAATAGCTTAACATATATAACTCAACATTTATATTTATTTTATAACTGTAATATTAAAAAATCATGTTATTTGACTAATGACAATTTATAAAATTTAGATAAGTATACAAAAGTTGAGTAATAGTGAAAGATTTATGACCAAAAGTGATTAGCAGTGACCATTGAAGAAGTTTCTTCAGCTTGAAATGTAGTTTGTATTAAGGACACAAAAATAAGAATATAAGGGAAATTAAGAAACAAGATTCTGAACATGGACTAAAGAAAGAAGAAAAGGGTACTTTGCGTTAGGCATCTAGAATTATAAAGAACACGCATTTAAGGGGAAATTCAGTAAATTCCATGTAAAAGGAAAAGCAGCGATTTTAAGCAGATATCAGTTTCATAACTCAATCCCTAACACCCCATTAGAACTTAGTAATGCTCATAAATTTATGTAATGCACTGGGATAATGTGATGGAACTGAGATTTTGTTTTCATTGTTTTCATATGGTTTTGAAGTTGGAGATTAGGTGTTAATGAAATCTTCGGAGAATGACAATGCTCAATATGTGGATATTGTTAGGAGCCTTAAAGCTCATGTCGATGGAAACGTGATGGCTGAATTTAGATTGTACTATTCCCCAGAGGACACAGTTGGTGGGAGAAGACCGTTTCATGGATCAAGGGAATTATTCTTGACAAACCACTTTGATACTCAAAGTGTTGATACAATTCTACAAAAGTGTTTTGTTCATCACTTCTTGCATTACGTCAAACTCGTTTCATGGTTGGGCTACATGATTACATTACTCGTTTGGAGTACAATACTGGAACTGCATGGTTCTCGCTAGACTCTGTCGATGTGTAGGTTTTGCACCCTTCACCATTGTTTTTGATAGATTAAATCATTTATCTTCTTTGAGATTTCCAATTAATATTTTATCATTTTGTTTTGAAGGTTTTGCAATTGCGAGTTGCTGTTTAACCCTGATGACTTTATGCTAAAGTGTGAAGCTTGCAGAGACTGATATGTCCATTAAAAGTATATATTTGGGGTTTATTGTTTAGCCATCCATTAAACAAGCAGCATTCTACCAAAACATGTTATCTGTTGCATTAATTTAGTCGTTTATTCTTCTGCGTATTTGCAGGTATCACCCTGCTTGCATAAATATGACTACTGATCAGGCTAAGCAACTAGATAACTTTACATGTGACGATTGCCAATCCTTAGATGGCAAGTAACTTCACAATGAAAGTGTTTCATCCACTGATCCTTATATGGTACGAAACCGCCAAATTTTAATCGATTTAAATTATTTTATTTATGTGTTGTAGTAGTGCAATTTGGTTGCAGTATTAAGCCAGGGCACCAGATAAATCTGCATAGCTTGCTTAGATGTTGGTCTCGGTGGGATGCTTTTATTTATGAGATACTGGTGGTGATTTTTTTCTATTTTACATTATTGCAATATGTTAGAATTCAGGTGCATGAATGTGACTTCAACATTTTCTTTTTCTCAGTTCAAAAATAACCAGCACTTTGATGTATGAAAGTCAGCCAATAGTCACCCAATGATATAATAGGTCAAGTAGTTGAAATGGGTGTCCACCGCCATATAAATGTCTTGAAAACGACATTCTAACGGCCACTGATGATGGTTATTGTATGTTTTTTAGGTAGAAGCAGACAAAGATGCGATCTCAGAGGGTGTACTCAAATAGGCTTGTACTTATGTTTCGGGTGTTGTACGGTACATATAATCTTTCTCAAAGGTCTTGTGATGGAACAGTTGGTGATGAAAACTTCTGGTTTAAACTGTATCTAGAGACCATGGTATCGATTAAGGTCTATGTCATGCAGGTTCTTTTTACCGTGATTTTGGTGCACTCAGGTTAAGTTCACTATGGCACCAGATGCTAGTTTCATTGCTACTGGATTAGTTTGGTCTTAAATAGTTGATTTAAGTTGTGTCGCTGTAGGGGAGGAGGACCATGGTATTGGCTGATGGTCTTAAAAGTTAAAAGAGCAAAAACAAATAATATATTTGTTTTAACAGTTAAATCATTTCATATACTGAAAATTGGTTGAGAAGACAATATTCGTACTTTTCTTAAACTGTATTCCCAAGAAGAGTACACGTACCAAAACACTTTTGTAGAATTGTACACGTACCTTTTGGTACACGTACCTTTTGGTACACGTACCAAAACAGGACACTCTTAAAAAATACATTTCTATTTTACAACTTAAAAAAAGTACGCTATCAAAAATGTAACTTTAAAAAGTACATTTTTTTAACTGCACATCTTAATACCCAAGTTACATGTTAATACCCAAGTTACATGTATGAATAAATCTTCTCTAAAAGAAACTTTCCCAAGACTCTTTCGTCTAGAAGCCAATCCATCATGTCTCGTAAGTGAAAGAGCACCTTTATTTCATCATCCTATTTCTGTTCCTATAGCTACTGTTGCTGCTCTTCAACAAAATACTGGTCCTGACAACTTAATAGGCCTCGTTTTCAATTGGTCATGGACCAGGCCAATAAGATCTTCTGCTGAATTTCAAGAGCTCTCAGATCTCTGCTCTTTGGTGGCCCAACTTCGCCTATCCCTTTTGCCTGATACTTGGGAATGTTTGGCAGATGATACACGGGCTTTCACAGTTAAAGGCATGAGAGCATACATTAGTTACAAGGCATACAACCCTCATCCGTCCAATATCCCTACACGGTGGAATAAAATTCTTCCATTGAAAATCAACATTTTTACTTGGAGAACTTCCCATAAAAGGCTTCCCACAAGATCAAACCTAGACTTAAGAGGAATTGATCTCCACTCCATTCGCTGCCCAATATGTGATGAGGCGATTGAGACAGAAGAGCATCTATTCGTGGAATGTGTTGTAGCAAAAGATATTTGGAAAAGTATCATTGACTGGTGGCAAATTAATAGCATCTCAATCACTACTCTTCAAGATGCGATCACTCTTTCAGATACAGCTCCTGTCCCTGGCAACCTAAAGAACTTCTTCGATGTAGTGGTGCAAACCACTCTTTGGTACTTATGGAGATTCCGCAACGACATGGTTTTCGCAACCAAACGGCCCAACAAACAGCTCATCTTAACTAATATTAAGCTCTCCTCGCACAGTTGGATCACGTTTAGGCAAAAGAAAATCAAACCAAACTGGATTGAATGGATTTGTAACCCTTGTATTGCTCTTTCTAAACCCATGTAATTTTTGTTAGCTTCTTGCTAGTTCTATTAAAATTATCTTTGCCGTTCAAAAAAACATGTATGAATAAATAATTAAAAAATACATTTTTTTTAAATATATATTAGAAAGGCAATAAAAAATTGCATTATGAGTATGAACTAGCTTAAAATGATACATACACAACAACATGCTCGAACGCGATAAGATGTAAATCAATATACGTAAAATGATACATACACAACAACATGCTTGAACGCGATAAGATGAATATCAATATACGTAGCAAATGACATTTTTCTTCTGTTTTAAAAGGATCGTCTACATTTCAAATGACTGATAAATTTGCAACTTAAATTACTAATTTTTTATATAATAAAAGAATTACATCATTTCGGAGTGTTTTTGAAAAACCCTTCTCATTGAAAAAAAAAATTGGACCAATAGGAGAGCTTGATTTTGCCATGTAAGCAAAATTGAGCGATGTGATTGGTCAATAAAAAGTCAAAATTGAATTGATTTTGGTCAAACTTTAATATATTTGGTAGAGAAATTTAGTTGAGAAAAAAACACATAAAAACATAGGTGTCCAATTTGTGAAAACAAAAACTTAAAAAAGGAAGAGGTAATTAATAAAACTTTAGTGGTTAAATGAAAAATAAATTATATAAAATTAAGTGTAAATTTATAAATTTCCATGTTTTTCAATAATTTTACAAAATAAACAAATAACCCCTTACACTTTATACTCCCTAAACTTTATATTATAAATTTTGTTTAAAATTACATGATTACTAATATTAGTTTTAAACTTTCATCCAGTAAAACTATAAAATGTTGTAAATATATGAATTAGTTTTAGTACATGCTAAATATTTTAAGGATAAACATTTGTTTCGGACTTTCATTCATCAAAAAAAATTATTATATATGTTAAATAAGGACTCAGGTTATTTTATTTTAAAAGTTTAATCTATGGGTACACATGTTTGAATATTCGGCTAAATTATTATTAATGAGAATATAAGTAACAAATGGTATGCACAAGTGCTGTGACATGAAAATAAATATACGTGATCGTACTTATAACAACTACTCATGTAATTCTTAATTAAAGTTTATATACGGATATCTGAAAAAACATTTTAGAAATCTTTATGAAGTATATTATAACTTCATCAATGCTCATTATGTGCTACTAAATTCACACATTTTGTACAACATGGTATCAAAAGTTGAAGTTAAACAACAACCTCGACCTCAACCTCAATATATATGTTAGTTAAAAAAAGTTAAATCTTTCATCCATATAATTTTCACAAAATATTAATAGATATTAATACATAATAAAAAACTTGTGCATAAATATTAGTTGTACTTATATCACAATTGACATGTAAGCAAAATCGTCCAATATCATTGGTCGATAAAAAGTCAAAAATTAATTAAATTTGGTCAAAATTGAAAAATTTCGTGTAGAAAGAAAAATACACCACAAAACACATGTGTCTAAAATGTAAAAAAAATAAACTTTTAAAAAGCGGAGTAGACATTATAAATTTAAAGGATCTGAATGTAAATACCACAAATCCTACCTTCTACCCATCAGAAGACCCGACCTCACCCAATCGAATCGTGTGCACCAGAAAACCCGACAAAATATATTGCGACCAAAAAACCTGACCACCACCAATCGTAAATTCTAAAAAGGAAACGATGCACACTGACATACATTCCTCTTCATTCTGGCACATAGACAAAACATAACCCTTCCAGAAAATTAACCAACTGCAGCACTAAAACCCATCACAATTCGATCAAACCAAAACAATTGGCCTCTAATCAGGAGTCGTTAATGAAAAGGTATGTTCATGAACAACTAACACAATATATAATTTTGAAACATGTATCATACATGAATTTTCTGTTAGTTTGGTTAGATTAATGATCTTTTTAAGGTTAGTTAATCATGTGTTTGTGTTAAATTGTTATTTATGTGTAAAGTCAAAAGGTTTATGTTAGATTCTTAATTTAATACATGTAAATAAAAAATAAAATTTAAATCTCTAAACCCTAATCTCATCAAAATAAGATCAATTTATGAGTTGATTATTATCATGTTTCTATAACCCTCATGATGCAAATATTTTTACAAACAATACATAATTAAAAAACATATATGCATAAATATTAGTTGTGCATAAATATATGTTACTTTGAAAAAAGGTAATGATGTAGGTAATGTTTAAGGTTTTCAATGGTTGCAAAGATGTTGGTAACCTAAGCCTATTTTAAAAAAGTTGATAAAGTTATGTGTTAGAGTGAATTCAAAGTAAGATAATTTTGATCTATGTTTATGAATTTAAGCTTTATCAATCTTTAAATAGTGTAGTACTTGGATGATAAGTTCGCAGTGATTAGTTTTAAATGCTATGTCTATTATTATCTTTGTTTTGATGGTTATAATTTGATAAATAGTATAATTATAATGATCGTATACTTCTGATGATTGAATCTTTGGTTGTGTGTTTCTTTAGTCAGTTAGGTAACATTTTGCCAAGCAAGTTTGTGAAAGACGGGTTCCTAGCGGTCATATTCGAGTTTTTCTGCAAAGCATGGTGAGTCATGGCCGAGAAAGTTAGCAAGTGATTTAAGTATTGCCAAAAAAAAATTAGTCACGACAATGGTGGTTCCCTTAATAATTTAAGATAAGATTTCTTTTGAGCAACGATTTTTCATCTCTTGGAACACATGAAGAACGCATGCATATCATGAAACAACAATTCTGTTTCATCACCTATTTAACCATATTTAATCCTCTGCAACTACAAGTATGGGCAATCACAATATGGGGTAAACTTAGCTTATGAACCTCCACAAACTCAGACTGTTCACTAGGTAGCTTTACGCTACATATTTAGTCCTCTGCAACTACAAGCATGGGCAATCACAATATGGGGTAAACTTAGCTTATGAACCTCCGCAAACTCAGACTGTTCACTAGGTAGCTTTACGCTATTTACTTTTGTTGTATAATGATTTAGTATATGGAGTTTATTAGATGTGTTTGGGTAAACTTATTTAGACAATTGTGCCTAATAGAAGTATCAATTATGAGCACTTAGGTAGGCTTTGAGGAAAGAGGTAGCTATGTATGACATTACAAACGCATAATTAATTTATGTCCAAACCCTGTGCGTGGATGGGCATTGAAAGCATTAGTGCAAGTACTTCAATAGTAGTTAATAGAGAAAAGTACTTTGTGTGAACGACGCCATAAAAAAGGGTTTTTGGTACGTAATGCATAGGCTAATATAGGTTTTGTTGAAGTAAGCCATCTTTAGTGTCGGTATATCCAGTATGCTTTTGGACAAAATGTAAATTTCTATTACAAGAGTCTGACTTTGGGGTGGTTGAGTAATTCTTTTATAGCCGTTTTCTCTTGCACTTACGAGTTCAGGTACAAACTCAAACATCTAGGTCTCTGTGTGTAATGCCGGTTGCAGATTAGGGAGGCAAGAGCTAAGGAACGTGAGCAAGTCGGTGCTGGATGAAGATTTTTGAGAAACCGGAATGGATCCAAAAACGCTAAGATTTGTCGTTGGAAAAATTGAAAGCCAAAGGGACGAATGTTCGGTTCATCAATATAATACAACACACACAAGCCAGAAAAAATACACATCCTACAATCCATTGAAGACTATGGCGTCCCTTAACTGACAAACAAATAAAGAGCCCACATCGTTCTTCCAATATTACACATTGTTGTCATCCCGGAGTTCCTAATATTTGGACGGAACTTTTTTTGGCTTACATTGTTCGAGCAACAGAAACTACCGGCGAGTAAACAATGGTAAAAAGACTTGAAAACGACACCTATATTATATTTATATTACATATAACTAAGCATTATTACAACACAAAAAATGTTAGTCTTTTTTATAAACATTGTTAAATCTCGATAAGTTCTTGAGTTCAAGATTAGCAGTTGGGACAAGCTTGAGTTGATAGTGAGAAAATATGTCTTTGAGGTTATGAATAGAACTCATGTAGGAATAAATTTTTAATAGTTGTGTATATTCTTTTGATCCTATTTTTAATCAACCAAGTAAACCTACTTAAGAGATGTTAAGTTTTTTGCTTCTAATCGATAATAATACATAATTAAACTTTTATGAAAAAACGAGTTCATAGTGAGGAAATGTCTTTGAGGTTATGAATATAACTCGTGTAGGAATATATTTTTAATAGTTGTGTGTATATTTTTTATCTTATTTTTAATCAACCAAGTAAACCTACTTAAGAGATGTTAAGTTTTTTGCTTTTTAATTGATAATAATACATAATTAAATTTATGAAAAAACCCCTACTTAAGAGATGTTAAGTTTTTTGCTTTCTAATCAATAATAATACAAAATTAAACTTTTATGAAAAAACCCCGTGCGTGCACGGGTATTATAACTAGTAAAGATAACGTTAAAACACAATGTCTTTTACTTATCTTAACTAGATACAATTTTAAATAAAAGCAAATTCTCCAAACGCCTTTCCGCCCAAAACTCTATACCATTTGTAAACAAAAAAATATGTTTTCTCAAAATGCCCCAAGAGACTCGAGCGACTTTTATTATAGCTTTAAATCGTGACATATGTCACTTTTTTGCACTTTAGGAAACGTTTTTGTAAGTACTTTCTTTTAATACTTTTTCTTACATATTTTTTAAAAGACATATAATGTACTTTGAGCGACATTTTTTTGTCCTTTTCCTAAATTTAGTCAAACCAAAAAGCAAAAATATATTTTTTCATTCATTAACTTTAGAAGACTTACGTCTCATATACTTTAGGAGACTTACGTCTCATATATTTTAGGAGACTTTTTGGCACACTTTAGGAGACTTGTGTGCGATGTACTTGACTCGAGATCAAGACTCCTTATAGCTCGCACCAATAGCGGAAAGAGACTTTTGTGATATTTGTAAAATTAGTGCGGGCAAATGTGCTCTTTTTTTTTAAGAGTTAATTGCATTTTTGTCAGTTTCAAATTGCTTGGTTCCTAAAACTTTGATAGTCTCCATTTTGTAGTTTTTGCATTTTTGGTCCTTGGATAAAGTTAAATGACTAAAATACTTTGTCTTCTTCTAAAAAAACAAGGGTAATTTGGTCATTTCACACAAAAAAGGACCAAAAATGCAACCTAAACTTCAAAATGGGGACTATCGCTGCACTTTCAAAGTTTTGAGGACCAAACCTGCAATTTGGCCAAACCAAAAGGACCAAAAATGCAATTAACTCTTTTTTTAATATATATTAAAACACTTTATTTAAAACATATTTTTTTAAACACGCTTTCTTTAATAAATCAAAACACACTCCCAAAATTCAAACACAGTGATTCATTCATCATCATTGTTCATCATCTTCTCCACAACCGATTCATCATCACCCGCACGAGATATGGTTTTATCGTCTTTGTAAAATAATGTTGTATCTTAGGGTATGTAACTGCTTATGTAATTGCTTATTGTCTGTTTAGGTCCTGTTACATGTATATCCTTGCAAAATCTTCAAATTACATCAATATCCTTGTAAATTTTTTATTTACGTCAATATCCTTCTAAAAGTAAAAAAACTCTCAAATATGTCCAAATATATAATTAAATTCTAATTAAATGTCATAAATGTTTTAGACTCTATTATAATTATGTCTTTGACTAATTTACCCTTCTCTGCAACATGAGTTATCAACAATTAAGAACACATTGAAGACACTCAAAATTAGAGCATAACAAAACAAGATTAAAAGAAACTACGTCGATACAAGGCCACACTACTTATTAGTATTTCTTTTATAAGCTAGTTCAAAAACGAGCATAATTAAATAATGATTTCAAATGAATCTTCATCGCAGCATGCAAAGGGGAATTTGACTTTTATTCTAGAGTACATTAGGAATTTAGAAAAAAAAGTATAACCCAAATAAAATCTCAATTGCATTTTTTCCATTACTGTTATAAGAAAGAGGTACTAATTTGTTCAATTGTCCTTGCTTTGATATTAATTTTCCAAAGATCAACAAGAGGTGTTTTTGGAGATGGAACTCAAAGACCAATAAAAATAGCAGATGAAAAGCAAGCGTCGATCTAGTTCAATATGATCAAAGGGTAAAAAAGTAATGTCTCATTCTATTAAATACTTAAGTAGGAAAATAAATTATTTAATTTATTTAATTAGAATTTAATAGCTTATTAGGACATATTTGAGAATTTATAAGTTTTGAAAGGATATTGATGTAATTAGAAAAATGACAAGGATATTGATGTAATTTGCAAATTTTGTAAGGATATAGATGAAATTCTCCCTAATATATTTAACGCGTGTTTTTTATAGTATTTAATTGTGATTCAAGGAGGTTATTGTTTGTGAATGTAATTGTGGTTAAGACACACAAAATCAAACGTTATTTTATGGGGACTCAAAACTATCGAGTTTAGTAAATATTGCGTTCACTATTTACTTATTGATGGACTAACTAAGCAATAGCTAAAAACACAAGCCATTAGGACCGGGTGCATTTTGAAGAATTCGGTATTTTCAAGATAATTAACACTGCGAAGAAAAGTTCTATCGCGCGGGACCCGCTAGTTCCGTCCCTGGATTTTTGTATGTTATTTTCTAACAGTGAATATACTTTCGCCTTTGGTCCGTTTTCATGCCCTGCTAATTATAAGCTTTGGAACAATCTAAAATGGTAATCTAAGGATTTTCGTGCTTATTTTTTCTATCTATGTGGTTGTGTTTAGCAAATCGGAACAAAGGCTAAAGTATACTGTTGTTTAGTGACATTTTAAGATATTGGAACAATTTTGAAATTGAGTTATTTGGGTTTAATGCTCGTTTTGTTGAATGCTAGAATCAGTAATTTTATGGTCGCACATTGTAACATGTAGGTTGCTGACTGTGGTAGCAGAGAATTTACGGATCAGAAGAGATAAGACATGTCAGTGGCAGAGTTTATTGATCAATGGATTAAGCTCTCTTCAAAGGAACTTAACGATCATTCAACTAACGAGCGCAAAGACAAAGCCCTGCTGTATTTAAAGGACTAGCACTTTGTAAAGGTGCATTCAGATTTAATTCAATTAGGGCTTATCTAAACTCTAAAGCGTGATCTTGTGTTTGGTTTGTTATATTTATGTTATCCGTTTTAAAGATTGCAGGAGTTCCCAGAGTACCTGGTTGAAATGCACACAAGATCAAAATGAAATAATATTTGTTCCTAGCGGATGGTATCATCAAGTTCACAATCTGGTATGACAGTTGACATTTCATCACGATTACTGAAAAAACTATATAAAGATTTTTATGTTCTTCGTTATATCAGTGTTTGTGATAAGTGATTTTGTTGATTACAGGAAGACACAATATCGATTAACCATAACTGGTTCAATGCATCTAACGTTTCTTGGGTGGTAAGTACAACCAAATAAAGGAATTGATTTATAGTAAATTTGTAAACAGCTTGTTCAGAAACTAATTTATCATTCACTTCTTTTGTTTTCGATTGTGGGATCTTCTTTTGAGAGATTACAAGGAAGCCACAGAGTATATTCAAGACATCAAAGATATTTGTGATGATTTTGAGGGACTCTGTCAGCGTAATCTTGCAGCTAATACAGGTATGATGTAAACCATAGGAACGCATTAATCTCTTCATCCTGAAAGATTATCCATATAACAGATGCACAGTGGCAAAAATGTGCACTGAATGATGCTTAAGTGACTTTGCGTAACGTCTATGAATTGAATCTTAGTTACATAGCTGGAACATCTCCTATTTAATAATAGAGTTAATTACATAATTGGTCCTTAAGGTTTACCGGATCTATTGCATGGTTTTGGTCATTTTTTTGACGGATCTACGGGTTTGGTCCTTTGACCAATAATTCTGTTAGTTGACTGTTAACTTAAAGGGTATTTTTAACTTTCCACATGTTTTGGCAAACCACAAGGAAGATTTATGTAACTAAAAAAAAAAAAAACTTAAAAAAAAACATTTAAATTTTTTTTTATTATACTTAAATTTGGGCTTATGTATAATGTGAGGGCTTAAAAAAAAAATTTAAATAGTTTTTATACGCTTAAAAAAAATTATACCCATTAAAAAAAAGTTTTTTTTTATACGCTTAAATTTTTTTATTAATACTTAAAAAACTATTTAATAAAAAAACAAAAGCGTATAAAAACGATGAAGCGTATAAAATTGATAAAACATTATAAAAACTTATAAAACAGACGAAAACGTATAAAATGGATGAAAATATACAAAAATCGTACAAATAACGAATAAAAAAAAGTTTTTTTTTTTTTTTTAAGTATTAATAATTTTTTTTAACCCTTACGTTGTACATTAGCCAAAAAAAATTTTAAGCCCTCACGTTGTGAGGGTCTAAATGTTTTTAAGCGTATAAAAAAAAACTTTTTATTAATGCGTATAAATTTTTTTTAAGCGTATAAAAACTATTTAATAAATTTTTTTAAGCCCTCACATTTTACATAAGCCCAAATTTAAGTATAATAAATATTTTTTTTAAATGTTTTTTTTTAAAGTTTTTTATTTTATTTTATTTTTTTTGTTAGTTACATAAATCGTCCTTGTGGTTTGCCAAAACATGTGGAAAGTCAAAAATACCCTTCAAGTTAACAGTCAACTAACAGAATTATTGGTCAAAGGACCAAACCCGTAATGGGTCAAAAACCACGAGGACGTGACCCGTCAAAAAAAAACACATGGACAATATATGCAAGATTCGGTAAACCTTAAGGACCAATTATGTAATTAACTCTTAATAATATGTACTTCATATATTGTATCAAATGTAACTGAAGCCTGTAACACATATATACCCTTACTAATTAAGTCCCATACTCCCATCATGTCTCTTATAAGGAAAGTTATTACAGTAACTCAATTAGTGATCACAATCATAAATCATGTGTACTAGCGTATGTCCATAATGGTCAAGTAAAATGAAGTTACGTAAATTTGTGGTGGCCTCTCCCATGATTATAAATAACTATGCTGCAGTGAAATACCTTTTTGTAGTCAGTTTTAGTTTTCTCCAAATTACAAAGATTTTTTTTTTTTTTTTTTTTTCCAATGCAGGCATGAATTTCTATGACTTTTTCAACTTCATGGTGCGATTTTCTTTTGTAAACATTGTCCAACTTTGCCATCGTGGTAGAAGCAGTGTGTTTGATGAATGGTGTTCTTCTTCTAAAGCTAAACATTTAATCTTTAACCTTGAGTCTAAAAGATATCGCAACAAAGATGAAAAATACATGTTTATCTGAGAATCATAACATCTCACTTGATTTCAGAAGCGCGTTGGAAGAACCTGCATTCTTGGAAATACGTTTCCAAGTGGAAAGAACATATGCTTTTATACATGATCAATGCACATTGATAGATGATAAAAAAAAAAATTTAATGGACGATTTGGCAGACATGAGCTTTTGTAAATTGGTCAGCACTGTGGTTTGTAATCCTGAAGATCTAGTGATTGTCATAGACGACATATTGCAAACTCTGAGAATATTACCTGAGAAAAAATGCCAGAATGCGTAAAGTGGGTGTTTTTTGAAATGATTGTTTATCATCATTCTCATACTCCACACAAAGATGCTTGTACTGCATTGTTCGCTACTTTTTTTGGGTACCATCAAAGGTGACATTTTCAAAAGGTTATCGATGGCAAAAAGTTGCAATAGACGAGTCTTAATGCTGAGAAGTTGATAACTGACCGTTTGAGGAATTTTATATATCCAGTTCTGTATCCACTTTGTTTGCTTCATTAAATTATTTGTTAAATTTTTATACTGTAGATAAATTAGCCACACGTTCTTGTAAATGTGCTCACAATGATTACCGCTATATTTTCCCCATTTAGAGGTGGGAAGATGGCAGGTTGCTTGTTGTGTAATAGGCCTACTTTTAAGTCCATTTTTATACACTTCGTGTAAATAATCTATGATATACCCAAGATTACAAAACCAATAGTATTACTATAAAAAAAACTGAAAACAATGTGGTTTTATGCATACTTTGGATGACTTTACCACAGTTTTTGAAATTTTGTTGATTTGTGACATAATTAAAAATTTAAAGTAATTTAAAGAATCCAAACCGGTTCAGTTATAAGCATTTTGGTTGTAATTACTGCCTCAAATAACAAATACGTAAATCAGATGAGTTTTCATATCACTATAAAGACGCATATATTGTGACTAATATGTTGTGACTGATTTGATTACTAAGAGTTGATTTAGATTATATTTTGGTCTCTAAACGACCCATCATGAAATTTAGCAAAAATGGAACGGGTCAAATAGGTTGAAAGTTAATTACACGCCCTATTATATATGCATACACCATCATCAAGTGTTTTATTCCAAGCGTTAGATCAGTATTCAGTTAGAAGATATTATAATTTGGGGAAAGAGTGTTTGTCGCTCAACTTAGTTCAATCCATACTAAAATAGTCATTTCGACCCAAACCCATTATGACTTATTGCCTAATCGTCCATCTTGGCTCCTTTAATGATTATCATCTTTTTATTTGCGGTTGCTAACAGGTATTGTACTCCATCCGTCCCAAAATTTAAGTTCAGTTTGACTTTTTGAATCCAACTTTGACTTTAAATATTTTTGTTTATGTTATATAATTAATACTTGATGCAAAATATATAAATGGATTGGGTTTTAAATATAGTTTCATATGATACGTAGTATAATATTCATCAAGTATTATACAATAAAAACAAAAATATTTATGGTCAAAGTTGGATTCAAAAAGTCAAACTGGACTTAAATTTTGGGACGGAGGGAGTAGTATTGTTACACATGCTAACCTTTGAAATTGCATGTGCATGACTGTAGTATTAAAGAAATTTGTACCATTGAGTTTCCCTTGAATTAAGAATGGTATATTGACTAGTTAAAGCTGTGTGCTAAGTAATTTTCATACCACCACATCAGTTAAGACCTATGACCTGGTTTTGATCCCCCCTCCTGGTCCCCCGGCCTGTGGGGCTGTTGTTAGTTAAGGCCTAAAAATTAAATAAGACGACGATGGTGATAGAAGGGTGTTTGGTGCACCAAGATTAGGTCACATTGATGAAGATTCCTATCAATACCAACAAATAGTCCAATCTACTGACTTCATTTTTAAGATATGTGTCCAAATTTTTGTTTCCACATATGGTTTCACACCATTGCACATGTACATAAATAATATATAGAAAACAAATGTCAACACTTAATAACAAACCATAATATACAAATCATAATACAAGAGCTGTAAAGGTCAAATGACAACCTATTATAAAAGAAGTTGATCTTTATGAAGGTTCAAAATTTCAAAACTTATGGAAAGAATTAATAATGTGAAAAAAAGGTTATAAACCAAGTTATTTTCTTTGTTGACATTTTCCATTTCTTCCAGGACCTCCATAATATATATAATCCCCTCAAACATTGTTCTTGCCTGATTTTATATCATAGCAATTTGGATGATCAGCCAATAGATGTAGATTTGTCCCAATTGACAACTTTCAAATTTCTAAAATAGGAAGCTTTTCCAAACCCTTCACTAGGAAAATGACCACTACCAATTTGTGTTGAGGTGTGATATCCCCTTGATCTTGAGTAAACTATCTCCCACCAAACTGTATCATACTTGCATGTCGTTGTAGAAGACTAAACAAAAACGACGGCCAGTAGCCAATGAGTAGTCCTGATCCGAATTGGAGCCACCAGTGTCCATGTTTAGGGTCCTAGACATAGAAACAAAGCCTAATTTAGCATGTACTTAATGTTAATTTCAGTGTCTTGACTCTGTCTATCTGATATTTGCGACGTATAATTGATTGTTAAAGTTGGAATACACATTTTTTTTTCTCATCTTACAAAATCTCTATGAAAAACTTTAACAATTTCTAATGATAGAAAAGTATGCATGTTTCAAAGTAGATAAAAATGACAAAGCTTGGTATCAACATAGTAATTCTCTACGTTAGTCTAATAATTTATGTCAACACAAAGAAAAAAAGTCTACACATGGGAGACCACTTCCTCAAAGAAAGAAGAGAATCTTAATTATTTAATACAAGTAAGATCAGTGAGCAGAAACCAAACTGTTTTGCAAGTTATGGTCCATAAACGTTAAAGTAATATGGTAGAAAAATGCCGACAGATTGGTGCAACTACTTTTTCCATAAACCCTAGTTAGAGATTTAGAGGAGGTTAATTTGACACATAATTGGTAACCCATCAAGTAAATGTATAGTGACATTTTTAAGCATTTTGATTTGTCGTTTTTCGTACAAGATATTTTCCAAAGAAATACAAAGGTATGTATTTCCTGGGTCGTTTTCCCAACGAGGGATGAATGGAGTAAACAACTCACGTCGCGTGAGTTGTTTACTCCATTCATCCCTCAAGTTTCCACCTGAAACTACATACCTTTGTATTCTTTGGAAAATATCTTGTACGAAAAACGACAAATCAAAAAATGGTGCCGCTGCCGGGGAGGGCATGTAGTGAGTTTCCAATTCCGTCTCGATTCGCGTGCATTTGAAGATCCTTCCCTGTGAAGTTATCGTTGTTTTTGTAAATATATATTTTATAAAAACCCAAAAATATTTTCCTTTTCATAATTTGTTTTCCTTTTATGTTTGCTTTTATCAAAAACCCAAAAATATTCTTCTTTACCCTCTGAACCGTCAATTCTTTATCTCTTTACCCTCTTATTCGTATAATTCTTCTCGATGTCCTCGTCTTACCATTATGGTTGTCAATGGTGTGGGGGACCTCAAAATGGTGGGAATTGTCCCGGTTGTAGCATTGTGAATACGGAAACGAGTTTGTCTACGACCAACATCCCTACAATGAAACGACCGATTTCCTTAACCAATCCCCATACCATGAGGCGGAGTCATACTCTTGTGAGTACTGTGGAGGTCCTCACCAAGGTTTTCAATGTCAAGCCCAATTTAACAATACAACCTTTGGTTATGAACCTTATCCATATACTTCACCAAACCCGTCACAACAATCATACTGTTGTGAATATTGTGGAGGTCCGCACTTTAATTCCGATTGTCAAATGCAGAATCCGATTGTTTACGAGCAAGTTCCTTATGACTATTCTTATGACCCACCTCCACAATACGAAGAGATTCAACCACAACATCCGCAAATTCCTCAAGATAGTTTCCAAAGATGTATTAATATACTTGAAGAATTTATGGATAAACATGGTATCGAAAAAGATCATCATCAGAAAATGTATGGTGAATTACTTGCTGAAGATCAAACGTATCGCAACGAAAGATCTATGTTAGAATTACTTGAAGAAGAAGAACGAGCAGCTCAGATTGAAAAATGTCTTGAAGAAATTTGAATTGAAGAACAAGCACTTGAAAGAGCGTGCCCGATGGCTGCGACTTACATCGATGATGATGATGAGGATTCTATTCAAATGAAAGAATATTATGCGAGCTTGTCGGCTGAAACCACTCCCGTTTCTGAGCCTTTCATTTCCGACTCTTCCCCTTCCCTCACACCCCGGTTGAGAGTGATGTCCTTTTGGAAGAGGTCGATGATTCCATTTCTTCAATAGTTGTTGATTCTGAGGACTCTCTCATAATGGGGGACGAGCCTCTTAGCACTATTTCGGAAACGGAATCGTCTAGTGTTGAGAGTCTTGACCCAATCCCAAGTGAGTCCGAGGATATATCTGACAGTGATTGTGATTCGCTTTTATGTGATTCTCTTGACATCTCGAAGGTTACTTTTGGGATTTTCTCAAATCCACTTTTCGAATTCAATGACGACTACACCTTTTGCGAAGTTAATCCTCTTTTCGACAAAGATTTTGAGTCCGATTCAGAGACCACAACGGAAGTGGTGGATATTGCTAGCTCTGAGAGCACACCACTTGTCCCATCTCGTGTTCGACCTTTCTCTCCCGCCATGTGATGTTATGCAAGATGAAGAAAGTGATGAATCTGACACTGAAGATATTATGGAGATTGATGACTTGACTAAAGTGGTTGAAGACGATATTCTTGATAATCCGCCTTATGTATCTGTTATGGAAGAAATCGAATTATTTCTTGATGATCTAATACCGCCAGGCATTGAGAGTGACGGGTGCGACTCTGGTCAAGATGTCCTTTTTCTTGAAAGCTTGCTTAATGATGATTCTCCTTCCTCTGTTGAGTCGACCCTCACTTATTCCGTTGAGCCCACATGTGAAGACACGATTTTCAACCCCGGGATATTCGACATAGATAAGCTTTATGCTAAAAACGTTGTCCGAGATAAGGATCCTCCGATGGATGCCTTCAGTATTGAGCCTACATCTCTTATTCTTTACCATGAGCTCCCGTCTTCTTTGGAGTATTCTCATTTTGATCCATCATTCCTTCGTCCGCCCGCAAAACCACCGGATGATGGATCACTTTTTCTTGATACACCTTATGTGAGTTCGGGAGATGTTATCCCATTTGTGCTTGAGCCCGACATTTTCTTTCCCTCCCAACCCACCCATTCTCTTTCCCTCTGGAGTGAGGATACCATCTTTGATCCGGGTATCCCTTCCGCTTGTTTCCCCAAGGACAAATGAATTGGGACGAGTCGGGCTAGCGACTTCGGTGAAGAAAAACGATGGCGCTTCGTGGGAGGCACCCCATGCTTATCTCTATCTTCTTTCTATTTTCTAATAAGTGGCGTGAAGGGGTTAGCCTCTTCGATTTCTCGTGTTTGGTTGTTTGTGATGTTTTGTCGGGATTTTCCGATATGAAGACTCTGCGTGTCAAGTTTGTCTTTTCTCCACTCGAGTTTCATGATCGATGGAAATCCGATATCCGAAATCTTATCGACTAACGTTTATCTTCTAGCATACTTAGTAAACGGATTTTTGATTTTCGTTGATACCCTTACCTTTAAACATTGAGGACAATGTTTCGTTTTAGTCTGGGGTGGGTAATCTTCGATTTGATTTGACCGCACTTGCTTATTTTTGTCGTGTAATCTCGCAACCCCGTTTTTCCTTAGAAAATGAAAAAAAATTGTGCAAAAAAATTGTGAAAAATTTAAAAATTTTGAAGCTTTTGTTAAGTCTTTTTGATTGAAAAGTTTGCTAGTCTCTTAGACAAGAAGCTATAAAATCCGAATTCTAGCTCACAAGGCCAAGAATTTGCAAGTTTTCCTGAGTGACTTTAAATATGCATGACTTAATTTCATTAAACGAAGCATTTGCTAAATTAATGAATATGTTTTGACACCTTGTTGACTTTCCACTGGTGAGAGTAGGAATAGAATTCTGACTTGACCGGGCGTGTTGAGCCCTAGCTTGTTCCCTTAACCATAGATAATCTAAAAATTATCGGCTAAGCATCCACGGATCTCATTATTTGGGATTTTAAATTTGCGGAGATCGAGGAATGATAGAGTTACTTATGAGTTTAGATGCTAAGCGTGGAGTAGTAGGTTCTCTTTAGAGCTCATCGAAGGTACTTATGGCTTTTTGTTCCCACAAGATTGTTTCACCCCATATCTGTGAATAAATAATTAGAGATGTTGAGTTTTCGACGATAGTTAGTTCTTTATTCTTCTTTAGAGAATCCTTGCCCATGAGAGTTGGGTACACATCAAGGTACTTGTCGGTGTTTGCGGTGTAATAGACAAGCTGATTCACGATAGTTTCTTTGCTATTGTTTCTATTGTTTTAAAAGCCGTAGGATTCGGAGTTTGGCACAAAAATTAACATGAAATAAAGCCCAAATGTATTAAAGTTGAAAAATCCAAAGCCATAAAAGTTTTCTATGTCCGACGGTACCCCCGTTGTCATGGACTTCTAAAAAGGTTGAGGAAAATCCAAAGTCATAATGAGACTTCTGATAAAACGGTAATCCCGTTGAGTTAGTGGTTGAAAAGACCAAGGGCCTAAATTGCAAAAATGCAAATGTGATGAAATAAGTGTTAAGCCAAACTTTGAATCCGGGAGATATCTCCCTAAATCATGCGAAATTAGGACCTTGATGTGGACCTCAATCTTGTGTGCAATGTTTTTCGAGGGAAGATGGATAACTAATTAGCGACTTAGCTTCATATCTTTATCGAAATAAGAATTATCGAAACGAGGAACTTGAAGAAATTCATTTCTCACCAAAAATAAAAAAATCTAGAGGAAAATAGGAAAATGGGAGCAAAAGGTAATTACACAAGTAACTTCCATGGGTAGTGTTAGCATCTAGAATCATATTTAACAATGATTTCAATTTTACGCTTAGTTTGGGGACTTGTAAAAAATCAGGGACGATGTATTCTATCCGTATGGTCACTTCACGCTGTGTTGTGTTTCCTACTCCGTGACCCTAAAGTGTCGTTTGAAAAATGTTGGAGTTATTGATCGACATGAAAGTTCAACAAACCGTCACTCATAATCGGAATGTGCTTAATCGTAATATCTATATGTGAAATAAAAGGTAAACGGGGCGTTCTTAGAATTAAGGGTTCTTAATCTCTTTTGAGGAATCTTTGCTACTTTTCATAGGTTTAGTAGAAAGAGATTGAAATCCTTAGTTTTAAAAGCGTGAATTGATTGCATTGCGTGGGGACACGACAATTGTCTAGTCTGGGGTATTTTGGTATGTGCTAAAACACACACCTTTTCTTTACCAAATCAGACCCAAAATAACCAAGAAAAGAGCCGTTTATGTCTAATATTTGCTGGTTTCTTGAGTTTATGCATGTGCAGGTACGGATATGACAAAACAGACAAAGAAAGCCAAAAACCGAAGAAAACCGAGCACGATAGAAAGAAGAGCGCCAAAGCCGATGCCGGAGATGCTATTTCAGGGATTTTAGTGCTTAAAAGATTAAATTACGGAGTACGGGACATGATTTGGGAGTTTATCACAATTTACCTTTCACATTACCAATTTTCTCAATCAACCCCTCATTTTCCCAAAATAACAAAACTCACCCTTCACTTTACCCATTTTACACAATATACCCTTCAAATCCTATTTCCACAATCACACTTTTAGTGCTTGGTTTTTACAAAATTGCATAAATGGTCCTTATTTACTTAAATTCAGATTATACTTATAACTAACCAAAACTAAAACTAAACCAAACCCTTTTATTACCCAAGCCCATACAATCCAAGCCTTAAAGCCCATCATCCATTACCTACCCAAGTATACCCCAACCCGTATCCCATTTTATCACTTAGACCCGGTCAACACTTACTAATAAACCAGTCAAACAAATCATTCACCTTCAGTCAAAATAAGATAAAAAAACAAACCTCCCCTGTACCAAAGTGCGCCCAAACAAACACCCATTTACTGTTTAACCTCCCACCTCTCAATTTACCCTGCTTCACATAAATTAACCCACACTAAACCTCGTACTAGAATCTTTAGTATCTTTGACAAGACAAGGAGAATGACAGCAGGGCAAGTTAGAGCATCCTCATTGGCTGTGACACCTCATGGACTAGATCAAACGGCTGAGCTTAATGGAGTGGTGACCAAGGGATGATCAATGGTCAAGATTAGAGCTTCTGGGAGCTTCTGAAACCCTAAGGATCACCTCAAGCTTCTGCTATAAAAACCCACCTTCTCCACAGATTCAAGTCGTCCAATTTCTCACGCTTTAGAGGAATTTTGGCCATTTCATTTCTTGTCAATTTAATTGTTTTCAGTAGTTAAGTACTTTGTAATCTCGAATTTTAATTGTAAGTTCAGTTTACTTAATTCAAATTTCACTTTTACTTGTTAAATCATTGTCATTAATTTTAATTGTTTACAATCCGTTTTAAGTTTTCACATTCTGTTCCTTTGAGTTTATGTAAGTTTGTTTAAGCATTTGTGAGCTTGCTGTTGCTTTGATTGGTCCTAATTTCAGATTTTGCAAAAAAATCAATGAAAGTCAAACTTAGTCAAAATTCCAAGGTCAAACAGTTTTTGGTAAGTTTCTGATGTTAATCTGTTTAATGGTAGTTTACTCATTTTGATTCAGTCACAACCTCATTTCATCAGTTTTCAAGGTTAAGTCTCAATAAGTATTTGTTAGAGGAGTGTTTGTTTTATTTTTCAAGTTTTTAAAATTCCAAAGGTTTTAATCATCAAATCTTAGTCAAGTAGGTTTAGAATCTGGTGTTAAAGCTTTTCTTATTCTAGTTTTAACTCTCAAAGTTGTTAAGTGTGTTGTGAGTGTTTTACCAAATCTTTCTTGAAGATGTAACTGTTCTGAAGCCAATCTGATCTCAATCCTTACTCTTATTCAGAAATCGTTTCAACTTCAGTTTTCATTGCTTTTATTTAATGATAGTCTAGCGTAGTTTACATGTTGTTAGATTATTTGGATGTAGGAAGCATGTAGAGTGTTTGTTATTCAGTTTCTCGGACCTTTGTTTGCCATATTTTTCTATATGCTGATTCTGTCCTCTTCTCTTATTGTTTGATATTAGCTTAGTAGTTTGGTTCTCATATGTTTATCCCTTTTGATTAGCTTATTTCCCTTTTAGATTTTAGCCTGCAATTATAAGCCATCATGCCATGTTTCTGTTCTGTACTGATAAGCAGTAAATTAAGTTGAGTTTCAGCTTAGTTTATTGCTTAAATTGCTTGATTATTGTTTTTCTAGGTAGCTTACAATATGGGCTTTTGATGGTTTTCCTTTAGGTTCCTTTAGGTTCTATTTTGTTAGCTTAACTTAGCCTTTAAAAAGCTCCTATAATCCCATTTGTTGCTGATCCATATCAGCATACTCCTAACTGTTACACCAGTTTCCATTTTGTCCCAAGTGCCTTTTATTTTTGATTTTTAGAATCTTCATTTTAGGTCCATTTTAGCTGAAATTTCAGACTTAAGCTCTTTGATTGGTGGTTGTTTAGTAGGTATTTTTAGTTGATTTTTATAATTTTTCTAGATTAGCTTAATTTAGGCTTAAAGTAGGAGCATTAGGCCTGTTTGGAATAAGCTTGTGAAATCTGTTTTAGTGCTTAAATGATTTAGAGTAGTGCTAAATAGATCCATTCCAGCTGCAGTAGGCTAGTTTTTATTAGTTTAGGGTTGTTTGAGCTTCTTGTAGCTTATTGTAGCTTTTAGCTTATTTTATGTGCTTATTCATAACAGTTGTGTGCCCAAATCCCATTTCCAGCTCTCGAAAGTAGTTTATGCCATTTTTCCCAGATTCTCAGTTGCATATTAGAGTTTTCTGGAACTTTTAATATTTTTCCATGCTTTCTTTCTATTTTTCTGCATTTAAATTGATTTTTAAGGCTTTTTAAATAGCATTTTATTCAAATAATTCAGAAAAAGGTCAGAAAAATGTAATTTCAATTTTCCTAGTTTTAGAAAAATCAAAAAGTCATAAAAAGTATTTTTCCATAATTTTCTTAGCTTAATTAGTATTTTCAAGAATTTTAATTAGTTTTAAATAGTATTAAATTCATAATAAATAGAGAAAAAGTCAGAAAAATGTGATTCCAGTTTTGATAATTCTTTTTAGTTATTTTTTATTTTTGAAAAATATTTTTGTAATTTTCTTGCAAGTTTTCCGAATTTTTAGTATTTTTAGTCTATTTTAAATGTCTTAAATTAGTTTTTAATTCCAAATTAATCAAGAAAAACCCAAAAAAATAGTTTTAAATTTCAAATAATTTTCAAATATCATTTTTAGCTGTAGAAAAATAGTAGTTCATTTTTATGGGTTAAAATAGTGTAATTGGCATTTTAATTCGCGTTTTATTAATTACGTTTAATCGCGTTTTTGTTTAATCTTGCATAATTAGTTGCATTTACTTCATTTGCATCATAGATTTAGTCGATTTTATTGCTTCCCTTTACTATTGCTTATCCCGTAGTTTAGAAATCCTCAAAAATCCTTATTACCCATTCGAATCCCGAATCACGCGACGTGAGTTGTTTACTCCATTCATCCCTCGTTGGGAAAACGACCCAGGAAATACACACCTTTGTATTTCTTTGGAAAATATCTTGTACGAAAAACGACAAATCAAAATGAAGATTACCCACCCCAGACTAAAACGAAACATTGTCCTCAATGTTTAAAGGTAAGGGTATCAACGAAAATCTAAAAGCCGTTTACTAAGTATGCTAGAAGATAAACGTTAGTCGATAAGATTTCGGATATCGGATTTCCATCAGCATCGATCATGAAACTCGAGTGGAGAAAAGACAAACTTCGAGCACGAGAGTCTTCATATCGGGAAAATCCTAGACAAAACATCACAAACAACCAAACACGAGAAATCGAAGAGGCTTAACCCCTTCACGTCACTTATTAGAAAATAGAAAGAAGATAGAGATAAGCATGGGGTGCCTCCCACGAAGCGCTACTGTTTTTCTTCACCGAGTCGCTAGCTGACTCGTCCCAATTCATTTGTCCTTGGGGAAACAAGCGGAAAGGATACCGGATCAAAGATGGTATCCTCACTCCGGAGGGAAAGAGAATGGGTGGGTTGGGAGGGAAAGAAAATGTCGGGCTCAAGCACAAATGGGATAACATCTCCCGAACTCACATAAGGTGTATCAAGAAAAAGTGATCCATAATGAAATACTTTAGAAAAATATAACTAAATTTTTGTTAGCATTACCTTCCATTAGTAGGGATCCAGTGAGAAGTAAATTAAAATAAGATATTTGAGATGCAACGACTTGCATTAGATGCATTTCTATTCATATAGATGCAACATCTTGAGTTTTGAAAGTTAATTTGATTTATAGATGGTGCAAATTGATTTTCATGAATTCGGCACGTGCAGAGGAACAAAAAACAAGAGAAATCATGAATTGCATCTAATATACGTATATGCATCTGATTAAAAGCTAGAAAACACACTATGGTGCGTTATAATGCATCTAAGATTATAGGGATGCATCAAATTTAGACCGGTGCATCTCAAATTTGCGGTTATAGTTCTTCTTATTTTAAGTAATCTTCTTATTTGATCCTAACTCTACCTTCCATATCATAATGCCGATATCAAATTGTTTACCCTTGTAAGATGACCTAGGAGAGATTGCTGCACCAATAACGATCCTATTATTTGTTTGTACAAATCCTGAACAGAGTTGAGATCAATATAGATCTCATATTTACCATAGATCAAATAAATCAATCTTAGTCATTCAATTTTGATCAAAATTAATAAAAAAAATCATTTTTCACTCTTTTTTAAAACAACATATCTTGCAAACGGTATTTTTTAAAACAATATATTTGCAAAAATCATATGTGATTTATAAAAATCGAATCACGTGTGATTTTATCAAATCACATATGATTTTATAGGCCGAAATTTTGAAAAAATAATTGTTAAAAATATATAGAAGTTCATATCTATAGAAAGATAATTTAATTCTCGTCTCGATGGTATAATTTTTTTTCACGTAACGATTAACGGTTTGCGAGATATTTAATTTTTAAAAAAATTGTGAAAGTTTATTTTTTTCAGTTTTGATTAGAAAAATGAATAACTGTGATTGGTTCATTGGATATATGGTAAATTTGAGATTTATATTGAACTTTTGTCTGCCTGAACATAGTAAGTTGTAGCATCCACTAGTTTGGTATGCATCCGTCTGTAAAATGAACTAATTTTATTAGCCTTATATGAACATTATATTACTGGCCAATTCACAACATTATTTTACAAAGACGATAAAAACCAGACCTCGTGCGGGTGATGATGAATCAGTTTTGGAGAAGATGATGAACGGTGATGATGAATCGGTTGTGTGTGTTTGAATTTTGGGAGTGTGTTTTGATTTATTAAAGAAAGTGTGTTTAAAAAAATATGTTTTTAAATAAAGTGTTTTAATAAATATTAAAAAAATAAAAAGAGCACATTTACCCATAATAATTTTACAAATATGCATGACAAAAGTCTCCTAAAGTACATGGCATACAAGTCTCTTAAAGTGGGCACATATACCAATATTGATTTTCACAACTATCAATGTATTAAAATAAATAAAAAAATGTATCAAAAAGTCTCCTAAAGTTTATGAGACGTAAGTCTCCTAAAGTTAATGAGTAAAAAAATATATTTTCTGTTTGAGTAAATTTAGGAAAAGGACAAAAAAAAAATATAATAAAAAAATAAATCGTCCAAAGTACATTATAGGTCTTTTATAAAAACATGTCAGAAAAAGTATTAAAAGTTTCTTACAAAAGTACTTACAAAAAGTCTCCTAAAGTACAAAAAAGGGACACATGTCACGATTTAAAGCTATGATAAAAATCGATCGAGTCTCCAGGGCATTTTGAAAAAGGATATTTTTTTGTTCTACAAAAGTAATTACAAAAAAGTCTCCTAAAGTACAAAAAAGGGACACATGTCACGATTTAAAGCTATGATAAAAATCGCTCGAGTCTCCTGGGCATTTTGAAAAAAGATATTTTTTTGTTCTACAAAAGGTATAGAGTTTTGGGCGGAATGTCATTTGGAGAATTTGCTCTTTAAATAAAGCTAATGTAAAACACAATGTCTTTTACTTAACTAGATAAAGAGAAGAAGAGATCTAATGAAAAATAAAAATGAGAAAAGTGTGAAAAATTTTTGGCCACACATTTCAAGTGAGGAGGGAGAAATTAAGTAGATATGCATCTATTTTTGTTGGTGCATGCATCTCAAATAGGTTGTGATTCTTTCTCCCTATCTAATTTTAATTTATTTATCATTTGATCCTAACTCACTACATAGAGGAACCCATTTTCCTCCATTAAATGTTACTAAAACGTCTTTTAAACATAAATTAAGCAATACAAATAATAATGCATATTATACAAACTAGTCACAAAAACAAAAATTTAAGAAATACAAATAATAAAGCTAAAGGCACAACATATTTTTCACAAGCATGCATATTTTATCTCCATCCTATAGTTTTTCTCCAACATGTTTCTCAAGTAGAATCTTCATTGTCGTAGCAAGGGAAGACAACACAATGATGATTATGGTCAGATCTGGGTGGCTTCGAGCAAAACATTGGTGGTTAAGAACTATTATGCTTGCGATTAAGTCTTCGGTGATGATAGCTAGAGATTTGTGGCATTGGTGAAGGGACGCGGAAGTCAACGGATATGTGGTGGTTATAAGTGGAGGATGGGGACGGAGGTGGTAACTGGATGAAGAGATGTTGGAGTTATAGTAAGTGTATCAGTTCTTTAGTGGTTGTTATGGAAGTAATATAGCTAAATGAATTTTTTCATATAGAATGAAAAGTTAAAATGTCTTAATCAGTAGCAAAATCAATGAGCCATTATAAATTTTGTATACATGTATACCATTTACTTTTTTTCTAGCCTATTTGTTTTTCTTCTTTGTATAACACCTAACAATTAATAGGTGAGTACTGATATGCAAAAGAAATAACTCCAAATTGTAATCATAAGATACATATTCTGCCACTAACGAAAAAAGAGTATATTGTTTTTTTTCTTTTGTATCTAACTTTTTTATTTTGAGTTTTAGCATGATAGTTGTGATACTTAATCATGTTATTTTAAGTAATAAGAGGATAGTTTTGCATATTAAGAATGACACATTTAAATTTTATTTCACTACATTGATAGGTTGGTATTGTTTAAAAATAGCACACGTCTACGCATAAGGTAGTATTATAATTCAATGCAATAAATTATATATATATATATATATATATATATATATATATATATATATATATATATATAGAGTTAAGATCAAATAAGAAGAAAAATTAAAATAAGAATGATAAGAAGAAACTACAACCACTCATTTCAGATGCATCTACAAAAATGAATGCATCTCCCCTTAAAATTCTCCTCCCTATTTGAAATATGTGGCTAGAAATCCTTCTTATTCTTCTCATTTTAGTTTTTCTTCTTACTGGATCTCTTCCCTATATGTATATATATTTGAGAAAATGTGTTTTTTAAGAAATCTAAACTACATATAATGTATCTTAGACATTTTATGTCTACAGTTATTTAATGCATTAATACATATATACAACATCTATAATTAATGTTAGTCTTAAAATATTTTTTCATTTAAAAATACAAGTTCTTAACCTATGTTTACAATTATTTAATGCATTAACACATCTATACAACACCAATAATTAATGTTAGCTCTAAATACACCCTCTTCCAAAAATACAATTTATATACCACAAGATACAAACCAAACATGCTACTAATATGATAACTCAGGCACTTAAATTTGATTGAAAAAAATCGTAGATGTCAAAAGTATGAGAAATTTTAGGTGATTTATAAGGTATGAAGAAATGTGTAACTTTTAAATACCGTAATTCATATTTTATTAAGCACTAGCTTAGAGACCCGTTGACACCGGGTTATTTTTTAAAGAAATAGATAAATGAGATGATAATAAAAGTAATAACGTAAATTTGTTAAATTTAAAATATGTGTGAGTCACAATCGATTTACAACCATCGCGTAGCCAATCTAAAATAGATTGACTCGAACATAAAATGATGTGTGATTTTAATAATCAATTGAGTTGCTAACAAACCTTGTAACATTAAAAATAATGAACCATAGTATAATATAACGTGATACATACATGATACAACATGAACCTTGTTCAAAGACCTTCAAGTACTTCTTTATACACGACATTTGTTATGGTTTTGGAGAGATTACCATCTTGATCACAAACGACAACCTTCAAACCCCGCTTGCTTTTTACTCTTGATACGGCAACGTACAGTTGTTCATGTGTGAACACAGGACGGGGCAAGTACAAACCAACTTTAGAAAGCGATTGCCATTGGCTTTTGTTGATTGTCATCGCAAAATATACTGATATCGGATATTGTTTCCTAACAATCTTAAGAGGCAAATGCTTATCTGAAGGAGTAATCCTCAACCTTGGAATAATCACCTTTTTTCCGAAGTTGGTTCCGTTAATGATCTGCGCCTGAATAGAGGTTCTTGTTAATTTAAGTACTTGAAGTCTTGTACCTTTACATAAACCATTTGATTGGTCTATGTTTATTAAAAACATAATCGGCACTCCTCTCTAGTTGAATGCTTGGACTGAGTAGAAATACGGGAAGCTGTGTTTTCACTTTTGGATTCATCATTGTCAGCAAACAGCCTAAAAATAATCAAAATAAGAAACCATTTGAACATCAAAACAGACGTATGGCATTTAAAGAAAGGTATATTCTACGTTCACCTCTTTCATCAAAGATTATTGCTAACATTCATCAGCATAATATCTATTTGTTATGGTTTATAATGCGCAACTATTAGACATTAAAGTTAAAAGAAAGTCACAACTGACATACATAGTTGAAAGCATAATCACATTTACATCTAATCTTAGCATGTGAGATCTTTGTAAGCATAACTTTCGGCTACCGGATACTATCAACCCATCAACCCTCACCGATATTAACATCCACACAACTTAAAAAACAGAATAAGATAATCGCATTTCAAACTATCTTTATATCTGTGTGATCAATGTGAGTCACCACTTCATAACGCAATATGATGTGAACATATTAAGTCTTATCATCTTCTTCCTTGATCCTCCGCATCTCCTCTTTAGAAGCCTCCATATGCATATCCTTTGACTGTTTATCTTTAGCATACCAATGCAGACCTTCCCTGTTTGATTTCATACTATATTCATTAAAACCCTATAAATATAGAAAGAGAATCAAAAAAAGAGAAAACAACAGAAATATCGATTTAGTTGCCATAAGCCGGCCAAAAAACAACAATGTGTCTTGCATTAAGTGCAATTGTTTTCCTTTTGGTAAAATTTCAAAGCTAAGCTCGTCTATGTGTTCCTTTTTCATCATACACAAGCTGAAAAGACAGATATTTCAGCTAAATTCTCTTATTTTGTAAATTTGTCACCATGCAAAAATACTTTATATTTTTAAAAGCACATGCCCAATCAGATATTATGAATTTCTATAACAAAACAATTTATATTTATTTGGTAAGTAAGGAGACTAACCTTTTTGACATCTTCCTATATGAGCCTTGAGACTGTGACCAAAATAGTTTTCTCAGTATTTATAAACCTTCACATCATCCCAGCAACTATGCACGTAATATATATCATTATGATATATGGTTTATATGATCATTATAACGAAAACACTGCAACTATTAAAAATAAGCTTAAATACCAACAACAGAAATATTTAACATGAAATGAAGAACTACTAACAACAGAAATAAGAGCCATACTCATATTAGGCCAAGAGTCGAAAATTTTAACATGAAATGAAGAACTACTAACAACAGAAATATTTGTAAATAAATGCACAGGTACTTCTGTTAGACTACGGCGGCATTAGCGTGGTGTGCAACTGCGGAGGCGGCGGTGGTGTGCTAGGGAGGCAATAGGGGTGTGTGGTCGTGGTTGATTAAGAAATGAGGTAGACTGGTAGAGGATGTAAGTAACTATTGTAATACTAATAACTGTAAATATAAAAACAGCAAAAGGAAACACATGGTTAAAGTCATGAAGTCACTGAACCATGAATCGATAGTGTGAGTTTGTGTCCCAAGTAAAAAGTCATGTGCATCATCTTGTGATGGTTTAAGCCAGCTAAAACTGAAGATTTATATCAATTTTAAGATTTAAAAGTTAATATGTAGTACTATTATTACTACCCGTAACTTTGTACTACTGATAATTTCAATATTGAATATTTTTTTCCATAAATTGGCTTCCTTATGTTTCTTGGTTCAAAATATTAGCTTATAAGCATTGAACAATTGCTTGGCATCTATTTCTATAGATCAAAAGCAATAAAACTTTTACAATTGCTTGACATCGTACTTCAAAGTAATAGCTTATACGCCTATTCTTGCTGCTCTCTCTTTTCTTCCTTTCCTTCTCTGTTTCTACTTCTTTGTCTTCTATTTCTTTAACTTGTTTCTGCAGAAATCGATTACAAAAATATTTGTAACTTTATTTTACAATAAAATATGTTATTAACTGAAAATACACCATATCAAATGCATGAAACCATTACCTGAATTTTGACAAACATTAATTGCAGTAACACGATCATTCAAATCAGTGGTTGAAAGTAATGGTTGAAATATAAAACTCCATACATGTGACAACGACAATTTGCGAAAAGTTAATAGACCTTAAAATGAATCCTAAACAATCTGGCCGCAAAATTCTATATTACTATTAACATGCACCAAATATACCTATATGTTGATTTTTCGTTTTTACAGTTAATGGCATTCTGTCTTCGCTCTACCTCAAATTTGTAAAAGATTTGGGCACATTTAGCCACCTCCTTTTTTTGAAATGGGCATATATTGCTCACTAAAAGTTAAAATGGGCACAAACGGGCACATATTTTCTCTCAATTGGAGAACATTACAATTGTATTTTAAAGAAAAACTTATAGATTTAATATAATTAATTTTTTAAATATAAATGAGGTGTTACGTTTGTGGAATTTATTACGTTATTTTGGGCCTATTCTAAAGCGATTCGTATAACATGCGCCCATTTGCCAGTGCCCATTTAGCACGTAGCCCGTTTGAGCCGTTGCCCGTGCCCGCCCGTTTTGCCACCTCTACCAAATAGCACTCAATTTTATTGGGCAGCACATATACTAATTGATTAAAGGCAGTCTGTGATAAATGGAGATCTTTGTTTATATCGTTTAGAAGATATGGGTAGATTGAAGTTGTTATCAAGCTTTTGCATGCAATACTTTTTTCTATAAATTCACATAATAACTTATCAAATGGCTTAGGAAAAGAAAAGACAGTTAGTAAACATAATCGACCCGCTTTATGATTTACTCAACATGACCCATTTGTATTTCACAAATCATATAAAATGACATAAAAAACATGAAAATTTATAGTTACCAATTATAATAAGAGTTATACATGCAAATATAACTACTACATTCTCATAAAGTTATACTAATGTTCATAGTTACCAATTTATAGTTACCAATTATAATAAGACTATAACTACTACATCCTCATAAAGTTATACTAATTTTCTTTGCGTTAATACTAAACCATTTGCAAACAAAAAATATGGGAATAGAAATATCAAAATTTGGGTATTATCTGGTTTGTGCATGGTCTTACATGTACATAAGTGTAGCTCATTGTCTCAAATAATGGCAAAATCAACCTATTCCAAATTTTATTTCTTAGTAGAGTGCATCGTACTATTTTACTACTAAAACCCTTGGCAAACTACTTGTGATCTAACATCTTAAAGCTACCCAAATATTCTGTGAAACTGATTTGCACATCTGTAAATGGTGATATTGAGTAATATGTTGCATTGTTTAAAAGAGAAAGCATATAGACTATAATAAATTAAAATGGTAAGAATGTACTCAGATATACTTTTGTACTAAAGTAGCTTTTGAGTGTCCTGTTCTTGAGCTTTTGGTTTTTGCAGCCCATCAGATATAGAGGAAAGCTTCTGAAGCGGAAGTTTATATCCTGCATATATAGGAAAATCACCAGCAAATAGAGATGATTGTGTTAGCACAAAAAGCAAAGAAGATTGGGAGTTACAAATGATTTATAGATTTCATATATTTTTTCATCTTCAATATAGTTGAATCACTTCTAATACACAAAAATGCTAATAACATTTGTAACTCCCAAAAATTGCATAAGATGAAATCATTTTAATATAATACGACCACTACATAATATCATATTACACTCATTTACCCCTGCTACAACACCGATAAGATTCCCAAACAGTTTATTTTAAAGGAAATTCAAGTGGTTTCTTTCATGAGACAGAGAGGACGGACATAAGAATCTTCATAAATTGATAGTTTAAAACTTGAGAGAGAGAGTCAATTTACCGTTACTCGTGTACTAACAAAACACAGTAGCAGCACCATCCAATTAACTTCCATGCCAACCTGAAAACATAAGGTTTCGAATAAAAAAACCCAACTTGGTGAAGGGTATGATACCAGTTTAGTGTGCATCATATAATGTGTATATAACAAAATAAACAATTAGCATTTAATTAGTAAAATAGAAAAATATATTTTCAACTTGTACTCCTCAAACATGATGCAATAGAGTTATCTCTTTCAATTCTTTGTTATACGGTGAAAGGTATGATACTTTATAAGCTTTATCGTATTCAACATTTCATCAAACATTTTTTGTGCATTTCATGAAACACCTATTTTGAATTAAAACTTTAATTGATGAAACCAAATTTGAATCACAACTAATGACAAAAAAGCCATACCAGTGTGTAAGCCAAAAGGATCATGAACCTGCAAAAATTAAATAAAAAGCTTATTAACTTGAAATAATAATTTCAAATGTATAAAAGAGAAACACATTTTTTTGCATCATATGACGAATAGTTCATTTTGAAACAATATATGCTACTTTATCCATCTTTGATAATAACCTTTTTGCTTCTCCCCACAATAACCGCAACACTACATAACATGAATTGTGTTAAGAGTAAAATTAAAAGAAAACAATATCTTCTACATGTTGCAATAAAATAAAATAAAAAGAGAAAAGAAAAGAAGAAGAATCATTCATACAATGCAAATTAGTAAAACCACTTTTAAAAAAATCAATAAACATACCTTTTCATCAGGATCGGTTGATCTACGATTTTCTTAAACCACATGCACAAACTAATCCTATATAAGAATAGATTAAAACAAACAAAACAAAGGAATTATAATTGAATGAAAAAAGCAAATTATTTACCAATTAGTAAAATCCCCAATTCTTTTTCTAGGGTTCATATAAAACACAATTAGATTGCAATATAATTCGAAACAATAAATATTATAATTAAATCGGTACTTACATAATCTACCATGAATCACTGGCACACTGATGTAACAAAAATGATGATTTTGAATTCGTGTGTTTTGAATTGGTGTTTTAATAATGGTGATTTTGAATTCGTTGTGCTATTGATTTGAAACTGATTTGTGAATTACATTAAATATACATGAATGATTAACAAAAATAAATGAGAAGGGTTCTACAAAATTGGTGCAGCAGAAAAGTTGTACTATGACTCTAAATATGGTATGACACGTATGAGCATTAAACGAATTTTTAATGTTTGGTGCTTAGAAGAACTTGTACAAAAGCTTATTTTATTAAATAAAATAGATGTCATATATAGATTTATCAATCATATATTGCACGAACTAATGTATAATAATCTACGTTATATAATATTGTGACGAATATTATATAATATTTATTAACTAGCAAGTACCTTTCACCATCAATTATCACAATTTCGTAATACTACTAACTGCCTATTTCGTATAACCATTGCATTACGATGTACAGGTCTCTACCATATTTATATTAGAAAGTGTGCCATAAAGCAATTCTTTAAAATTTTCGCCATGTGTAAAGTTATTATCATAAAAATATAAATTGAATAATATTGTTTGGTAAAAAAAAGTTTATTACCATATACTCGCCGCTGCAATGCGCGAGAACTTGCTCACATGTACTAAAACATTAAACATTTATAATTTTATACCAGCTACGTTGTCATGTTACATGTTGGCAACATATGCGGGGTTGTAATAGTAATTTCAGATCACCCTCTCTTCATCTCTTGCTCAAAATATATATATTCACATGCAATGACTTCTAGATCAAAGGAGATTACAATAAACACATAATAATAATTACATAAAAGATATATATAGATCAAGAGGGATATGGATGAGGGATATTATGTAAAATTGGAGGATGATCACCACCTTCCTTATTATCATGAAAATCATGAAGATCATATCCCTACGTCTCTTTTGATTTATCTATATGCAGGCCACTTCTTAGCCAGATGGGGTGCCAGGTTCTATATATCTATCTATCAACCTCTTTCTATATACAGAAATAAATACATGCGTATAATATGTTTGTAGTACCCGGTGAAAGAGCTAAATATATGGGAGAAATGTGAGATTGGATTTTCACTTTTTTGTTAGAGCAATGCTATGTCCTTTTACATTATGTGCCGAATACTTCTAAGCACAAGAGATGCTTATAAATACGAAACTAGTTGCTCACAAAATTAGTGAAACTGCTCAATGCTACAGAAAAAGTGAATTAGTTTGCTTTTGACATATATTTAACTTGTTATATGATCATAGCTCTATATAAACTTGTCATTATGAGACATTAAGTAATCTATTAGACACGTTTTGATTTGAGTGTAAATTTTGTTGAATTGATTTTAATTTTTTTATGGCTTTAAATAGGATGTGGGAGTTTTCTGTAGGGTTGTATATGATAAACGTTTGGCCGGATTCTTTGCTTATGGCTGCGGCTTATGGGGTGGTTGAGTCAGCATCAACCACCATATTTGGTCCCCTCATAGGCCAATGGATCGACAAATCTACTTATCCAAAGGTTCAATCTTTGTTACGTGTTTGGTTTTAATCGTATATCATATGTCCCATAAAACGGCACGTTGAGACAAAATGTGCACACACCGCCTTAGTTCTTTAGTATGTTCACAAGGATAATCTATCAATATTGTACGTCATCATTTGTGAATATAAGAGTTAACAAAATATATCAAATATACAACAGTTTGATTAACAAAATTAAAGTGATCCAAAGCTTAGCTAACTATGAATCTATGATTGCTTATTTGTTATGCTGAACTAGAATGTGAATTGTTGTGTATACTGAAACTAATTAATTAGTTAAGATTCTATTTATTTGTAAATATATACAATATTTCAATCATCCAAGCATAAAACCTTTTCAAGTCATGGCCAAAAACATGAGGTGGACATGACCTTACCAACTCCTCTAGCTATTTGTATGCTTGTGAATAACCACTTTGTTTGTACATCATATTCTCTGGGCTTGTGAAAAATCACTTTGTTTATACATCATGTTCATTGTTATTATAGAAGTTAAACTTCTCATAGGTACTTTTCGTCGCAAAGCCTGAACTTGTTTGTGAATCCTCACATTTAAAAAGTGCAAAAGTCGATTTGTGTGTGTGTGTGTGTGTGTGAAAATAAGGGAATAAAAGAGACTCTTTGACATAAGTTAAAGAGAACTCAAGTAAAACAATATTAATCAAGAGAACATATATAACAGTCTAAAAACAAATAGACCGGGTCAAAAAGTCACTGTAACAACCACGAGCTAGGCTACTGGGCATACATCCATAAAAAAAACTGAAGAAACACAAGTGATCCACTAGGAAACCAAAAACGCGAAAACCACTAAAGACTGACATCGAGTAGCTAGGAATTCAACACCAAATAACTCCAAGACAAACATGCAAAATTTGGGCATTGAGTAATGAGTATAATGTATCATTGTTATAGAATTCCTAAATCCACCGCTGGATACTTCAATATATTTAGTGCTTGATCGAGTGTGTCAATCATAAATGTATTTAAAAAATTATAATCTTACTACTTTTTTATATAATAGGTTCTACGAGCTTGGCTGTTAACACAAAACCTCTCATTCATGGTTGCCGGAGTTACAGTGGTCGCACTTTTAATCTCCCCAGACTTACGTGTCACCAATGTCACTGCATTCACTTTACTTGTTGTGCTGACCAATCTCTCCGGAGCTACTGCTGTTCTTTCAACTCTTGCTGGAACCATTCTGATCGAAAGAGAATGGTATATCCATAAACTAGTTTGGGTAAAAAAAAAAAGAACAATCTACTTATTGACTTTTAAGGTCAAACAATTCAATTCGGACCGATAAAGATTTTATATCTCTTAAAATATGTATAGATTCGATTAGCAGTGGTCTAAAAAAATTATCACCAGTTAACTTTGGTGTTTGAACTTGAAAGTCAAACTGCTTTATTTGTGACTGTAGTTAGTCTGACTTTTGAGTCAATCTTCCTGTTCCAATCTTCATAACTTAAACTAGTTCTTTTATCAAGTAGAAATATTGAGGACTACCCTAATCTAGAAATATGTTAATTTAAAATTTAGTTTTGACCACAAAGTCAAACTCCATTGTCATTTTGTGTTGTAGACCATAATCCAATGCTAGTTTGACTTTTGAGGTCAAACAGTCCTGTTTAACCTTTATAGATCAATCTAGTTCTGTTAGGATATAGAAAGTTTACATGAAGACCCTAATCAAGAAATGCGTTCAGCGATTAGATGTGCACAAGCACAAGTCGTGTCTGACCTCAAAAGTCAAACTCAAACTATCGTAATCGATCATTTTTCTTGCCAAAGACAGTGAAATAGATTCTGTATATCTTGACAGGATTGTGGTGATATCCGAAGGGCGTTCTTCAAACTTTCTAACAAAGATGAATTCAAGAATACGGAGAATTGATCTAATAAGCAAATTATTTGCGCCTGTTGTCACTGGATTCATCATCAGTTTCGTGTCAATGATTGCCTCTGCAGTCAGTTTAGCACTTTGGAACATATTCTCGGTTTTCTTGCAGTATTGGCTCTTACACTCAGTATATAAAGGGATCCCTGCTCTATCAGAAAGTAGGAAAAAACGAGGCTTAAAAAGCACCATACTAAATGATCAGGAACAAGCCCCTTCTACTTCTCAGGAACAAGGTAGCAGACACCACGACAAATTTGATCATACTGAAGGTATATCTTCAGGTAGCCTGATGGTTAGAAAACTGGTCAAAAGGGTATCTGATAGTACGTTTGTTCATGCTTGGCGTGTGTACCTTCAACAAGATGTCGTTTTACCTGGACTATCTCTAGCTTTACTGTATTTTACAGTCCTCAGGTGCGGTACTAGCAATCTAGATTGGAAAAGTATGATATCAACATTGAGTTTTTGAAAGAATAGCGGTTTTTTTGCAATGAAAAAAAATACTGTCCTAAAGTTTGAGAGCCCTTTCTTGATTTATTTAGTATTGTTTTTGTGACAGTTTTGGGACTTTAATGACTGCTACATTGCAATGGGATGGCATACCAGCATACATAATTGGAACAGGCAGAGGAATAAGCGCGATCATTGGTATCTCGGCAACATTTTTGTACCCTTTTATGGAGTCACGAATATCAACACTTCGAACAGGACTTTGGTCAATCTGGTCACAGGTAATCTAAGGCCTTTTCTTCTAAAGATGTTGAAATGCTAGCTAAAGTTATATGTTTGTTATATGTAGTGGACTTGCCTCTTGATATGTGTCAGCTCGATATGGGTTAAAAACCACACCACATCCGCGTATTTATTGATGGCGGGTGTAGCAGTGTCACGTCTGGGACTATGGGTGTTTGATCTATCGGTCATCCAACAAATGCAGGTTACTTCAAATCCTGAAATTTGTAGAAAATGATCAAATTTGAGTTTTATAACTTCAGCTTCAAATTTTGAAACAGGATCAAGTTTCTGAATCTGACCGAGCTGTCGTTGGAGGTGTTCAAAACTCAATCCAGTCTTTTTGGGACTTGATGACATACATTATGGGGTTAATCATTTCCAATCCTCAGGTGATCTTATTTCGCTCATATCAATTCATTTCACTTTTTCATAGATTGTCGCCATCATTGATTTGCTTTTTATTTTTTATTTTCTTTTACATATTTTTTTCTTTTGTGTTCTTAGGATTTCTGGAAGTTGAACTTGTTGTCGTATGGGTTGGTGACGATTGCTGCAATTATGTATAGTGTACATATATATCGCGTTAGAAAGCATATCTTTCATTTTGAGAAGTTGCCCTTGTTGTTTCATAGATCTGTATAACCAGGGACGGAGCCAGTGGGGGGGCTGGCGGGTGCTCGGCCCCCCCTAACCGGCCAACTAACCCACTTCTTAAGGTTGTGTTTATGGTGAAGAACTTCCATTCTAGAAAATGAGTTTGATATTATAGCCATGGAAAAACAGACTGTTTGTGTTTAATCTGATGAGGAAGAAGACACTTGTGGGCCCAAGAAAAGATTTAAATTTTCTATCCCTAGTTAGATGTAAAGTTATAGTCTAACCCCTTTTACATTTAATTATTGACGAATTGAACCCCAATCTTACTTATATTCTTCAAAATCTTTGGTTGAAGATAAAATAAAAAAGTTGACAAGAAAAATCACAAAAAGCTACAATCTATACAGAATTTGCTGAAGTACCAGAGGCTTATTTTAATTTTAATTTTTTATATTTATAAATTAAAGAAAATGTACTAAATATCTTCTAGTGTCATAAAATGGTTTGAATTCTAGAGATTTTGTCTAAATAGTTTCTAGCTAAATGGCCCCCCCTTTTTTTTCTTTTTTTTTCTTTTTTTTTTTTTTTAAGTAAAACAATTAAAAAAAATGCACAGGTTGTCATTGCTAATGTAACATATCTAGGAACTCAAAGTATAATCAAATAAAACTCAACTTTTTTATAAATAGTCAGTGTTTTGGCGATCTACTAATTTTACGTTACTACTCATATTATGTACTGTAGTAATTTACGACCCCCTTTAATTGAAATTCCTGGCTCCGTCTCTGTGTATAACCATGGACATAGATTTGTTGTTGTAAATTGCTGTTGTAACTTTAACTTAGGTGCTCATCTATCTTAGATAATAGTTACGGCATGTAAAGGTACAAACTCCAAAACAGGACAAGATACAAAACAGAGCAAAAAACAGAGCTATATGCTGCTTCTGTTTTATCCAATATATCGTGGTACTAAAACAACATATATCCGTTTATGTCGATGTATTAGCGTGCTGAATGTCAACCTTACTGATAGTTGTTCTGTGAAGTTGTTTAATCGGTAGTACTCTACATACAGATCCAATACTTTTACATTCAAACTTTATCGCAAAAAGAACAATTCAAAACAATATGTAATCATGCACGTAGAAATTTCCAAAGTTTGAGTATCATAACATGAGAACTAGCACATTAGTGGCGTGCAAGCAAACTCTATGAATACCTTCTTGCGCTGAAGTTCCTCAATAGGTGCACCTTGGTTGTCTTCGAGCCACTCAGTCGTCTCAGAAATTGCATTCTCCATTTTCTGCAAACTTTCGGAAGGCACCGTCTTGTTGATCCTATAATCTTTTATCTTATTCCTCATGTTGTATAAGCAATTCTCTAACGCATTGTATGCATTCACTTTCTTCTTGTATTCTTGGTCCTCATGTTTGTATTTTTCAGCATCTTTTATCATCTTTTCAATCTCCTCTTTGGAGAGTCTCCCAGTTTCATTCGTAATGGTGAGTGACTTTGTCTGACCAGTTGAATCTATCTTGGACGTGACTGTGAGAATACCATCAGCATCAATGTCAAAGCAATCTGTACACGTTATATGTCCCTTAGGAGCACGTGGTAATCCGGAAATCGAGAACTTTCCCAACAAATGGTTATCTGCAGATCTGGATCTTTCGCCTTGATAAACCTTGGTAACCATACATTCCTGGTTGTCTAGAGCCGTATTATATATTTTTTTCTTTTCTTGTAGGTATTCGAGTGTTCCTTGGGATCACAACATCAAATACTTCTCCTAGCAATTCTACACCAAGGGATAAAGGTGTGACATCCCGCAGCAACACATCTTGAACGCTCTTATCACTTATACCGCTTAACTTTGCAGCCATAACGGCTGCACCATGTGCAACAGCCTCGTCAGGGTTCACACTCTTGCACAAGTCCTTCCCGCCAAAAAAATCCCGCAACATATGTTGGACCTTAGGAATTCTGGTTGAACCACCAACAAGAATTATCTCATCCACCCATGATTTCTCCAACTTTGCATCGCTTAAACATTTATCAAGAGTCTGGATGCACTTATCGAAGAAGCTCATATTGAGCTCTTCAAACTTAGCTCGAGTAAATCTCATTGAGAAATCAATTCCTTCATGCAAGCAATCCAGTTCAATAGACGTCTGAGTGGTGGATGAGAGAATCCTTTTTGCTTTCTCACAAGCGGATCGCAACCTCCCCAGCGCTCTTTGGTTCCCCGTCAAATCCGTATTTCGCCTCCTCTTGAATTCCCGAACACAGTAATCCACCATGCAGTTGTCAAAATCCTCTCCTCCGAGATGAGTGTCTCCAGAAACCGCTTTCACCTCAAAGATACCCCCTTCCTCAATGGTCAATAGAGATACATCAAAAGTACCACCACCCAAATCAAATATGAGCACCTTTATCTTGCCAGTAATTTCGGAGTTATTGTCCAGACCATACGCAATTGCAGCCGCTGTAGGCTCATTGATCATACGTATGACATTTAAACCAGCAATAATGCCTGCATCCTTTGTTGCTTGACGTTGTGAATCATTAAAATACGCCGGGACTGTTATGACAGCATGTTTTACATCTTTTCCAAGGTACGCCTCAGCAATTTCTTTCATCTTGCCAAGAATCATCGAGGATATTTCTTCGGCCGAAAACTCCTTCTCTTGACCTTCGTAGGTGACAACAATTTTTGGTTTGTCTGAAGGCCCTTCTATGATTCTAAAAGACCATAACTTCATGTCAGCCTGTACTATGGGATCACTGAATCTCCTTCCAATCAACCTTTTAGCATCTGAAAATTCACAAATAAATATTAAGTACCGATTCTTGAGTTCACCAAAAAATAAAGGGCAAATGATTGAAAAAAGTATAATGCTTGCCACCATTTGCTGCTTTTGTGGGTAGCAAACAAATTTTTTTGCTTTTGCGGGTATTTTACGAAATTTTTGGACATTTGTGCCCCTTTTAGCTAATATAATTTTTTTTCCCGAAGAGCAAAAATGTTATATAGTACCCTAAAAAAGGATAGAATTTTAAGAAAAATACCCACAAAAGCTAAAATTTTGTTTGCTACCTACAAAAGCAAATGGTGGCAAGCATGATACTTTTTTGAAGGGTAAAAGCTATTTCAAAATTTTCCGACTTGAAACACTTACTTTTTTATTACCTTACTTCACCAACGAACTTTCAAAATATTATTCAACTTCACTCATATGACCCGTTTATATTAAAATAATAACTGAAAGGACTATATTATCCTTGGCAAATGGGTAAAGTCACAAACAAATTTTGAAAGTTCAGAACAAATTTTAAAGAATACAAGGGTAATATCGTCATTTGAGTTATCAATTTTAATATGAATGGGTCATATGGGTGAAGTCGGAACAAATTTTGAAAATTCGTTGGTGAACTAAGGTAATAAAAAAGTAAGTGTTTCAAGTCGGTAAAATTTGAAAATTACGTTGTTATTTTATGGCTTTTACCCTTTTTTTTTTTTCAATCATTTGCCCAAAAATAAAAATAAAAATACAAAGCAAGAAAATTAATTTTACACTGACCAAATATGGTGTTAGCAGAGTTCACGGCGACTTGGTTCTTGGCACCATCACCAATGAGACGTTCTGTACCGCGAAAAGCAACAGTAGAAGGTGTGGTTCTGTTGCCTTGATCATTTGGTATGATCTCTATTCGGTTATGTTTCCAAACTGAGACACATGAATATGTCACTACTACAAAAAATCTCACAGAAACCGGTCAAAATAGCCCATGAAGAGTGGTTTTAAGACCACTCTCTGAAGGGGGGTATCTCCATGATCGAAACATATAGAAACCGGTTGCACAACTTGTCTCTATTAGAAGCATCGAAACCGGTTTTCTCCTAAGAATCGGTCTCAATATTAGAGTAAACATGCATGTTTTTATTGGACATTGGCACCGGTTTTCCACAAGCTGTCTTTATAGAACCATCCAACCTGTATTTATATAAAGTAACAAGATATGTTTTTATTTCAAAACCTGTCTTTTTGTAAATCTTTTTTATTAAAAAAAATATAAAAAATTCCAATTTTTTGCAATTCCATAATCTAAAATTTGACTCACCATAATAAATAAATATAGAATCAAATAAATATATATAAAGTGATTTAAATACACCAACAATGTTGAAATCGACAAAGTAAATTAAGATAATACTTTAATTCAGCAAAACATAAATCCTAGACAAAATCCAAACTGAACCACTAGAATTCAACAAACTATAAAGACAAACACTAGAATTCAACGTAACTAGCCATAGGATCAATCACGCCACAACGTAAACCATGCACCGATGATATCGTCCTAACTCTTTGTTCTCTAACGGAGATGCATCACTCCAAGGTACCTATACGTAAATTGATGAAATAAAAACATCAGCAGTCTAAAAAACAAATAAGATGGTTTTTAGTCCTAGAAACAACCTAGAAACAAATTGCAAAGTTATTTAACAAGCACTTACTATGTTCAGGAAATTGTCGTTTTGATACTTTAGTACTAGTTGCCATTCATATATAAGCCTTAACTACTAATTACCAGTAGACATTCACATATGACTAAAAGTCTAATGGATCCAATTAATAGGGTTTGTGCAAATAGAATAATAGATCAAAAAAATACAGATCATTAAGGTAGTGACACCCTAAAACCACTAAAACCCCCACACTTAAACTGTCACAACCACTTGACACTCTAATATAATAAGGCTTGTTTATTTAAGGGACCACTGCGTACTAGAAAACTCTCCATCACAAACAGATTCAAATACATATGGAAGAGGCACATAAAACTTAAACTGTCACAAACTTGTCATACCATTACTAATGATAGAAAGCCACACTATAGCTAATGAACCTTGTTGTTTGGTATATTACTCATTAGAAGTATACTTCTACGGCTTTTGCTCCTTTCGATATATCTCCACTTTAGCTATATATTACTACTTTCAACTGTTAGAGATATAACATGACCAAATCAAACCATTTATATGTAAATGGGTCAAAACAGTCACCTCGAAGACATTTTATAACAGTTAATAGTATGGTCATTATGTTAATAGTATGGTCAAAACATTCACCTCAGTATTTGTGGCAGTTGCAGCCTTTGCTTGAGGATTTATATGCAACAAGTTTCTTTTGGAGTGGAGGAGGACTAATGGGTTTCACGAGGGCTGGGAAGACTTTCACCCTTGTCATCAATAAGAACAAAAGTATTAAAATTCTTCACTTGAAGTATCAAAAAATCAATCTGAAACAAATTAAAGTACATAGATATGATGCATACAGAAACTTGTAGTTTGCTATCCGTTTCTAATGAGCCAGCAGACTTGAGAATTTATTCATTCTTACCCATTTGCTTTCCAACTAACTTGTGAAATGAGTTAGCATACAACTAGTACCTGATACACCTTATCAATTGTAAAAGTAAGCAACAACACAAGTTAACTTTGAGAACACCATGTATACCAAGTTTATGCCTACTATGGTCTGCTTATGCCTTATTGAACAAATGTAAAACTACGAAGAACAAAACACAATGATACGGTCTATGCAACTACGAACCCTAAAACAAGAACAATTTAAAAAAAACTACCTAAATGGTCTAGTTTTAATCCTTTATGATTATAAGTTAAAGTCATTTAATCCTAAATAGTGCGCCTATTTTAAAATACCGTAATGGTCTGCTTATTGCACCTACGAACGCTAAAACAAGAACATTTGAGATCCCTATGTAGACGAATTTTATGCACCAATTGGAACAAAACACAATGGATCTTATGAAATAATTCAACTATTCAAGATAAAAATTAACCTGTTGTTACGAGACGAGCATGATGAGATCAATAAATCCTTATATCGTAGATAAAATATCATGCCCTTGAACGCCCCAATTTAATCTTAGTATGACAAAGACAATACACAATTATTTTAAATTGAAGTATCAAAGTCACCCGAATTGTTCAATGGCATATGCTCAACAGTTACAAGGAAGATGTTGGTGGAGGTTTTGAATATGGAGAGTTTGGGAGGAAAATGTTGATTTAGGGTTTAGAACTTCAGATGGGGAAATTTCGTATTGTACAACTTTAACATCTTTTGGGAAATTTGGGCGCTAAGTTTTTGGTATAATTTTGTCTAGTTCAAGTTCAAAATAAAAATTAGTCCAAGATTTTTTTAATGGGAAATTTTCGCTTTTAACCATAGAAAACGTTTTAATTCTAATTTGTGTTCTTAAAATTATAGGGGATATCTTGGCTATAATTTTTGTAGCCAACTAGTTACAATCCTTCACAAAAAATACACTAGAAATTAATTAGGGATCCACAAAAATAACTCAGGACCCACAAAAAGAATCAAGGACCCACAGTTTGAAGCATAATATTGTAGCCAATTAGCTACAAAATATTGTAGCTAATATAGTCCCAAAGTTATATGCAAGGTTAAAAAAGTGTGAGACGTAACGTGACGGTATCACCAAGCCTCATGTCTTAAGAGCTTTGGTGAAGCCACGGCGTTTTTAAAGCGTGACTTAAGGCGGTACAAAATATGAACATATTTATAGATTTATATATTTATAAATTTTTATATTTATGTCATATTTCGTTTATATCAAGTTTACATGAAGTATTATACATAAGAAATTAAGCCAAACAAACTATCATTACATGTAACTAAGGGTGAGCACGGTCTACGAAGCGGACCGGACCGGACCGAGAACGAGACCGATTTCAGCAAAAATCTTAGACCGAGACCGGATCGAATGTGCTCGGTCCGGTCGGTCCGGTCCAACAAGGCCAAATTAGCCCAAATTAGTCGGTTTGTGGTCCGGACCAGACCGAGGACCGAATTAACCCAAAAGCCGAGACCGAGGACCGGACTGAATATGGTCGGTCTGGTCCGGTCTCGGTCGGTCTGGTCCGTTCGGGTCATTTGCTCAGCCCTACATGTAACATTGTTCATTTATTTCAAGAAAACTTTATTCACAAGAATTGAACTTAAATAAAGGCGGCACGCCTTGTGCCATGGCACACTTTTCCAAACCTCATCTCACGTCGACGCATATTTTTATTTTGTAACGTGGAGGTTACGTCTCGCTTCTTAACGGCGCTTTTTATAACTCATGTTCTATATTATGAAATTATTATTGAGCGTGCATTTTTTAAAAGTAGCAGTGAGCTGTGAGCATCAGTTACATCTCACCGCTCATCGTTCATCGTTCATCGCTTCTTAAAGAAAAATTGGAAAAATAAGCATTTTTACAAAATATCAATGCTCACCGCTTTTTTGCCAAACGACTACTAAAAACCAAATTGCTCATTGCTCACCGCTCCAAAAAGCTCTACTCCGCTATGTGCCAAACATATCCTAAATACAATCAACTTCTAAGGTGTACTCTTTTCTTCACGCTGGTGGGTGTATTATTTGTTTAGTAAGGGTGGTGTTTGGATATACATTTAAAACTAATGATGTGGTATATTAAGATGACATGGAACGTGTACCTTGTTAGCATTAATAAATCTATTATTTAAAAGTTATAAACGCTTAAGGGGTGAGCCGGTAAAATCATACACGAAGATGATGAAATTCAAAAGTTCATGAGTAAAGTTGCTAAAGTTTTAGTTCACGACATGAAGTTGAAAAATGTGACAAGTAAGATATATTATTTTTGTGTACAGTTTTAAAATATCAATTTATAAAATTATTAGATAGCATATGAACTAAAATCTCAAAACTATAAAACCCCATGAACGCAAGATATAACATACTAGTGAAATTACCGAAAGACTTTTGATATCGAATGTTGGTTAAATCACTCTCTCTTTAATGAAATGAGAATATGGAGGGAAAACTTTAAAAAATATGGCGCTAATTTATTTTTGACTAAGTCAAATGGTTGGTTCTAATCATTCAAGTGAAAAAAAGTTGAAGGGAATGTATGGCCCCAATTATTATCGCAAATTGTTAAATAAACATAGCGAGTATATATTTATGTTAGTATCTTGTAGTTACATAATAAAAAAGATAAAGGAATTTCACGGTGGAGAATAAATGGAAATTTGTGTGAACGGTTATTATATAAAGAGCCAGTATCTATGCAATTTTTATTACGGAGACCCGTTAATACCCTCCTTTCCTAATACTTTTTCACTATAGAAACCAGTTTTTATAGAACCAGTCTTTATTTAGGGGTGTCTATAAGCTTTTTTGTAGTAGTGTGTTGTGCCTAGATCGATACCGATGGCAGGAGCTTGGGTTACTTTTTTCTCCATTATGCTCTTTGCTTAATGTTTGATGATTTTCAAGTCAGTTGCTGATTTTCTATTTAAATTGAGTTGGTCATGACTTTATTTTATACAGTAACAGCTAATGTTTAAGTCTTCAAAAGTCAAAAAGTCGTCTCTTGAATAGTCTTGGTTGCATGTATGTCCAAAGACATGGAAACTTCCATGAAATTGATTCGTAATTTCTATATGTGAACCGAATAAATTAATCAAAGAATCTATACATGTACTCCTTTTCATTCTTGCCATATTATCCTTATAGATAAAAGATAGAAAATTTTAATTTAATGTTAAATTACACGGTTCGTCTCTATAGTTTGCTTTGATTGGAGAGGTTTGGCCCTTAACCAAAAAAGATGCACCGTTTGACCTTAAATGCTAAATGTTATAGTCGTTGACCCCTCTCTCTAATGGCTCTTATTTACCTTCGTTAAGTGTCAACATGTGTATGCTCGATATGGGTTAAAAACCACACCACATTGTGTGTGTGTGTGTTTATATGTTTTGTATTTATGTATGCGTGTGTGTCGTTTTTATGTGCAGTGTGTGTAGTGTATGTTTTGTATAATCACAATGAACCTCTTAATTACCAAATGGCTATGCGAGATTCTAAATCTAAGAAGTGGCTTGAATGAATGCAAGTTTAGATATAGTCCATTAAAGATAACAATGTATGGTACTCGGTTAATCTTCCACATGGCAGCAAAATTGGTGGCTGCAAGTGGGTCTTTAAGAAGAATATAGGCATGGATGGTAAAGTAAATACATTCAAGGCTAGACTGGTGGCAAAGTTATTTACTCAAACTCAAGGAGAGGATACCTTTTCATAAGTAGCTAACAGTAATGCTATTAGAATACACTTTGCCATTGCTGCATACTATGATTATGAGATATGAAAAATGGATGTCAAAACAACTTCTCTAAACGGTCGTCTACATGAAGATGTTTACATGGACCAACTAGAAGGTTTTGTCAGTCTAAAGTAATTTAAGAAAGTGTGCAAGCTTCTGAGATCCATTTATGGATTGAAGCAGGCACTAAGTAGCTGGAACTTGAAATTTGATGAGAAACTCAAAGAGTATGGTTTTGCTCAAAATCTAAAAGAGCCATGTGTTTACATTAGAATTGAAGGAAATAAGGTAGTTTTCTTAGTCTTATATATGGATGACATATTATTGATGGGAAAAGATATTCCTATGTTTGAAGGCGTAACACCCTAGCTAGGAAAATGTTTCGCCATAAACGACTTAGGAGAAACCGTTTATATCCTAGGAATCCGAATCTATAAAGATAGACCAAAATGACTGATAGGTCTTTACTCAAAGTACATACGTAGACAAGATCCTCAAGAGATTTAATCGAGATAAATCTAAGAAGGGATGTCTATCTATGACCCAAAAGATACATTTGAGTAATTATCAAAGTCCTGCCACATCTAGAGAGATGGTGAGGATGAGTAAGATTCTATATGCTTCGGCAACCAGATCAATAATGTATGTTATGACTTGTACTAGATCTGATGTATCTTTTGCATTAAGCATAACAAGTAGATTCTAGAAGAGTCCAAAGATTCACTAACTGCAGTGAAAAATATATTGAAGTACTTGAGAAGAACTAAGGATATGTTTTTAGTTTATAGTCGTTTGGACAATGGTTGGATGTAAAGTGTTAACTGATTCTCGATTCCAAATAGATCGAGATATTATTCTATTGCAATTAGTTTCATTATGAACGGCAGAGCGGTAGCACGGAGGAGCTCGAAGCAGAGCACCGTTGCAATGTCATCTATACAAACTGAATACATCGATAACTCAGAAGCGCTTAGTTGGCTGTCTGGATGAGAAAATTCATTGGGGATCTTGGCATTGTTCTAACTATAAATCTTATGAAAATGTATTGTGATAACTCAAAGCGCAATCCTAGTTGCAAAAGTGCCACTAATACAAAAAGGCAGTCAACATATTCTTCACAAATATCACTATTTTCACGAAATTGCTTAAATGGATGATGTTTAAGTCACAAAAGTCCATAATAATAATAATAATAATAATAATAATAATAATAATAATAATAATAATAATAATAATATAATAATAATAATATTAATATAAATGAAGTGATGTTTTATAAAATAATAATAATAATAATAATAATAATAATAATAATAATAATAATAAAGGTGTGGGAGCCCAGATTGTTTCGAGGCTCCCCACTAATTTCTTGTAATCCATTGGTTTTGTTTCTAATTAAAGTGATGTTTTATTATTAAAAAAATAATAATAATAATAATAATAATAATAATAATAATAATAATAAAATAAAAAATAAATAATAATAATAATAATAATTATTATTATTTTTTTTTAATAATAATATTATTTTATTAGAAACTCAAAGGATTTACAAGAAGTTAGTGGGAAGCCGAGATACTAACGGGCCCCCTCTCCTCTCTATAGAAAAAGCTAATTCTACTAAAGATATGAGAAGCACACGGCTCCAATGTCTTGGTTTTATCGATAACTTCAGATTCGCCTTTCAGTAAGGTCACAGCCTCCTCTCAAGTTCTCCAAAGAAGAGAATGAAAGGGGAGAAACCCATATCCAATACCCTCGCACATTGGCCTCATACTGTGACGCTTACGTTGTGCTGCGACAGACATCACCCGCCGGCAGGCCACAAATCAACCATATTAGTTTATTATTATTATTATTATTATTATTATTATTATTATTATTATTGTTATAACAATAATAATAATAATGGTGGTTTTTTTAAAGGTTTTAAAAAAATGCCTACACCCATGCTTTCTGGAAAAGTCTTCTCCAATTTAATGAAAATACATAAATTTATTTAAACTTATAAAATTAAATTAAATATCAGATTATTTTATAAGTTTGTGCGTGTAAAAGGAAATTTAATTAGCAAATAAGAAAATAATATTCAACTGTTAAAGCTTTATAAATTATTTTCTTTTTTCTTTCAAGTTTCTTTGATGGCAATTTAGATCTAGTTTTCTATGAACTTTTTCTCTTAGGTTGCTGCCAGCGGTGGATAGCAAGTAGCGGCAAGCAACACCCTCACACAACATGCTTGCTGGGGGGGGGGGGTCTCACAACGTGAACACACAAACCAAGAGGAAAAAAGATGAATGCTTCACCACATAAGGAAATGTGCAAATGTGGGCCCCCCAAAAGCAACTATTCGTTGCATATTTAAAAATTAAATAAATTTCACTACCCCATTTCTTACCTATAAATACCCCTAACTTCTATATTTTTAAACACATCGTCTCATTTTATATACTTTCATACTCTCAATACCATTTTACTACTCAATTTACTACCAAAATGTCTCAACAAAACACTACATGAAACACAAAACTTCAACAACGAAACACTACCCGAAACACTCCCCTAACACCCGAAGGAACATTCACTCTAAAAAATACAACACCGTTAAACCAACAATTCAACTTACAACCAGAATCATTCTTTTATAACCAACCATACCGAAACCCATACCCACAACAAAACACTTTTAGCCAATTTTTCCAATAAAATGCTTTTACCCAATTCTCACAACAAAACGTATTCCCATACGACAACCCCGAATACGACTCATAATATATGGGCGGTTCGTCATCACAAACAAATATAAACCAACCTATGTCTCCCATTCCTCAATTTCATCTCGACGAAATGTACTCACCTCAATTTTTGGAGACCATGGCTCCCGTTCGTGAGGAGTTTCTTTTAGAAGAAGCTCCCCAGTTCTATCGAAGAAGGTGACAAGAAGACATCAAAAGAAAGTGGTATGAAATGACGAATAACAAGGTCTACTCCATGGACACTTAAAGAAAAAACTGCATTATGTGAAGCTTGGGCTCGTATATCCGAAGATTGCATTGTTGGTAATGCAAGAATGGATGTTGGATATTGGAATGTAATTTTAGACAGCGTGCATATAGATAATCCTATAGCCCAAAGTCGGACCTATGGTATAATAAACGGGAAATGGAAGACTATGTGTCCAAAAGTTGCTCAATTTTGTGGTGTGTATGGTAACAGCTTTGGGGCGGCGGTCAGTGGAGCGGGAGACGGTGATTACATCCAAAGAGCACTTGTGGAATATCAATTTGAATATGTTACCACGTTTACACTTTTGCATTCCTGGGAGGTGTTGAAGGAATGTCCGAAGTAAAGACACATGTTCTAAACTTAAAAGAAATGCAACATGAAAAGAGCAAGAGATACAAGTCTTCGTGCTCTAGTTCAGGATTCAACACGTCGCAGTCTGTGCTGGGTGGTTTTACTTTGAACACGCAAGATGGAAACGACGAGGATGAGGAAGTGCAGGAAGTTCAACGTCCAATGGGCAGGGACAGAGCAAAACCGTTGAAAAAGAAAGGGGCGTCATCATCAGCAAGTTCATGATTTTTGAATGGGGAATTATTGGCTAGGTTGATTGTCAACAAATATAAAAGTGCCAACAAGCCATACCACGACAAAAAGTCGGAGACCCTTGAAACGGTTATAGACATCAAAAGAAAGGAGCTGGAAATGAAGCAACAAGAGTTGAGAATCCGAGAAATGAAAAACATCAAAAATACGAAGCGTTCTATTACTAGCCTACTAATCACTTGACTACAGAAGAACGCGAACACGTCGAGTTGCAAACACGGGTGATCCAGTAAAGGTGAAATTTACCATTTTAGTTTATGTTTTCAATTATCTATGTAAGGCGTTTTTAATTTCATAAGTTTATGTTTTAAATTATCTATATAACGTTTTATTAACTTAATAAATAAAAGCCTTAATTTTTAATAAATAAAAAAAAATGGATGAAGTTGAAAGTGGTGTGATTTGTTGGAAAGAACAGTGAGAGATTGTGAAAGAGCAAAAAATCTGATGTGCAATGAGGGAAAGTGAAATGGTGTTATACTGGGAATAACCTTAGATTGAATAATATATGACATTATTGTAACTATATCAAAAAAA
>OU343225.1:74422526-74534581 GCA_910596185.1 Chrysanthemum makinoi | reverse complement strand
TACAATTTATTTATACAATATAAGTAAGGAAAAAAAAATATAATGGAAAGACACTATCCCCCCATATCCGGCCATGGGGGGGGTGTATCTTAAATGTTGATAGATTTTTCTTGATTGTACAAACCTACACACTTACATAAAGTCTTCACCTCATTTCATTCATTTACTTCCAATAATTCATAAGTAGAAAAACTTCTTCTCTCTTGGTTTTCTCTCTTAAAACCGGCCATCTACAAGAGTTCACAAGGGATCACAAGATTTTTCAAATTCAAGTGTTTATACAATCTAGATAATACTCTTTATAAGATTTTGAGATAAAAATCTAGAGTATTTAGGTTTAACCTTGGTTCTTATCACCTCATCAAGTACTTGTAAGCATATCATTTATATTTTCATGTTTCCTTTTCATTTCATAGTCATTTCTTCATTTTTGGAGCAACATGCAAGACATATGTGATTTATACCATTTTTACATGATTTTAGAGTATATATATATATATTTGGTCATCCTATAATTATCCCTTGGTATTGTTGGTCTTGATGAAGTCTAGGAACCCATGACACCCTAAGAAGGTGTATGGTAGGATTAGATTAGCTTTGGAGTTGATTTGAAGGGATTAGAATAGGTTTTGTCCGAGAAAAACTATTTTCGATAACTATATAAAAAGGTTCTGTCCTTGTTTCATATTTCTGGAAAAACCTACAGTTGGTACGAAACTTTGGCCTTGATTTTTAGAAAATATACTTTAAAAACGAATCGTGGCCGCTGAACGGATAAAAACGGAGTTATAACGAAGAAGTTATGGATTTTTAAAGTTTGACGACGAAATATATTATTTTCAGAAATTTCAGCATACTATATTTATTTTGTCCGAGTCAAAACGAGCCTTAAGCTTCACAAATTATTTCGACTTGTCAAAAATATATTAGTTTACTTCGATCTGAAGCTAAGGACGATATAAACGTAGAAAACGGATTTGAAACGACAAAGATATGCACTTTTCAAAAATCCGTATAATTTTCTGAAAATCTTATTATTTTTACGATACAAGTGTTACGGTAGCTGTAACTCCCTGTTGAGGGCTTTTTTAACAAGGTTGTGAAACTTTTTAGAACAATTGTCTTCTAAAAATCAAGTAGCCAATTTTCAAAACAACAAGCTGTTTGTAAAGCGGAGTTATAGTAAATTATTTATGGATGTTCAAACTGGCGATCTTTTCTGCAACAATTAACAAAATCTTCTTTAACCCTTATTAACTTTATGTTCGAGACCTTTTGGACGAAAACTCCTGAACTGAAACTTTTAGATATCGATACAAACTTTCCAAAACAGTCGAGTTCGTTTCCTAACGATCGACGTACACCATTTTACCTACGGCTAGTTTTTCAAGCCATTTTGTTACTTTTATAAATATTCCGACGACATTGTTTTGCGACGAAAAGTAGTAATTTCTCCAAAAATCATTATAAAACCATTGTAGGATGACATTTTGACGTAAAAACCTTGAAAAGTGATTTTGTAGGGTCAAGGACGTCAACGAGTATTTTTCGAAGATAAGTAATATTTTCAAAACTCGCAAATGGTATAAATAACATACGAAATGCATGCATAACATTACATTGCAACTCATTACATATCATATCATTCATAATAGGTCATTTTCGAGATTCACGCTATATTTCAAAGTGTATCCACTTTGTCATCGTAATCATTGCAACAAAGTGAGTTTCATGGCCCCTACTTTTACTTGCTTTCATAACTGTTTGGGGGAGATACATGCTCAAACTGTTTTCATTTACTTTCACAAGTACTTTAAACATTTTACTAAGGATTACTGTGAGTTTCATAGCCCCTGCTTTTAATTGTTTTCATAACTGTTTTGGGGGAGATACATGCTCAACTATTTTCATTACTTTCATAGTTACTTTAATCATTTAAGGATTTCCAGTGAGTTCATAGCCCCACTTTAATTGTTTTTATACTACTTTTTGGATACATGTCAAACTGTTTTCATTTACTTTCACGTAAGTACTCTTGAGTTCATAGGGTTTTACAAACTCTTGGGGAGATACATGCTACATTTTAAATTGAACACAAATGCTTTGAACTACATGCTATATCCGATGTTTTATTGTCACTAAGTATTTGCCATGTTCTAAGTCCCTACATCATGAACCATTAGTCACTTGTGGTGAGCCGCGAGTATAGTGAATAGGCCTATTGAATTAACACTCCGCTCCTATTGACCCATTTAGGAGAAATCGAGCGCACTATATTTGAATCATTAAGGTAAATTGGCAAATTACCTATTAGGGCGCGATGAAAACGATGATTACCAAATTTTATTGGTGCGATGTTTACGCTTTGGTGTCATGAACTTAGTGAAATAAATACGATGTTGTTTTTTAACGATGAGTGTGAAACAATTTAACTCACACTACGATGATTGTGTTCAAACGAATTAATTAAACCTATGGTTTTACGTCGAGTTAGGTACTATTGTGAATTCATTTGACGATGTGTGGTTGAATATAAACTATATATACATTTCGGCAATGGGTTGTGAACACACAGGTTGCAAGTTTTGTATGGGCGGGACTTGGAACTGAGTGGATTTACAATGCCTTTGCTGCATAAACGATGGAGTCATGCACTATTTGTGAATTCATTTGACGATTTCTGTTTGAACATAAACTATGCATATTGTGGCAGTGGGTTGTGAACACACAGGTTGCAAGTTTTGTATGGGCGGGACTTGGAACTGAGTGGATTTACAATGCCTTTGCTACATAATCGACTTTACATTTCAACGATTTACAATGCCTTTTTGCATAAACGATCTTTACATTTCAAAAAAAACTCTATGAACTCACTCAACCTTTGTGTTGACACTTTTAGCATGTTTTATCTCAGGTATCTAAGGCATTCACTTCATGGCATGCATTTGGACACATCATGGAGTCGTGGTGACGACGCGTCTCACTTGGGTTTTACATACTTTAACACATCGTTTGAATTGTAACAAACTTATTTCCGCACAAGTTGATTTTCATTTGGGACCTACTTTGTAAACTCTGATTGTTTTATTAAATCAAACGATGTATTTTCCAAACGACACTTTAGGTCGTTCAATATAACTGTGATTGTGATGCTATGACAGTCAATCCCCAGGAATTCCATTCCGCTGAAAACAGGTAATTTGGGGGTGTGACAGATTGGTATCAGAGCTTCGGTTATAGAGAACTAGGTTGCATCATTGACCCTAGACTATAACTACATCATCATAGCATCTCATCATTTCATCATATTGTTCAGTGCACATCTTTTATGCATTGTCGATGCCTTCAAATACCCATCCATCATACTCCATCACTTTGACATGGAGAATGCCCTCATGACTCAACACCCAACCTCATATGAGTCGATTAGTCCAAGCATTGCATAGTTACTCCTAAATTATACATAGCCTGATCACCTATGTCTAATTCAGGAAGAATCATGCAATGAAGGGAGTAGTAGTAGGCTTATATATGTAAGCAATTCCGTAATCGAGCCAAATTTTCAAAAGATTTTCTTCAAACCACTTGTTTCAGTTTGATCCGAGCGACAGTTCTTGTTTGATGAGTTGCAAAGATCGAGCTAGAAACAAGTTGTTACCTAAACCGATTTAGCCTAATCGTATGACAGTTCTTGTTTGATGAGTTGTGGGATTAAGTAAAAAACGGTTACCAAAAAGTCTTTTGAGGGTTTTGCTCGGGAATGGGAAAGTTTGCCACATCAAACCCTAAACCCGAGAGACCAACACGAACTGAATTCGGGGGGCGGATGAATTCCTTTTTGGATAGGCGAATGTGACAACCCGTACTTTCAGGTCATTTCTCGACACAATTTATGCCTCACTATTTCAACATTTATAGTAAACTTGGTTTACTTGTTCAAATTGCGTAACCTTGAAGGTTTAGCGGCGAATTCATGATCATATCATCACGTACATTTCATATGGACTAAGATTAGTCTACATTTCATTGACATCATTTGCATCACATTAATTCATTCATGACATTTCATTTCACATTCAATCGCGTAATTTTTATATTTAATAAACGTTATCGCGTGAGTTATTATTTTGTATATTTAATCCGTTACTTTCAAAAAATGATCCCGATGTATTTTAAACTTACATTTAGTTTATAAAAACTATATTTTGAGTTTTCCTAGTGTTTGAATTTATTTGGTACATAAATCGTTAAAGTTAAATTATTACGACGTTTTCTTAAAAAATTTATCGATAATTATTTTATCACTCAAATTTCACAAGGAATGTATTTTTACAATTTTATTATCATTACATTCTATTTTGACCTATTAAAAACTTACTTGTACCAAAACTTTCCATTTACCTTCACTTATACATTTAACTACACATAACACACTTTTACAATTTATTTATACAATATAAGAAAGGAAAAAAAAATATAATGGAAACACTATCCCCCATATCCGGCCATGGGGGTGTATCTAAATGTTGATAGATTTTTTTCTTGATTGTACAAACCTACACACTTACATAAAGTCTTCACCTCATTTCATTCATTTACTTCCAATAATTCACAAGTAGAAAAACTTCTTCTCTCTTGGTTTCTCTCTTAAACCGCCATCTACAAGAGTTCACAAGGAATCACAAGATTTTTCAAGTTCAAGTGTTTATACAATCTAGATAATACTCTTTATAAGATTTTGAGATAAAAATCTAGAGTATTTAGGTTTAACCTTGGTTCTTATCACCTCATCATACTTGTAAGCATATATTTATTACATTTTCATGTTTCCTTATCATTTCATATGTATCTTTTCATTTTTGGTACAAACATGCAAGACATATGTGATTTATACCATTTTACATGATTTTTAGAGTTATTTATATATATTGGTCATCCTATAATTATCCCCTTGGTATTATGTTGGTCTTGATGATGTCTAGGAACCCATGACTCCCTAAGAAGGTGTATGGTAGGATTAGATTAGTTTGGAGTTGATTTGAAGGGATTAGAATAGGTTTAGTACGAGAAAAACTATTTTCGATACGTATAAATTATGTTCTGTCCTTGTTTCATTTTTCTGGAAAATCCGACAGTTGGTACGAAACTTTGGCCTTGATATTTAGAAAATATACTTTAAAAAGAATCCGTGGCCGCTTGAACGGATAAAAACGGACTTATAACGAAGAAGTTATGGATTTTACAAGTTTGGCGACGAAATATATTATTTTCTGAAATTTCAGAACATATTTTACATTGTGGGTCAAAAATGAGCCTTAAGCTTCACAAATTATTTTGACTTCTCAAAATATATTAGTTTATGCGTACGAAGCTAAGGACGTATTATCGTAGAAAAGGATTTGAAACGACAATATATGACGTTTTCAAAAAACTTGCCGTAACTATTATTTTCTGAAAAACTATATTATTTTTACGATACAAGTGTTACGGAGACTGTAACGTCCTGTTGAGGGCTGTTTTTAACAAGGTTGTGAAACTTTTAGAACGAATTGTCTTCTAGTAAAATCAAGTTCACCGGCCATATTTTTCAAAACAACAAGCTGTTTGTAAGGCGGAGTTATAGTAAATTATTTATGGATGTTCAAACTTGGTCGAAACTCATTTTCTGCACAACAATTCAACAAAATCACTATCTTTAACCCTTATTATCTTTATGTTCGAGACCTTTTGGACGAAAACTCTTGAACTAAAACTTCTAGATTTCGATACAAACTTTCCAAAACCGTCGAGTTCGTTCTCTAACGATCGACGTCACCGTTTTTTTTACGCTAGTTTTCCAAAACCATTTTTGTTAATTTCATGAAAATTCCGACGACATTGTTTTACGACGAAAAGTGAAAATTTCACCATAAATCATTATAAAACCATTGTAGGATGACATTTTGACGTAAAACTTGAAAAGTGATTTTGGATTGGTCAAGACGTCAAACGAGTAGTTTTCGACGATAAGTAATATTTTCAAAACTCGCAAATGGTATAAATAACATCCGAAATGCATGCATAACATTACATTGCAACTCATTACATATCATATCATTCATAATAGGTCATTTCGAGATTCACGCTATATTTCAGTGTATCCACTTTTGTCATCGTAATCATTGCAACGGTGAGTTTCATGGCCCTACTTTACTTGCTTTCATAACGTTTGGGGAGATACATGCTCAAACTGTTTTCATTTACTTTCACAAGTACTTTAACTTTTATAAGGGTTACTGTGAGTTTCATAGCCCTACTTTAATTGTTTTCATAACTGTTTTTGGGGAGATACATGCTCAAACTATTTTCATTTACTTTCATAGTTACTTTAAACATTTAAGGATTACTGTGAGTTCATAGCCCCACTTTTACTCTTTTAACTGTTTTACAAACTCTTGGGGAGATACATGCTATATTTTTAATCGAACACAAATGCTTTGAACTGTATGCTATAACCGAATGTTTTATTCTCACTAAGTATTTGCCATGTTCGAAGTCCCTACATCATGAACCATTAGTCACTTGCGCGTGTGGCGCGAGTATAGTGAATAGGCCTATTGGAATTAACACTCCCGCTCCTATTGACCCATTTAGGGAAATCGACGCGCATATTTGAATCATTAAAGTAAATTGGCAAATTACCTATTAGGGCGGCGATGAAACGATGATTACCAATTTTATTGGTGCGATGTTTACGCTTTGGTGTCATGAACTTAGTGAAATAAATACGATGTTGTTTTTACGATGAGTGTGAAACAATTTAACTCACACTACGATGATTGTGTTCGAACGAATTAATTAAACCTATGGTTTTACGTCGAGTTAGGTACTATTGTAAATTCATTTGACGATGTGTGGTTGAATATAAACTATATATACATTTCGGCAATGGGTTGTGAACACACAGGTTGCAAGTTTTGTATGGGCGGGACTTGGAACTGAGTGGATTACAATGCCTTTGCTGAATAAACGATTTCGATACATTGAGTCATGCACTATTTTGTGAATTCATTTGACGATTTCTGTTTGAACATAAACTATGCATATTCTGGCAGTGGGTTGTGAACACACAGGTTGCAAGTTTTGTATGGGCGGGACTTGGAACTGAGTGGATTTACAATGCCTTTGCTACATAATCGATTTTGATAGTCTTTACATTTCAACGATTTACAATGCCTTTGCTGCATAAACGATTTTGAAAGGCTTTACATTTCAACAAAAACTCTATGAACTCACTCAACCTTTGTGTTGACACTTTTAGCATGTTTTATCTCAGGTATCTAAGGCATTCACTTCATGGCATGCATTTGGACACATCATGGAGTCGTGGTGACGACGCGTCTCACTTGGGTTTTACATACTTTAACACATCGTTTGAATTGTAACAAACTTATTTCCGCACAAGTTGATTTTCATTTGGGACCTACTTTGTAACTCTGATTATTTTATTAAATCAAACGATGTATTTTCCAAATGACACTTTAGGTCGTTCAATATAACTGTGATTGTGATGCTATGACAGTCAATCCCCAGGAATTCCATTCCGCTGCAAAAACAGGTAATTTGGGGGTGTGACAGGGTGAGTTTGTGATGTTTGTGTGATTGTTGGGTGTTATTTGTGGTTAATTAACGGACTGTTTAAAAAATTAAAAACGCCTATTTTTTTTTAGGGTTTGGTTGATTGGGGTCTGTGAGGGTGAGTTTGTGATGTTTGTGTGATTGTTGGGTGTTATTTGTGGTAATTAACTGGATCTGTTAAAAAATTTAAAAACGCCTTTTTTTTTTAGGGTTTGGTTGATTGGGGTCTGTGATGGTGATTTTGTGATGTTTGTGTGATTGTTGGGTGTTATTTGTGGTTAATTAATGGATCTGTTAAAAATTTAAAAACGCCTATTTTTTTAGGGTGGTTGATTGGGTCTTTGTGGGTGAGTTTGTGATGTTTGTGTGATTGTTGGGTGTTATTTGTGGTTAATTTAAATAACCCTATGGTATAAGCAGTTACAAACTGCTTATGTGAGATGGTGATTATGTGATGTTATTGAAACTGCCAGAGTTGTGGGTGCAAAAGGGTAGGTTAACACCTTGATCTGCCACCATTGAGTGGTATGAATACCTGCTCTGGCCTACCCCAATCCACGGATCTGTGTGGTTCTTGTGAAACGCTTATTGCTTATGATAAAAATGTGCTTATGTACTTATTGAAACTGCCAGAGTTGTGTGTGTGCAAAAGGGTAGGTTAACACCTTGATCTGCCACCATTGAGTGGTATGAATACCTGCTCCGCCTCCCCAGTCACAGCTCTGTGTGGTTTCTTGTCAACTGCTTATTGCACACAGTTCAGATTAGAACCGTTCTAACAGTACTTTATGGGTTGGGTTATTTCAACGGTGCCTATTATTTTATATCAACCCTCCCTAGTTTTAGAGGGTTTGGAGATGAAAATAACAAACTGCTTATACGCTTGATAAGCAGTTTGTTATTTTAAGCTGATTTGAAAACTGTTTTTTTTAAAAAAAACTGGGATAAGGCAATGATGATTTAAGGTAAAAAAATGATTTTGGCTTGGCATTTCCGAATGGACGGCAAAAAAATAATTCATTTTGCAACCTTCGATGTTGCAGCCATAAATGATAATATGAAACTAATCGAGCCTAATGTTAATAAAATACTAGGCACCGTTCTAATAACTCAACCCTTATTAATGTGTAAAGTTTCATTACCTCTGGTGATTGAGACATGTCGGCAGTTAGGTATTTGTTTCTTTGTGGTTTGTTACCTGCGGCTTGTGTTTCACTTGGCTTGTGTTATAACCCAACCCTATGTACTAGAGAGGGTTAATCTAAAGACCGCCGTCGAAATAACCCAACCCTATCTGTAACTTGTGTAACCTTCACTACTTGTAACTTGTTGAACCTGCTTGTGGTAACTTGGGTGTACTTTGAAAATACTTTAGTTTGTGGTGAGAGTAACTTTGTGGTAGTTTGTGAATTTGATACGCCTTGTGTGATGAAGGTGAGTATAAATTGGGAGGTTTCACTACCTACCACTTTGGATTGTCCCTTGTGACTTCCTGCAGTTGGGAATCTTACTGCAGTTGGGAATATTACGTTGCTTTTGGTTTTGGCTTGTGAACACTTGGGCAATCTAACTTGGTTGCTATCGTCTGTGCATGTGTGGCACCAGTTTGGAATCTTCTGCGTTTGGGATATTACTGTTGCTTTTGGTATTTGCTTGTGAACACTTGGTTGCAATCTGGTATTGTGCAATCTGATCTGTGCACTTGTGTGCAATCTGATCTGTGCACTTGTGTGCAATCTGCTGCACTTGGACAAAAAAAATTTCAAAAAGGGCGATGACGATTGGTTTTATAACCGAACGGCGCGGCAAAGTGATATTTTTGTCACTTTGCAGCCTTCATATCCGAGCCTAATGGTTTTCTAAATTGGTGATGATGTTAATCTGAGCCTTTATGCAATCTGCTTGTGTGGTAATGCAATCTGCTTGTGTGATACTGCATTCTGCTTGTGTGATAATGCAATCTGCTTGTGTGCTTATGCACTTGGACAAAAAAATGGCGATGACGATTGGTTTTATAACCGGCCGGCACGGAAGTGATATTTTTCACTTTGCAGCCGTCAATCGAGCCTAACCTAACACTTTTTATCAATTGCGCAAATGTTTTTCTAAATCGGCGATGATGTTAATCTGAGCCTTTACGCAATCTGCTTGTTTGCTAAATCTGCTTGTGTGCTTGTGTGCTAATGCACTTGGACAAAAATATAACTTGGCACTTGGACAAAAATATAACTTATGCACTTGGACAAAAAAATGAAAAACAGACTTGTGTGTGTGCTGCACTTGGACAAAAATTGGAAAAAAAAAACAGCAAAAAGACAAAAGTACTATAAACAGTAAATGAACAGTAAAAGTACAAAAAACTGAAAAAAATAGTACCCTAAACTAAGGAGGGTTTGCAGGGGGGGGTAGACAGGGTATTAATAGTGTGACCCATTATTCATGTTAATTGGTTTTAAAAAAACAATGAGTCATCTCTTTTTATTACAAAATATTAATTTATTACTATAAAAAATATCATTCAATCATTACCTATGTTATACGGAGTAATTTTGATTGGTTTTTTATTCGACCTACTAAAGGCTAAACCCATATTTTGGAATTGGATTTTAGTTCCAACAAACTAAACTAAAGCTTCAAAGCAACGTTTGCATCATTATATACACACTAGTTACATCATCATATCATTTTTGGCTTAATAATTTTTAAGCTAAAATGACTATAATTGATGTTTAAATCTATACTATTTATAATGCACGAAGGCACCTCACTCTTAATTTTAAGACGTACAAAAAATTAAGCATGGTTTACAACACTTTAATGCACCCAATTTTCAGAATTACAACAAAGTAAGCATATTGTACAACAAAATAAGCGTGGTGTCATTTAAAGGCCAAAATTTATCAAACAACATTAAAAACACCCCTTCATAAAAAATTACAACCATTAAGACAATGTAGAATAGCGCAACAAATTTTCGATTTACAACAAAATAAGCATAGTGTACAACAAAATAAGCATGATGTAATTTTCGGACTTACAAAATTAATGCTATTAAAGTGGTCAATGTTATTAATGACTATAATGACTACTACTTGCAAAAAAAGAAACATAGTGTATAACACTTTAATGCACATAATTTTCAGACGTACAAGACAAGAAGCATAGTGTACAACAAACACCACATTAATGCTATTTAATGTAGTCAATTATTTAGCGATTAATAAATACAATTATACTGCGTTATTAAACACCTTACATAAGAAATACAAATTATCAAGCATATTGTACAACCAAATTAAACACAATTGCTGCATTTATTTTGAATACTACAAATAATAAAGCACATTATACAAATATTCAAGCCCGAACGGGCAACGGGCCAAATGGGCTTGAGCCCGAACGGGCGAGGACCAAACGGGCTCGAGCCCGAGCAGACACGGGCCAACGGGTTCGAGCCCGAACGGGCATGGGCTATACGAAATTTTTGATATCCGTAAATTTATTGTTAAAAAGAACATAATAAACTAAAATATATTATTCATCGAAAAATTTTATTTTAGGGTACCCGCCGCTGCAACACGCGGGTACTCTGCTAGTAACATTAAATTCTTGTTTGTATTTGTTATTTGGTTTTGGTTTTTCATCGTCTCATTAAAAATGTGTAAATTTAACGAACTTTGATAGAGTGTTGCAATCTATATATTTTGATGTCGTGTCGCGTTATAAATGATGTCACGTGTTAGACTTTTATGTATGACATGTCATCAAAATGTGCAGATTGTAACACTTTATAAAAGTTAATTACATTTAAACAATTTTTTCAAAAATTCACGTACTAGATTAGTATATTTTGAAATAATGTATTGTTCTCCAAAAGGTGAAGATCGGTGGGATCATCCTGATCCCATGCATCTTATGGATGTCAACCGGACCCTCCCTCAAGGACCCGGCCTCAAGTAATGAACACATGTCTCAGTGACTGTACTTATCAGGAGGTGGGCTTTGAACACTGATCACTTTCTTAATAGGCCTCATTGACCAGTCAATTTGAATATTTCGGTTGAAAGAATGCACCAAATGATATTTAGTACCATGGAGAAGTTTGAACATGAGCTATTGACCCAAGCCAAGAGCTATACTAACCAAAACCTTTTAATATTTTCCTTAGTTTTAGGGAGTGGAATAGTTTGTTAAAGCTTACTAGAATTAATAGATTATCCTCTTTTAGCATTTGGCCAACTAGTAAATATGTGGACACGTCTAGTTTCATAGTTCATGGTCCATTTTTATCAATAAATACTACACTAGTACAAAGGGATTGTAACTTTATATCTTAAATTTTGAGCATTTATTAGACCTTCAACCTTTTGGTCATTTTTTTTCTTTTAAACGGTCCAAAACGAAAAATAAAAATGAAGTTTTTATCTGTTCTAGTTATTTTGTGAGGTTCAAATTTTGAGTTAAATGTACGCGATATAGTTAAAGTATCCGTGTTACCGTAATGGTTGAACTAAGTTTTACCCGATTATTGTTCTTGTTGGGTTTGTATAACAAGTTAGATTAGTGTAAGTAGGGTTTGTATCAATGGTACCTAATCCTGTTTTCTACGAGGTGTGAAGTAGGTGAGATGTAGACCGTCTTACCCCTACTTGAAGATAGAAAGGCTGCTTCCAGAAGACATCTGCCCTTTTGCTGAAAGTGAGGATCGAACACTTGGCTATGTCTTCTTGGTTTGTATAACTAGCAGGTACCCGCGCGTTGCAGCGACGGGCATCATACAATTAAAATATTCAGCGAATTTGTTTTAGATCTATATTTGACAATACAATAGATATACAGACGACGATAATTTTAGTTTTGAATACTGTTGCAATAACAAAAAATTTCATATAAAAATTGTAGATTATCCATGTGATGTGGTGACAATAATGAGTTGGTAGTAGGCATATTGTAAAGGTATGAGATAAAAGTAGTTGAAAATAGCCCGTAGTCATAAGTTTTGATTAAATAATAACACACCATAGCAACTTTTAAAAATCACTTACATTATACTAAGAAAATTTAGTTCTCAAAAACAATGTTTGTTAAATTTGTCTCACATAGATGGATGATACAAGTAAAAGATTGCTATAAGATAAAGTAAAAGAAAAATAAATATTTAATAAATCATGTGGGTTACTTTAAAGAGTATAATTATTAATATTCAAATATATATATATATATATAATTAGCACTTAGCACTTTGCATCACTTGCTTTGAAAAAATCGTCCGATTAATATAAAAAAAGTTTTTAAATTTTACGGTAAGTTTTATTAAAAAAATTCAAAAGGCGCATATGTTGATTCTCGAGGCACTCTTGCGATTTAATAATATTTTTTGAACATTGTATTTTAATATGCATTTTTAAACTATATTTATTTAACAATATCGTTTTCGGACGACTTTTATGGGCTAGCCGAACCGGTGGTGACTAAGGTTCCCGGTTGAACCCGTTGGCCCGGTCCGTTTTTTAAAACCATATGTACCATGAGCTTGTTTACATATAAATTGCATGAAGATTTGTGTGTTTTATTAGTTTGTACAATATGTATAATAACATGTATTTTTCATATTAGGGGTGTTTTAAAAATAACATTTATTAGGTATTTATTGTTATGGACGTTTTTTTCTTATATTAAATTACTTTGTATTTTTTGTTATTTTTTTTAAAAAAATGTTTAAAAAAAGTGCTTTAAAGTGTTGCAACAAATGCTATTATAGATGTACTTATTAAAATTTGCCATTATTAGCAAGCGTTGAATCTTAATTTTTTAAGTCTTCCTTTTTAGGAATGTTCCAAATGCTTTATAATATAGTATAGATGAGGTTAAACATAGTTACATTTACTTTTTGGACCTAACAAGTGACCAAAGTGGACTATACTTAACAAATAAAACTCATATACTTCTTTTTACCTAATTTAGTAGGTATTGTGACATATTATTTAAGATATTTTAAGGTCTAATTTGAGGTAGTTGTGGGTATTTCGAATAAAGTGATCTTTACAATTGAAAGCTAAAAGCAAAATAACAAGAATAAGTTGGATACATTAGTTGTCATTGTTGTGGTGGTTACTACGTCAACATTGTATTTAACAAACCAAATAGTTTAGAAAGTGAATTTCTACTTTGACATGATCTTAACCAACTCTAACCTCTCGATGTGGACATGGTCACATGGTTGGATTAATGGCCTCCGAAGCTTGACATCGTTCAGTTTCGATACAATGTGCTTTCTTGCTAAAAGATAGAAAACGGCTCGTTTGCATCAAACCATGGTTGATCTAGACAAAGTAGGAACCATGATTCATTTACAAAAATTTCGAGTCCGGCTTCAGACGTCTATTCCTTAAGAGTAAACATCCTTGTAGGCCGAGAAAATGAAAGGCTTGTGTAGTAAACTTTCTCTAAGTTAAAGTTATTTGTCAAAACAAACTGATGTAGCAGAAAAAACAATAGCCAATTACAATATCGCAAATAAAAGCCGACAAGCCCGTTAGTCGTTGCTTAGGTGCTACTGGGCCACCATTCCCCGCCAATCTCTATGATTTGTGTAAGTCGTTCAACTTGTGGTCAATGACGAAAATAGCCAAAACTCGTCGTAAACAAATTTTAATCACTTATAGTCGTTGTTTGTATCTATTACAAGATGTCTTTTTAAGAAAAATCTTGCCGAAAATACCGAAAATGTCAATTTTATTAATGCCTAAACTGACTACAAGCTATAAAAGAATCGACCGTCTAATTACTGATTTACGATTTTGCAACCTTAAACACAAAAGGACAAAAATGACTACATTTTATACTAGTAGTATTAGATAACACCTATGAACACAAAATCTAAAACGTATGATTATATTTAATATTCTGAATAACATATGTTGGACTTATTATATTTAGCATTTGATAATAAGAACATGCGATATTATGGAACGCATGACAGATGGACCCCACAATATATACCATGTCAAAAATTCTCATCACGTGATCTCCACCGTCCGTTTATTTCGTATTTTGGTCCATCCTTTAATTAATGGGAGATGATTGGACATTCAAAATATGAGTGTTTAGACATTTATACCCTTATATTATTTTTAGTTATGTTTATCCTGTAAGGGTATAATTGTCTAAAAACTCATATTTTGAGTGTCCCAATCAATATTGAGAGTGTACAAATCACCTCCCTTTATTAATGGAGATTACATAATCGCACTCACGTTTAAAATTTAAAATCACCGTACATGTAAAAGTAAAACTATGTATAAACGGATAAATTGGATGTGGTTTCATGTTACCGGGGGGAAGATGAGCTTTCCTGCTGGGATATGTGGTTTTATCAGGTTAATCACATAATTATTTTTGATTGTTTTCTGGCCATTTTCAAATATACACACTTAGCAAGGTTTAACCTTTTGACTTTTTATTTGAAAACCAATGATTTTAGATTAACGCTCAGTTCTTGAGTTTCAATTCCGTTTTCTTTCACTTTTCGCCCAAAAGTGAGAAGAAGATTTCACTATCAAATCTTTCTCTCTTCTTCTTTACCGATTCCCTAAACTTAAGAACATTTTTTTTTTTCCATTTTCTTTCATTTCCTCTCAAATTTCAACTCGAGAACCCAGCGTAATGGTAATGGCTACCTTAGATTTCTGGGGGTCACCCCTGCCATCTCAACTTCACATTAGCTTCTCTCTATAAGATCAAATACATGACCAAATGTCCGTAGCAAGATAACGTCAGTCACAAAAAAAAAATATAACTCACAAAAACTTTCAAAAAAACACTCACACACACACACAGCCCTTTGCATCTCATTCTGTCACGTGAGCAACCGACGAAGCAAAATATTGTTTTTTTTAAAGGGGGGGAGGATGCGGCCTCATGGATAGACTGACCATTAGTGAGGTCGCCACTACGATTGGCTTTACCACTAGACCATTTGGTGGTGAACTGGTAATTACATGTAAAATATGTATATTTGACTTAAACATCATTGACAAACAAGACTTATAATGTCAAAATCGTGACTTGTAGAAAAATATAAGATTATGAAAAAGGACAAGTTTATCACAATCTATCAAGATTTTAAATCTTGGATACCACGTTTACAAAGATCATATTCGCCACACGACAATAGTACTAGAAAGCATATTTGTTATCAAAATACTAAAATTACTATCAACCTTTTCGAGCACTTTTTATGGCCCCTTGCCAGTCTTTTCGAACACTTATGCATGTCATTTTTTTCTATGAAACATAAATATTCATATGTTCTCCTATAGTCCTATACCGACGATCCTAAGAACACGATATAGTAAGTTAACATCGTGTGAAATGTGACCCGTTGTCGTTATCATCTAAGTACATATAATTTGCAAGGTTAAGGGCTTATTCAACTTCGGATAGATGAGACTTATTTTGTAATGTTAAGAGCTAAATTTGATCTTGAGGAAAGAACCATATGCATTTTTTTTATTTTATTTTTTATTTACGAGCTTTGATAGACTCAAGTTGATTAGCTAACAAGTCAGAAAATTAGCTTATAAGATCATCCTTGTTAAATGAGGTTTAAAAGTAGAATTCGACACCCTTGATGGAAATTTATTTGCTATCATAGCAATCAAAACAATTAAACATAAAAGCTGTCAGCATAAATTTATATAAACATTACTCTATATTTTACAGGATAATTTCATATATATCCAATCTAAACATGAAAATATCATATATACTCAAAATACAAATTTTGAATGCATCATGTACAAATTTAAAGCATGTTTTAGGTAAGTATGACATTACAATATTTAAGTTGTGTAAATATAGAATTGCCCCATATTTTACGAATGTAATCCAAAATACTTCTCACATCACAAATAATTGTTTATCGACAAAAATACACAGTTTAAAAAAAAATCGTTATTTCAACAACATATTTTTTTTTAATTTTTGCATAATGACACTTTTACTCTTATCTAATTAATTTATAATTTTTTTAAATTTATAATATTAACCTCAAGTAAAAATAATATGATAAACTTGATCTAAATTTTGTATTTATTTTTGAAAAATGAACAAACATAATTTTAAAACTTATAAAATACATCATAAATTTTGATGTTACAAAATCGAAATATTCTATTGATGAAATACCAAAAGGGGTCCAAATATGTGTTTTATACTTTTATATATACCCCAAAGCATTTTATTCCTCTTCGTCACCTTTCATTAATTATTCCTTCAGCGTAAATTAAGCACCATAACCAATTTGAAACTAATTTTATATTAATTATTTAACTAATTCATTTTTGGCTCAATGCACTTTACTCCCTATAATTTTGTTTTAATTCATTTTGAGTTTCAAACTTCTATGCTATTTGGAAGATAGGACCATTAATAAAGTTAATGGGAACAAATGAACTTTTGGCACTTGAAAAGTACCTTTTATATGTAAAAAAAGAAAAGAAAAATGGAACCACCTTTACCTTTTGATCCTTTGGAAACAAGATAGAACATGGCGATTTTGGTATTAAAATTCTTGTCACAAATGTGAGTTTTTTCTCGCTAAAAAGATAATAAACGTAGGCTTAAATGTTATGTTTAAGATATTCAGACATGTATAGTTGTTTGTACTTTTAATGATAAGTGTTTATTATCTAAATTTAGCATTTCTTGACCGATTCAATGTACCACCAGTTATATATGTTTTTTGTTTCTTAAACGTAGCTATTCATGATATGTTTAGCAAAACGCAAAAATAAATTGGATTGTTGTTAGTGAGAAAGAAATATACTTCAAAAATTATACCTTAGACTAGAGGTAGTGGCTGCCACTTTCCCACCTTCCACCTAAACGTCACGTCACTATTCAGCTCTCCTCATTTTCACTCACATTTTACCAGTAATGGTTACCACTCCCCCAACTTTTATTAAAATACTCAATTTATACAAACATAAACGACAAAATACCTCTCACACACTAACAAATCAAATAAATAACAATAAAAACTGTGAGTCAGCTCACATTTCACCTCTTTTTTTCCTTTACCTCACGCGCGAAGTTTGCATTGTGTAGTACGATGGCGCCTGAGAGAGTACCTCGTGAGTGATGGGTCACCTCCTTACACAAATTATAAGCTTATGCAACAACTAAAAGACAAATCAATGTGAAAAATGACAAGAACAAAATGGTGTAAAGGTGTTTAGCATTTGGACATAATCGTGCCCACTTGATAAAGCACAAGTTTATTGTTTGTTGTTTGTTGTTCATGTAACATTTTTATATACACCCTCGTTTGGCATTCAATTTAAATTTATGTATTATACATTTTACACACATCACTTTTTAAGTGATAATGAAGTAAGATTTTTTTCGATAATTTCGAGTTTGAGTTCACTGACGCACAAACTATAATAGGTAACTCTATTAAGAGGAGACACTAATTCACAAACCACTTATTTTTAAACATAACCAAACCAAAATTGATTCTATCTACCATTAGCTTATTAATCTTTATAGAGTTAACATTGTTCGACTAAAAAAACCCAGCTTAAATCTTTGGAGTAAATACAATCTAAAGTTACATCTACATGAAATAGCAATGAACTATATTTCAAATTATAATTTATTAACTTTCGGTTGTTATGTACAACGTAGGGGTGGAAACGAGCCGAGCCGCTCGTAAAAAGTTCGAGATCGGATCGGTAAAAAACTCGAACGAGCCGAGCTTAAATGAGCTCGAGCCCGAGCTCGAGCCTAATTTTGGGCTCATTTAATAATCGAGCTCGAGCCCGAGCTTTGTACAAAAAGTTCGAGTAGGCTCGCGAGCCTAAACGAGCCTTAGAAATATATACGTATAAACGAGCTTAAAAGTAGCAAACGAGCTCGAGCCTTATGTAATTAACGAGCCGAGCTCCATTTGAACTTTATTTTATTGAACATATCATAAAATTAGTCGATCCCGAACCGAGCTCGAGCTTGTGAAAATTTTCACGAGCCGAGCTCAAGCTTAAAATATAAGGCTCGAAACGAGCTCGAGCTCGGCTCGGCTCGTTTCCACCCCTATGTACAAGAATAATAACTTTTACATGTTATATTCTGCCATCATCTAATTAGTAGATTACTAAACTTTACTATTGTAAAAAAATAAGTCACATACATAGTGTCGGATCCGTAACTAAATCTTATAAACTGCATTTTATTTAAATCAAAAAATATTTGTAACACAAAAATTTAGAACTATGTGCATCTCATAAAAAAAACCAGTGTATTTGACATACATTATTTACACTACATAAATTTTCATGTTGTTCATGGGTACTTTCACAAACCTCTGTCGACTGTCGATATGTGGTGTACTTATAAATCTTGTTTACACACTTTGAATTGCGTACCCGTTTCCTTCATTTCCTGCTAGGTATGGAAATCCTGTATTTTACATATCCATATGATTGAGTTCTCGGGTTTTGTAAAAGAATAGCTTTTTTATTTATTTTTTTATTTTTTTCAAGTTTTTTTAGTAAGTAAAAGTAAAGAAATATAAAATAAACATTTTCAACCCAATTTTAAAAGAAAACATTTTATTTCAAAATCAACCAAATCACTCTTTTTCTTCAGTTATTTTTCTTTTTCTTTCTGATATACTCAAGAACATAACATTTTTTGTTTCACTTCATTTTCTTTACTTTTCATCCTTAAATGATTATCAAGAATACAATGTTAAACAGTTATCATATTTACATCTTACTTTATCTACATTTTGCACTTCTAAATAGGCGGAGCATCAGGTCAAAACCCAAGTAACTCGGTTCGGTTCAGTTTTTTGTCTGTCAAATTCTATTCGATTTATATGATTTGGGTGCATCTTTCTCGCATTGTTTGTTAACGTACATTTTCATATCTTCAGCGGAATGAGAGAGACGGCAAGCCATAATAAATCTTGTGGGTATTTCGTTAGAATGGTTGATTGAAATTGTGTGTTTTAGAAATGTTTTGAGTTAGTATTTATAGAGTGGTAAAGTTTTTTAAAATAAAAGGTTTTATTTTTTTAAATGCAACGGTCAATTTTTTGGAAAGTATACATTTGGAAAGTCGGGCGAAAATGCACCCGATATTACCTTTTCTCCTCCTCCAACCGATCTTGCAACCGAATCACACATCCCACTTGACCGATGTTAACATCGGTTGAGGGTCTTCAATTTTGGCGCCCAACTGATGTTAAAGACACGATTGGGACCAGCCTTACATAAATTTCAAGCTTATGCAACAAATAAAAGACAAACCAAGGTGAAAAATGACAAGAACAAAATGGTGTAAAGGTGTTTAGTATTTGGGACATAATCGTGCCCACTTGATACTTTGATAGAACACATGTTTGTTGTTTGTTGTTTGTTGTTAAGTAACAATTTTATATACACCCTCGTTTGCCATTCAATTTAAATTTATGTACATTTTACATACATCACTTTTTAAGTGATCATGACTTAAGATTTTATCCGATAATTTCACATAGTTTGAGTTCCCTGACATACAAACTATAATAAGTAACTCTATAAGAGGAGACACCAATTCACAAACCATTTATTTTTGCTTCTAGCATCTTGCTAGTAGTTTTTTTATTTTGATATATCTCTGTCGTTAAAAAAATAAATAAATAAAATCCTTATTAATCTTCATAGAATTGGCATTGTTTAACTAAAAAAACCCAACTTAAATCTTTGTACATTTACATGAAATAGCAACAAACTATATTTCAAATTATAATTTTATTAACTTTCAGTTGTATGTACAAGAATAATAACTTTTACATGTTATATTCTGCCATCATTTAATTAGTAGATTACTAAACTTTACTATTGTAAAAAAACAAGTCACATAGACAATGTCGAATCCGTAACTAAATCTTATAAACAACATTTTATTTAAACCAAAAAAGATTCGTAACACAAAAATTTAGAACTATGTGCATCTCATAAAAAAACCGGTGTATTTGACATACATTATTTACACTACATAAATTTTCACGTGGTTCATGGGTACTCTCACAAACTTCTATCGACTGTCGATATGTGGTGTATTTATAAATCTTGTTTACACACTTTGAATTGGGCACCCGTTTCCTTCATTTCCTCATTTCCTGCTAGGTATGGAAATCCTGTATTTTACATATCCATATGATCGAGTTCTCGGGTTTTCAAAATAATGTGAAGAGAAGTGTTTATTTTGTCACTTATTCTCAATTCTCAAGTTTTTTAGTAAGTAAAAGTAAAGGAATATAATCAAAAGTAATCATTTTCAGCTTAATTTTGAGAGGAAACATTTTATTTTAAAAATCAACCAAATCACTTTTAGTTTTCAGTCATTTTTTTATTTTTTTTCATTCTTAAATGATACTCGAGAACACAATTTTTGTTTCACTTTATTTTCTTTACTTTTCTTCTTTAAATGGTATTCGAGACCACAATGTTAAACAATTATCATATTTATATCTTGCTTGATCTACTTTTTACACTGCTAACTAGGCTGAGCATTAGGTCAAACTGAACCGAAATAAAAGCCAACTTTATGAAAGCCATGAACTGAGAACCAAACTAAAGTGACTTGGTTCGATTCAGTTCGATTTATATGATTTAGATGTGTTTTTCTTATTTTTGGATAAAATCAAACCTAAGTAGTTCAACTCAATTTTTTCGGTTCAGTTCAGTTCAGTTTTCAGTCTGTTTCGCTCGGCCTTACTGCTAACACAACTTTATAAAAACAAACCAAATCTAAAAGGACCAAAATGCAAAACATCCCCCCTCCCCTCACCTCCAAGTCGTCTCCTCCACTCTGTCAACATTCATTCATTCACACCACCACCCCCACACCATCTTTCTCTCTCTAAAACCCCCCATTAAAGCACCACTTTCTCTCTCTAAAATTTTCCCCCAAATTGATGAAATTAAACCTGTGAATGAATGTAACCCCAACTTAATTGACCAAAATGCCGTTCAGCAGATACCAAATACGGAACGAGTTCAGCTTAGCTGATCCAGAGCTTTATAAATCAGCAGATAAAGATGACCCTGAAGCGTTGCTTGAAGGTGTGGCTATGGCGGGGCTCGTTGGTGTTCTTCGTCAGCTTGGTGATTTAGCTGAGTATGTTTTCTTTTACTTTTTTTTATAATTAATTTTAGGGTTTATTTGATCTCGAGTTTATTTCGCGAAAAGTAGGAAAGAGAAAGCAGTAGTAATTAATGTTTTTATTAAACTGTGTGTTTTCTGTCGGAGGAATGTTACATTTGAAGTTTATATTTGGGCTTATGATTAGCTTATTTGATCTAGGTTTATATCTCATAAGCCCGAATTTTTCGGCTTGTTTCGAGACATTTTTTTGTATGTAATAAACTTATATAAGACTATAAGTCTCGAAATAAGCTGGAAAATCCGGGCTTATGAAATATAAACCGAGATCAAATAAACTAATCATAAGCCCAAATATAAACTTAAAACACCCAATTTTCCGCCTTAAAGTAGGAAAGAGAAAGCGGTACATTTTTGGTGTGGTTTGGCTTAGGGGGTGTTAGTTTAAGCTTATATTTGGGCTTATGGTTAGCTTATTTGATCTAGGTTTATATCTCATAAGCCCGAATTTTCCGGCTTATTTCGAGACTTTTTTTTAAGTAAGTTTATTATGACATAATAAACTTACATAAGACTATAAGTCTCGAAATAAAGCTGGAAAATTCGGGCTTATGAAATATAAGCCAAGATCAAATAAGCTAATCATAAGCCCAAACATAAGATGTAATGATTAATGCTTTTCTTAAACTGCGTGTTTTCTGTCGGACAAGTTTTACATTTTTGTGTGTAAAATTTGCGTTACGGGGTGTTTGTTTAAGTTTATTTGTGAGCTTATGAGTTTATTTGATCTCGGCTTATATTTCACAAGACCGAATTTTCTGGCTTATTTTGACACTTTAATGTAAGCTGTGAAATATTAGCTGAGATCAAATAAACTCATAAGCTCATAAATAAGTTTAAAACAAACACCCCTAATTATGATTTCTTTTAAGCCGTAATAATTAATGTCTTTTTCAAACTATGTGTTTTCCGTCTGACAAGTATTGCATTTTTGTGTGATTTGCCTTAGTGGGTGTTTGTTTAAGCTTATTTGATCTCGGTTTATATTTCATAAGCTTGAATTTTTCGCCTTATTTCGAGACTTTATGTACATTTATTATTATGTCACAATAAATTTATGTACATTTATTATTATGTCACAATAAATTTATGTATGTCTCCAAATAAGCCGAGAAGTTTGAGCTTATGAAATATAAGCCGGGATCAAATAAGCTTAAACAAACACCCCTAAGGCAAACCATACCAAAATATAATATTTGTCCGAAGGAAAACACAAAAATATATGGTTTTTATGATTTGTTGATTGAAAATGGTGCTAAATGAATGTGAATTGATTTGGGTTTTGCGTGGATTTAGTTATCGGGTTATGATTATGTAAAGTACTTTAGGATTTCAGGGAATGTATGTGATTAAGGAAAAAAATATGGTGTGGTTTTGAAGGTGGTCCCCAGGATAGTAGCTTAGCAGTTAGAGAAATGCACCTATAATGGGGTCTTGGAGTTTAAATCTCGGACCTACGTCTGTCTATGGTTAGCGCGATGATAGCTTAGGGTTTGTAAATCGAAGATTTGTGTGATGACTTGAGGTGATTTTGAGTGATTGTTAAGTTTGGGTTTATTTAATTTGTGAATTGGATAGGTGTATATAAATGTGAATTAATATAGGTTGTGTATTGATTTCGTTATCAGATTGGGAATATTTAAGATAGTGTAGAATTTAAGGTAATGTATTTAAGTCCCCGGGATGGTAATCCAATGGTGGTGGACATGCAGAGGTAATGAGTTCAAATCCTGTCCTGGTGCCCCTTTAGTTATATGGTGTTACGTGATTTACCTCTCACATATCGACCGTGGGGCCCGCTTTTTTATTAGGTAATAAATTTAGTTTAAGGAAAAAGTGATAGTGAGATGTTTGTAAGCTGGAATCAATGAGGAAGTTATGTGATTTGTGACTCATGAGGTTGATTTACGTTTGATTGTGTTGATGGGTTAAGAATGTATTTTTGCTAGATTAGGATGGAGTACTAGTTGAGTAAAGTGCCTGCACATTTCTTTACTGGATTTGTAATGTATGGTTCTTACGGTTAGGTGGGTTTGATTTATCAGATTTTAGCAAGTTGCACAAACTTTGGACTGTATTGTTTAGGATGGTAGTGAGAGCTTTCTGTGCACAACGTCGTTTATTGTAAACTTCAAAGAAAGGGCTAGACAGTAATGACCTTTCTTCCCTAATTTTTAGTACGTTTATTGTTATAGACTTATGGGAAATTAGTACATACATAACTAGCCAATCGGCGTTATAAAATGTACCCGTTTGATAGTTAAAGTATGTCGATACTTCATAATTTATTATGATGCATTGTCATATGATATTGTTTTGACGAAAAACTTGCCTCCAATTTCTGAAGGTTTGCAGCCGAGATTTTCCATGGTTTGCATGAAGAAGTGATGGTGACTGCCGCTAGGGGCCATGGTCTACTGGTGCGTGTTCAACAGGTTGAGGCAGATTTCCCTGCGATTGAAAGGGCATTCCTTTCACAAACTGGCCATTCAGCATTCTTCTCCAGTTCAGGTTGGAATCATATTTTGCGCAGCCGTCATAACTTATTATAGTCCATATTAGACTCTATATTCAGCGCGTATCACTTTTGATGTATACTCACATCGTTTAGTCATAAAGAATGTAGAAGCTTATTAGATAAATTACTGCGCTTCTTTAATACACAAAAATGATTTGGTGACAAACTATAATAGGATTAGAATTATCTAAGCTTCTTGTCAGGAATAACTAGAACTACTTGAGCATCACAAGGAATGTAATCTAAGCCCTCTCACCTAAGTGTTGATTGCTTCAAACATGGGGAAACCTATCGCATTTACTTGTTAAGCAGTTATGGCTTAGGGATGATGTAAATTACAGTATGCAAATAGCGAAAACCATTATTGGATCTGTAGCTAGAAAATGGGCAAAAAACTAATCGAATATATCTAGCAAATAAAATATGCAATAGGCTAAAGCAATCTAAATTCTGTGTTATCAAAGATTCAAAGAAGACCTATAGTCGCGCGTCCATTCTAGCGATAAACTTAATGCATAGAACTTTCTAATATAATTTGTTACTGTCAGTTAGTCATGTGATTATCATCATCAGTTTTTTCTCCCCATTCTGATAAAATGATGCTCTGATCTGTTTGCACCATGCTGTACTTTAACGTTTATGAACCATTTTATGTAGCATTTTTTTTTTCCAAACGAAAGTTTTGGTCATATGAGCAATTACTGAGTATCGCTATTGATCTTACAGGTATTAGTTGGCATCCAAATCTCCAAACAGAGCAGAATCTTATCACCAAGGGAGATTTGCCTCGGTTTGTCATGGATTCTTACGAAGAATCTCGTGGGCCGCCTCGTTTATTTCTTCTAGACAAGTATGAAACTATATATTCCATCGCATATACTCCCTCCATCTCATAATTGGAGTCGAAAATCTGTTTTTCGCTTTGATATACTTACTATATTTACTCCTCGTTAAGATATTTGATTATTAGATCACCAAGTTTGGCTTGTAAAGTAACTCATTTGATACCTAATAGAAATTGTGGACTCTAGTTTTGGGATGCAAGTACTTGATGTATTTCACATTGCTTGCAGACATTACTAATTAATGATGCTTTCGACAGGTTTGATGTTGCTGGTGCTGGAGCATGCTTAAAACGTTACACAGATCCATCATTTTATAAAGTGGAAGCGTCATCATTTGAAATGATGAGTGCTGAAGCTCAAAGGGACAAGAAAATCCGTAAGACAAAGGTTAGTTGACAAAGTGAATTAAATACAGATGTTAATTTTCTTTCTTGTTTTTTTTTTTTAACCTAATCATATTTTAACAGAAGAAGGGATCACGATTGAAAAATGGAGAGACGCCTGAGGCTTTCCAGTCGTCACATGTCAAGTAGGTTTCTAATTCATCAATTTTCATAGAAAAGACAATTCGTTCTCATTTCGGCATTAACTTCCTTTCATTTGCAATACTGCAGACTCCATCAATTACTTCTGGAGGAGCGTGTGCAAAATGGTGCAAGTGAGCCTGCACGCCGTGTGAAGTTGAAGAAAAGGGATATCAAGTTTCCATTCGACACGGAAACTGGAAAAGGGTACATGGAAAAGCTGTTAAACTCTCCACCGGAGGATAAACTTGTCCATGAAGTACCCATGGTTTCCTCGCCTCTTAGATTACCTTCCAATATTTCTCGTGAACCACAGCTTGAAACACTCGGGGATAGAATGGCAAATTCACCCTTAGGCTCACCCAGGCATAATGGTAGTCGATATGAATCTCCAATGGTGGATAAGACAGTCTCTATGGAGCACATAAATAACTTGCATGAAAATTCGAGTATTGATTTGCAAGCAGATGGTATTGAAGAGAAACACATATCGGTTAATGAGGAGCACAAAGCAGATGGAGTTGAAGAAGGTTACCAATCAGATGATGTGGCAAGTGAGACTGACAACTACATGGATGCTCTTGCTACCATGGAATCGGAAGTCGAAACAGATGTCGAACTTAGAGCTAACTCTGATCCAAGCATAAAACGTGAAAACCTTTCTGATACACATATTGAACAGCTTCAATCACAGTTTTCAGATTCTCTATCTGCATCAGAGGATGAGAGTAGCTCAATGAAGAATAAAATAACAAGTTTTTCGTATTCTGATACAAGCAGTTCAGTTGGCAACATGTCACCCCGTGGTGTCAATTCTCCTCATGCCTTTGCATCTACTGAAATTCCGTTCCGTCCCCGCTCTGCACCCCAACAAGCCTCTGATAATAGCACTGAGGTGAGTGATAATGCAGCTTTGCCTGTAGATCAAGGAGTAATATCTAAAGAAAGTACTTCCAAAGAATCAGATTTGAGTGAACTGTCATCAAACAATTGTGTAGATGTTAGTAGTCCTAAGAAAAACGAAGAAAGTGAAAATGACTTGGAAGACATTGTAGCCTCTACATCTGAGCTTGATGATGTTCATTCCTCAACAATTGATAATGAGAACGATATTTCCAGTATTAGCCTTGTGACTTCACACGTGGTAGAGCAGACTTCGGGTCCCACCTTGGACGAACCTGAAATTGATGATGGAGACGGGAATCCTGATGAAGAGATGGCATATAGTCCTGATAATTGTTCTATATCCAAACGGGAGCTAGCAGATGATTTTCTTGAGAGTAAATCTGTTCCGGAAGAAGCTGGAGTTCCATATTCTAGTGAGGATGAAACGGAGTTACGAGACAAAGAATCAGTACCGGTTGACTCTGTCTGCGATCCTGCTGATGATAAAAATGGAGACAACGATCTTCCTACTCTAGAGGGTGAAAAAGAATTAAAGGAGAGAGAAGCTGACTCAGTAAATTTAGAAAGTAAAGATTTGACACCTGTTTTTGTCCCTGCTGATGTCGACAATAGTGAAAGCAAGGGTCTCGAGGTGGATTCCGGGGAATCAGAAACCGAAGATGTCTCTTGTGATGTGGACGAGAATGAAGACAATGGTCTTTTTACTACTGAGAATGGGTTGGTCATTAATGAGTCTGTTCAAAAGGATTCTACTGAGCACTCACTTATTTCTCCAGAATTGGATTCCGTTCCTTCTGCATATCACGATCACTCAAACGTAGATGATCTTGATGATGCATCTACAGAGAAGGAAGCTATTGAATCTGGTGAAAAGAAGGAATCGAGTGAGCAACCAGTTGTCTCTTCTGAGCTTGACTCGATCCCTTCTGTATCTTATGAGCATTTACAAGATCTTAATAGCATTCCTATATCATCCCCGGCTACCTGTGTCGATCTGAATGAAAATGATGTAGATAGCCCATCTACAAATTCAAAAATCACGCAGGATGAAAACATTCTTGTTACTGAGAAAACGGATCAAAATGGAGTGCAAGTGGATATTTCACCTGATGAGTTTCTACCTGACAACCATGTACTTACTGATGAATCTAATGCCCAATTTCTGGACAGTGCTCCTGACTCTCCTGTGTCAGCAGAAGCCCAACAATATAAATCTTCAAATCTCATCGACCAAAATGAAGTATCTAAATCTCTGAACCAAGTTGATCACATTGGTCAACTTGAAGGTGCATCATCTATCACGAGTCACTCCGCTCATATAGAAGAAATGGCTGACCAATCTCATATACAATCACTTCAGTTGGAGACCGTAGATTCTGAGCCTTACCCAGTGAACCATGAAGCAATTCTAGAACCGTCAATGGCTGACTTGCCGCAATTAAGCAGCCATGACAACCTTCCTGGTTTCATGCTTCCGCAGTTGGCTCCAATCAACATAGAAGAGATGCCACCATTACCACCTCTTCCACCTATGCAATGGAGGACGGGAAAGCTTCAGAATACTTCTGTGAGTACAATGCCAGATGGCGGTCTACGTGGCTTCAGTAACTTCCCATCACCTTTTCCACCAATTGAAACTCCCCCTCCACTAGATCAGAATGAAAATATAACAAACGAGAAGTCTGATAATGGTTATGAAGACATGGAAAGTTCCAGTAACGAGTTACCAACTGAGCCAAGTGTAAACACAGAGGAAGCTGCGGAAAGAATTGTTCCACAACCACCATCTGATACCGAGCCGAGTGTACACACAGAGGAAGCTGCAGAAAGGATTGTTCCACAACCACCATCTGAAACTGAGCCAAGTGTAAACACAGAGGAAGCTGCAGAAAGGATTGTTCCAAAACCACCATCTGATACCGGACCAAGTGTAAACACAGAGGAAGCTGCAGAAAGGATTGTTCCACAACCACCATCTGATAAAGAGCGGCCTCCATATGTGTTTCCTACTGAACGCGAAATTATTAGGCCATCAAGCACATCTTCACTTCCTCTAGTTGATGATGAAAGGCCAAACGGCATCCGCCCTATGAAGATTCAACGACCTCGTACCCCTCTCATTGATGCAGTTGCTGCTCATGATAAAAGCAAGGTAAAGTTGATAATTCTCTCAGTGATCTGAATTCGTTAAAATGGCTCAGGTAAAAAAAACATGCGGGTGGGGTTGGCCGGTCCTCAAACATTTTTTTTCTAAGTTTTATAAATATTTAATGTGCTAAATATGATTTCAAAAACTATGCTATCACAAATAATTCTTCTGTTTCTAAATAAAGTGTTTTCGGAGCTGTTTTGCGTTAAATTTTTTCTAGTTGACTTCCAACCTGTTTGGCTCGCTATGAGTCTATATAAGTATGTGACTCACAAAATTAATAATGGAATATGAAATTGATATAAAAGGAATGACACTTGCTGTTTTGCAGTTGAGGAAGGTCTCAGAACGAGCAATGCCTCCGATACAAAAGGAAGAGGAAAGAGGCACTTTATTGGAACAGATACGGTTAAAGGTACAAATTATCAATCCTTATTTCCTTGTTTTCATCACTTTTTAAATTGTTCCATTTAGTTGCATCTGTAACATAATTGTTACAAAAGTTAACATATGATCACTGGAAACCGGTGAGTCGGTGACTTGTCTAGATGTAACAAAATGGGTGTTAGATGGGTCGGGTAATGGGTCGAAACTGATTCGAGTTAGAATGGGAAATTTTTTATTCCTGATCCAGGAGCATGTTTTTGTGTATGTACTTTTGACCCAGTTTATTTTCTGTTTCCGTATTTAGCTACAATTGTTAGTATTACTTGATTTGACGCATTTTAGATAACAGTATAAGCTTAGATTGTACCCCGTTATGAGTGAACTGGTTAAAAAATTCCATCCTACAGTTGACATACTTGCTTTATACCATGTGTAATAATGTTTTCTACATCACGCATATTGCTCATCTTTTCTTTTTTACACAATAATAACGATTTGCTTTGGTTATACCAGTCTTTCAACTTGAAACCAGCAGTCCAGACTAGGCCTAGCATTCAGGGTCCTGCAACCAATTTGAGGGTAGCTGCCATTTTAGAGAAAGCAAATGCAATTCGCCAAACAGTTGCCGGAAGTGATGATGATTCTGACAACGATGATAGCTGGAGTGATTCGTAAAAACATCAACTTGATGCAAAGTACGAAGACTTCACACGCCATTGTAGTTATTACCTTTTTGTTTTGTTATTATGGTCTTGAGTCCCATTCGATAGGAAGTTTCAGTAAGCTGTATTATATGCCTGTTCTATTACAATATCGTGTATAGATATATTTTTTACTCTCTGGTACTATGATTTTCCTGGTTTGTTCTTCCCATGTATGTTACACGGGATATATATTCAATAGGTGCAAATGTGTAAGTTATCAACATACGTTGTTTTATACGGATGTTAAGGTAACGCCATCCAAGTAGATGCATGATTGTGTGTTAAAAGGCTATATATATTGTATGATTTGAGATAATGAGATTACATCTTCTGTTCGACGCTTGGGTTTGGACGACCATGAATCGTTCAAACCTTTGATGTATAAGTGACTGTTTATGTCTATTGAATGGTAAATTTTGAGGACTGTTGAAATTGGGGTCGGTTTTACAATGCATATGATCTAAACTTAAAAATCCTTTGTTTAGCCCTAGACGCAGGTGGGATGTCCGAATTTCATGTTTTGAGTTCATCCTTGTATAACAACACCGGTTCCTCGAGTGGCAGAGGAGATAACAGTCTCAAAGCTTTTCCTAACATGCTGAACACCAACAAGATGATAATTGAGGTCAAATGGTCCGACAAAAAAAAGTTGCATTTGAGAGCGTGGAGGAGAATAAAAGAAGCTGAAGCCAGAATATTTCAGACCAAAGCGGATGAAGCAACAAGGGAAGCGGAGGGGTATAAGAGGATGGATGATCAGGACCATTATCGAGAAGTTGGATGCGCAGAATATACAGAAAATGATAGCCAAATAAAATCTGCACGAAACTTCTGAAAACTTGGTTTGAAAGATAGAAACCCTTATTCCCTTTTGTTTACGGGTGGTGGTTAATCAAATTTGATGTCAAAAAAGAAAGATTGTTGTTACAGGTATAAATTCTTTTATTTTTAAAAAGTGGTTCAGTTACAGACGGATAAACAACTTATAACCGGATGCTAGACCAAGAATCAAACTAGGATCTCGAGTTTATAATCTTATGAGCAATGACCTAACCAACAAAATTGCAACAAATATAAATATAACCTGAATAAAATAAATAAACTAACGATATCTAATCCCATCTTTCACGGCGTATGGAGGAAGTGAGATGTAGATAGTCTTACTCCTACCCAAAGGTAGAGAGCTGCTTCAGAGGACCTCCGGCCAATTTTGCGGGGAGTGAGGATCGGACTCTCGCCTCTATCTGCAAAAGAGAGTGCTTGTTTGAAACATTTTGTCAAATCATGGTCATTTTGTATCATCTCATCATCATTTGAAACATTTTGCATAATCACATCATCATGACAGAGTTCACAAGCTTCATATGAAGGCGCGTCTTTTAAGCAGTGATCAATGTTCTTCTCTAGCCAATTCAATCGCCTCTCAAAAGTCAGCACTGCAGCATGCATAGTCCTAACATCTAGTTGAGCCACTCTTGCACAAGAACGTAATAAAATGTAATAATCCGCATGGGCAGCATAAACATATATCCCATCACCCTTTTTCCTTGTGTAATGTAGGTAATCGAGTCTTTTGACTCTGCTCCTCGGAGGGATATAGCAAAATCTGTTCTCTTCCATGTTTGATATCATTTGTTGTATTGCTCTTTCTTTGTAAGACCCCTTAGTGACATTGCCGGTTTTAGGTTTCTTGATCCTATTCGCCTTGATTTTAGATGAATCTCGAGGTCTCTTGTGGGGACGCGTGAAGAGTGTGCCAGATAGTTTATGTTCCTAAAACAAAATAAGCAAAGGAAAAATGCGTCGAAACTTCCTTACACGTCGACAAAATAAAGAGAAACAAAATAATACCAGTACCTCTTCTTTCTTCTGGTAAAAATCCCAAATGTCCTCCATTAGCATGTTTTCCTCATGTTCCTCGAACGACAGTTCCAGATCAGCAAAAACAACGTCCTTACAATATTCAAGATACTTCTCCAAATCCTTACCATGATCTACCAAACACAAAAACCGACAACATTAATCATATAAAACAACTCTCGATGTATTAATAGCATTTCAGAGATTGTATAGGGAATTACTAACGGCTTACCACTTGTATCAATGAGCTTGTTGTATTTCGAATGAAGTACATGTAAAATATCAGTAGCATCCAAGTTGGATTGTTTTTGTAGCAGCTTATTATTATAAGGCTCCGTAAAAGAAATACCGGAGGATTGGCTACTGCTGGTACAAGGCTCTGAAATATCACGATTTACATCCATATCGCATTCAAATTCCGCCTCTTCGTCTTTACCATCCAGAGACATTTCCCACTTCCCAAAACCATGCATGTTGTACAGAATCCTAATTGCAACTATAAGTATTGACAATACAAACGAACGTGTAGGAAGCCTAAACTCGTTAGCCGACAGCCACAGCTCAGATGGCATAGACCACTCATATATACGGCAAGCATGAGGGAGAATAGTCTCAGTTGGAAGTGATAGCTCTCTTAGATAACGGGATGCAATTGCATAGAAGTTGACTGGAGGTAATTCCAATCGTATAGAATTAGCAAGAGAAGCTGCTAATGATTCCAGATTTTGTACTGTAATAGCATGTACGGGTCTGAACATACGGCTTGAACTTAGTGGACAGGCATTAGTAGGGGGTCCGATTTGTTCATGGATTTCAACAAAAGCAGCAAAATAGGGAAGCTTTCCTTCAAGTGTCCACTTGATTATATCTGTTGACAAGATTGGCTCGCGCGCCAAATGACACACCAAGAAAGAAATTACTAATGAGTACCATAAAGGTATTGTCTTCCTAACATATCGGTACCATGTCATTAAAGATCCTTTATCAACACCTTTAGTTTCCCCTGAAATTTGATAAGTATGCCGATTAACAAGAGTGTCAAACTTATCTGAAAAGTCAATAGAACAATACGCAATCCCGCCAGATCATACCCCTACCTAAGGTAAAACACTAGAGAAAACAGCATATATAATTGTAAAAATTTAGAGTATATAAATACCTTGTACTTGAGATTCCGATTCATTAATAACCTCCTTGGTCCGGTCATCAGCGAATACCCCCGTTGATGCCACAAATTTCGACCAAATTGGCTCCACCAGGTCAAGAATCATGGGGGACACGTTGAACTTATCAACCAAAGCCTTGATCTGCAGTTGAAGCATTATCTGTACCCCCATCACATATCTCATCCTAATTTCTGAGTAATAATCTTCATCACACAATGTTCTAGATTCTCCTTCACCAAAATCAACGGGTTTGGTGGGACCACGACCATCAGCACCTGCTGCTTCAGCATTATCCACTTGGGTGTGCAGAGTCTGCCAGAATTGTGGTAGGGGTTGGGATTGTGAGAGTTGTTCGATTTTAACAAGTTTCCTTTTAGCAAAGCCACGTGCATTCTCTTGGGTTACCTTCACGCCTTCATTTTCAGCAGCAGTGTGCATGATTCCGTTTTCTTCTTGAGTGCCACAAATCTTGCAGAAATACATGCCTTCAAAGCACCCAAACTCCTTAAACTCACATACTTTGCATATCAAATGCAATCCATCCGTCATCTCTGCAGGTATTAGGGGGCCTTGGTTTGGTTTGTAGACGGGTTTAGAATTTGGATTTGGATTTAATGTAGGAAAGTGATGCAAGAGAAAATAATATTATAAATTAAAACAATGGTATTTTATATAATATTTTAAGATTTAAAAGTAGAAAAATAAATAAAAATAAATACTTATTTTTCAAAACCAACCCATCCCATCCCATCGGGTTTTACAAAAGGTAGATATTTGGGTGTCAATAATATGCAGGACGCCAAGCGGAGTTTACAGATGTAATGCCTGCACACAATCAATGATGACGAACTGTAACAATTAGAAAATATGCTTCTGGCATGACTTGATTCGCATATGTATCAAACGGAATGAGATTATTTATCAAAATACCTTCTAGCGAGAAATCCAGCCTAGCTAGGCAGGGAGTAAGCTATGTTTATTAGCATTACTACAAATGTTTAAATGCTTCAAACCGAGTTTTGACAAGACCTATTTTTTTGGCCGATATGGCTTAACCCACGTTGGTCACTAATTAAAAACCCTAGCGTTTCACCTAAAGTGTAACTCAGGTTAAAAAACTCCTACTCTAACTATAGAAACACATAGGCGATACACATATCAATGCCTTAAAAATCAAATTCCAAGCTGCTGCAAAAGTATCATTTAAATTGTCAGCTTCAAAATACGTTGTTTCACGTATATTTAGAGCTTCAAAAAACATTAATCTGAAAGTTTAATGCTCTGTAGCAAGCAAGTAATTTAAGCCTATTTTGAAACTTGTGAGTTTATGTAAGTTTGTTATGTCATAATAACGTCATTTTACACTTTATAATATATAGCATATACTATACACCTACGTTACCAATAAAACTTTATAAAACAAGCTGTCGCTAACTATTACTGCTAGTTTTGCTAAACGTACGAGTAAGTTTGAAAAGTAAACATAAACGATTTAGAGATAAAGATTTTGAAACCTTACATACAACACAAATTAAAACTGGCGATGAATTTGTTGCAACTGCAGTATGTGTAGAACTTTTATTTCACCGTAATACTTTTTATAAAATTTTGGGGTAACTTCTACTTACTTACAACTTAGCCCTTGTACTTGTTAAACCTGACACAGAGAGATGTGTTACTTTATCAAATATAGATGCTTCAGATAATTAACTGCTCTATTATACATTTATCGTGGAAAATGTCGTTGTTTTGAGTTTTTTTTGTTACTCTTTGGTTTGCTCTAAACGACGTCGTTTCATGTTTCTGCATAATTTTGGATGAAAACAATGTTCGCTTGGTAATTTCTTCTCTCTTTTATCCCAAAGCACTATATGTGTCTGAACACGTGTCTTAAATACCTCAAGAACACGTGTGCATTAGATCGTCACTTACAAAATCAAGACACAAGTTCATAACACTCGATCAATACTTAGGAAAACGATTCAGAAAAAACAGAAATGCGGGATTGAATATTAAGTTTCTTGATATTGTCGCCTAATTCCGGATTGAAAGAAGTGGAAGATCACACATACAAAGGTTCAATTGTAGCTGCCGGAAATGATGATGATTCTGACAACGATGATAGCTGGAGTGATTCGTAAAAACATCAATTTGATGCAAAGTACGAAGACTTAACACGCCATTGTAGTTATTACCTTTTTGTTTTGTTATTATGGTCTTGAGTCCCATTCGATAGGAAGTTTCAGTAAGCTGTATTATATGCCTGTTCTATTACAATATCGTGTATAGATATATTTTTTACTCTCTGGTACTAGGATTTCCCGGTTTGTGCTTCCCATGTATGTTACACGGGATATATATTCAATAGGTGCAAATGTGTAAGTTATCACATACGTTGTTTTATACAGATGTTTAAGGTAACGCCATCCAAGTAGATGCATGATTGTGCTGTTAAAAGGCTATATATTGTATGATTTGAGATGATGAGATTACATCTTCTGTTCGACGCTTGGGTTTGGACGACCATGAATCGTTCAAACCTTTGATGTATAAGTGACTGTTTATGTCTATTGAATGGTAAATTTTGAGGACTGTTGAAATTGGGGTCGGTTTTACAATGCATATGATCTAAACTTAAAAATCCTTTGTTTAGCCCTAGACGCAGGTGGGATGTCCGAATTTCATGTTTTGAGTTCATCCTTGTATAACAACACCGGTTCCTCGAGTGGCACAGGAGATAACAGACTCAAAGCTTTTCCTAACATGCTGAACACCAACAAGATGATAATTGAGGTCAAATGGTCCGACAAAAAAAAGTTGCATTTGAGAGCGTGGAGGAGAATAAAAGAAGCTGAAGCCAGAATGTTTCAGACCAAAGCGGATGAAGCAACAAGGGAAGCGGAGGGGTATAAGAGGATGGATGACCAGGACCATTATCGAGAAGTTGGATGAAGAATATACAGAAAAAGATAACCAAATTAAATCTGCACGAAACTTCTGAAAACTCGGTTTGAAAGATAGAAACCCTTATGTCTCATTCTCCTTTGTTTACGGGTGGTTGTGAATCATCTTTGTCGTCAAAAAAAGAAACATTGTTGTTTCAGGTTTAAATTCTTTTATTTTTAAAAAGTGGTTCAGTTACATACGGATAAACAACTAATAACCGGATGCTAGACCAAGAATCAAACTAGGATCTCGAGTTTATAATTTTATGAGCAATGACCTAACCAACAAAATTGCAACAAATATAAACATAACTCGGATAAATTAATAAACTAACGATATCTAATCCCATCTTTCACGGCGGTATGGAAGAAGTGAGATGTAGATAGTCTTACTCCTACCCAAAGGTAGAGAGGCTGCTTCCAGAGTACCTCCGGCCGTTTTTGCAGGGAGTGAGGATCGAACTCTCGCCTCTGTCTCCAAAAGAGAGTGCTTGTTTGAAACATTTTGTCAAATCATGGTCATTTTGTATCATCTCATCATCATTTGAAACATTTTGCATAATCACATCATCATGACAGAGTTCACAAGCTTCATATGAAGGCGCGTCTTTTAAGCAGTGATCAATGTTCTTCTCTAGCCAATTCAATCGCCTCTCAAAAGTCAGCACTGCAGCATGCATAGTCCTAACATCTAGTTGAGCCACTCTTGCACAAGAACGTAATAAAATGTAATAATCCGCATGGGCAGCATAAACATATATCCCATCACCCTTTTTCCTTGTGTAATGTAGGTAATCGAGTCTTTTGACTCTGCTCCTCGGAGGGATATAGCAAAATCTGTTCTCTTCCATGTTTGATATCATTTGTTGTATTGCTCTTTCTTTGTAAGACCCCTTAGTGACATTGCCGGTTTTAGGTTTCTAGATCCTGTTCGCCTTGATTTTAGATGAATCTCGAGGTCTCTTGTGGGGACTCGTGAAGAGTGTGCCAGATAGTTTATGTTCCTAAAACAAAATAAGCAAAGGAAAAATGCGTCGAAACTTCCTTACACGTCGACAAAATAAAGAGAAACAAAATAATACCAGTACCTCTTCTTTCTTCTGGTAAAAATCCCAAATGTCCTCCATTAGCATGTTTTCCTCATGTTCCTCAAACGACAGTTCCAGATCAGCAAAAACAGCGTCCTTACAATATTCAAGATACTTCTCCAAATCCTTACCATTATCTACCAAACACAAAAACCGACAACATTAATCATATAAAACAACTCTCGATGTATTAATAGCATTTCAGAGATTGCATAGGGAATTACTAACGGCTTACCACTTGTATCAATGAGCTTGTTGTATTTCGAATGAAGTACATGTAAAATATCAGTAGCATCCAAGTTGGATTGTTTTTGTAGCAGCTTATTATTATAAGGCTCTGTAAAAGAAATACCGGAGGATTGGCTGCTGCTGGTACAAGGCTCTGAAATATCACGATTTACATCCACATTGAATTCAAATTCCGCCTCTTCGTCTTTACTATCCTCTTCGTCTTTACTATCCAGAGACATTTCCCACTTTCCAAAACCATGTATGTTGTACATAATCCTAATTGCAACTATAAGTATTGACAACACAAATGAACGTGTAGGAAGCCTAAACTCGTTAGCCGACAGCCACAGCTCAGATGGCATAGACCACTCATATATACGGCAAGCATGAGGGAGAATAGTCTCAACTGGAAGAGATAGCTCTCTTAGATAACGGGATGCAATTGCATAGAAGTTGACTGGAGGTAATTCCAATCGTATAGAATTAGCAAGAGAAGCTGCTAATGATTCCAGATTTTGTACTGTAATAGCATGTATGGGCCTGAACATACGGTTTGAACTTAGTGGACAGGCATTAGTAGGGGGTCCGATTTGTTCATGGATTTCAACAAAAGCAGCAAAATAGGGAAGCTTTCCTTCAAGTGTCCACTTGATTATATCTGTTGACAAGATTGGCTCGCGCGCCAAATGACACACCAAGAAAGAAATTACTAATGAGTACCATAAAGGTATTGTCTTCCTAACATATCGGTACCATTTCATTAAAGATCCTTTATCAACACCTTTAGTTTCCCCTGAAGTATGATAAGTATGCCGGTTAAACACTAAAGAAAACAGCATATATAATTTTAAAAATTTAAAGTATATAAATACCTTGTAATTGAGATTCTGATTCATTAATAACCTCCTTGGCCCGGTCATCAGCTAATACCCTCGTTGATGCCACAAATTTCGACCAAATGGGCTCCACCAGGTCAAGAATCATGGGGGAGACGTTGAACTTATCAACCAGAGCCTTGATTTGCAGTTGAAGCATTATCTGTACCCCCATCACATATCTCATCCTAATTTCTGAGTAGTAATCTTCATCACACAATGTTCTAGATTCTCCTTCACCTAAATCAGCGGGTTTGGTGGGACCACGACCATCAGCACCTGCTGCTTCAGCATTATCCACTTGGGTGTGCAGAGTCTGCCAGAATTGTGGTAGGGGTTGGGATTGCGAGAGTTGTTCGATTTTAACAAGTTTCCTTTTAGCAAAGCCACGTGCATTCTCTTGGGTTACCTTCACGCCTTCATTTTCAGCAGCAGTGTGCATGATTCTGTTTTCTTCTTGAGCGCCACAATTCTTGCAGAAATACATGCCTTCAAAGCACTGAAACTCCTTAAACTTACATTCTTTGCATATCAAATGCAATCCATCCGTCATCTCTGCAGGTATTAGGGGGCCTTGGTTTGGTTTGTAGACGGGTTTAGAATTTGGATTTGGATTTAATGTAGGAAAGTGATGCAAGAGAAAATAATATTTTAAGATTTAAAAGTAGAAAAATAAATAAAAATAAATACTTATTTTTCAAAACCAACCCATCCCATCCCATCGGGTTTTACAAAAGGTAGATATTTGGGTGTCAATAATATGCAGGACACCAAGCGGAGTTTACAGATGTAATGCCTGCACACAATCAATGATGACGAACTGTAACAATTAGAAAATATGCTTCTGGCATGACTTGATTCGCATATGTATCAAACGGAATGAGATTATTTATCAAAATACCTTCTAGCGAGAAATCCAGCCTAGCTAGGCAGGGAGTAAGCTATGTTTATTAGCATTACTACAAATGTTTAAATGCTTCAAACCGAGTTTTGACAAGACCTATTTTTTGGCGATATGGCTTAACCCACGTTGGTCACTAATTAAAAACCCTAGCGTTTCACCTAAAGTGTAACTCAGGTTAAAAAACTCCTACTCTAACTATAGAAACACATAGGCGATACACATATCAATGCCTTAAAAATCAAATTCCAAGCTGCTGCAAAAGTATCATTTAAATTGTCAGCTTCAAAATACGTTGTTTCACGTATATTTAGAGCTTCAAAAAACATTAATCTGAAAGTTTAATGCTCTGTAGCAAGCAAGTAATTTAAGCCTATTTTGAAACTTGTGAGTTTATGTAAGTTTGTTATGTCATAATAACGTCATTTTACACTTTATAATATATAGCATATACTATACACCTACGTTACCAATAAAACTTTATAAAACAAGCTGTCGCTAACTATTACTGCTAGTTTTGCTAAGCGTCGAGTAAGTTTGAAAAGTAAACATAAACGATTTAGAGATAAAGATTTTGAAACCTTACATACAACACAAATTAAAACTGGCGATGAATTTGTTGCAACTGCAGTATGTGTAGAACTTTTATTTCACCGTAATACTTTTTATAAAATTTTGGGGTAACTTCTACTTACTTACAACTTAGCCCTTGTACTTGTTAAACCTGACACAGAGAGATGTGTTACTTTATCAAATATAGATGCTTCAGATAATTAACTGCTCTATTATACATTTATCGTGGAAAATGTCGTTGTTTTGAGTTTTTTTTGTTACTCTTTGGTTTGCTCTAAACGACGTCGTTTCATGTTTCTGCATAATTTTGGATGAAAACAATGTTCGCTTGGTAATTTCTTCTCTCTTTTATCCCAAAGCACTATATGTGTCTGAACACGTGTCTTAAATACCTCAAGAACACGTGTGCATTAGATCGTCACTTACAAAATCAAGACACAAGTTCATAACACTCGATCAATACTTAGGAAAACGATTCAGAAAAAACAGAAATGCGGGATTGAATATTAAGTTTCTTGATATTGTCGCCTAATTCCGGATTGAAAGAAGTGGAAGATCACACATACAAAGGTTCAATTGTAGCTGCCGGAAATGATGATGATTCTGACAACGATGATAGCTGGAGTGATTCGTAAAAACATCAATTTGATGCAAAGTACGAAGACTTAACACGCCATTGTAGTTATTACCTTTTTGTTTTGTTATTATGGTCTTGAGTCCCATTCGATAGGAAGTTTCAGTAAGCTGTATTATATGCCTGTTCTATTACAATATCGTGTATAGATATATTTTTTACTCTCTGGTACTAGGATTTCCCGGTTTGTGCTTCCCATGTATGTTACACGGGATATATATTCAATAGGTGCAAATGTGTAAGTTATCACATACGTTGTTTTATACAGATGTTTAAGGTAACGCCATCCAAGTAGATGCATGATTGTGCTGTTAAAAGGCTATATATTGTATGATTTGAGATGATGAGATTACATCTTCTGTTCGACGCTTGGGTTTGGACGACCATGAATCGTTCAAACCTTTGATGTATAAGTGACTGTTTATGTCTATTGAATGGTAAATTTTGAGGACTGTTGAAATTGGGGTCGGTTTTACAATGCATATGATCTAAACTTAAAAATCCTTTGTTTAGCCCTAGACGCAGGTGGGATGTCCGAATTTCATGTTTTGAGTTCATCCTTGTATAACAACACCGGTTCCTCGAGTGGCACAGGAGATAACAGACTCAAAGCTTTTCCTAACATGCTGAACACCAACAAGATGATAATTGAGGTCAAATGGTCCGACAAAAAAAAGTTGCATTTGAGAGCGTGGAGGAGAATAAAAGAAGCTGAAGCCAGAATGTTTCAGACCAAAGCGGATGAAGCAACAAGGGAAGCGGAGGGGTATAAGAGGATGGATGATCAGGACCATTATCGAGAAGTTGGATGCGCAGAATATACAGAAAATGATAGCCAAATAAAATCTGCACGAAACTTCTGAAAACTTGGTTTGAAAGATAGAAACCCTTTTGTTTACGGGGGGTGGTTAATCAAATTTGATGTCAAAAAAGAAAGATTGTTGTTACAGGTATAAATTCTTTTATTTTTAAAAAGTGGTTCAGTTACAGACGGATAAACAACTTATAACCGGATGCTAGACCAAGAATCAAACTAGGATCTCGAGTTTATAATCTTATGAGCAATGACCTAACCAACAAAATTGCAACAAATATAAATATAACCTGAATAAAATAAATAAACTAACGATATCTAATCATCTTTCACGGGGTATGGAGGAAGTGAGATGTAGATAGTCTTACTCCTACCTAAAGGTAGAGAGGTTGCTTCCTGAGGACCTCCGGCCATTTTTGCAGGGAGTGAGGATCGAACTCTCGCCTCTGTCTCCAAAAGAGAGTGCTTGTTTAAACATATTGTCAAATCATCATCATTTTGTATCATCTCATCATCATTTGAAACATTTTGTATAATCACATCATCATGACAGAGTTCACAAGCTTCATATGAAGGCGCGTCTTTTAAGCAGTGATCGATGTTCTTCTCTAGCCCATTCAATCGCCTCTCAAAAGTCAGCACTGCAGCATGCATAGTCCTAACATCTAGTTGAGCCACTCTTGCCCAAGAACGTAATAAAATATAATAATCCGCATGGGCAGCATAAACATATATCCCATCACCCTTTTTCCTTGTGTAATGTAGGTAATCGAGTCTTTTGACTATGCTCCTAGGAGGGATAGAGCGAAATCTGTTCTCTTCCATGTTTGATATCATTTGTTGTATTGCTCTTTCTTTGTAAGACCCCTTAGTGACATTGCCGGTTTTATGTTTCTTGATCCTGTTCGCCTTGATTTTAGATGAATCTCGAGGTCTCTTGTGGGGACTCGTGAAGAGTGTGCCAGATAGTTTATGTTCCTAAAACAAAATAAGCAAAGGAAAAATGCGTCGAAACTTCCTTACACGTCGACAAAATAAAGAGAAACAAAATAATACCAGTACCTCTTCTTTTTTCTGGTAAAAATCCCAAATGTCCTCCATTAGCATGTTTTCCTCATGTTCCTCGAACGACAGTTCCAGATCAGCAAAAACAACGTCCTTACAATATTCAAGATACTTCTCCAAATCCTTACCATGATTTACCAAACACAAAAACCGACAACATTAATCATATAAAACAACTCTCGATGTATTAAAAGCATTTCAGAGATTGTATAGGGAATTACTAACGGCTTACCACTTGTATCAATGAGCTTGTTGTATTTCGAATGAAGTACTTGTAAAATCTCAGTAGCATCCAAGTTGGATTGCTTTTGTAGCAGCTTATTATGATAAGGCTCTGTAAAAGAAACACAGGAGGATTGGCTGCTGCTGGTACAAGGCTCTGAAATATCACGATTTACACCCACATTGCATTCAAATTCCGCCTCTTCGTCTTTACCATCCAGAGACATTTCCCACTTCCCAAAACCATGTATGTTGTACAGAATCCTAATTGCAACTATAAGTATTGACAATACAAACGAACGTGTAGGAAGCCTAAACTCGTTAGCCGACAGCCACAGCTCAGATGGCATAGACCACTCATATATACGGCAAGCATGAGGGAGAATAGTCTCAGCTGGAAGAGATAGCTCTCTTAGATAACGGGATGCAATTGCATAGAAGTTGACTGGAGGTAATTCCAATCGTATAGAATTAGCAAGAGAAGCTGCTAATGATTCCAGATTTTGTACTGTAATAGCATGTATGGGCCTGAACATACGGCTTGAACTTAGTGGACAGGCATTAGTAGGGGGTCCGATTTGTTCATGGATTTCAACAAAAGCAGCAAAATAGGGAAGCTTTCCTTCAAGTGTCCACGTGATTATATCTGTTGACAAGATTGGCTCGCGCGCCAAATGACACACCAAGAAAGAAATTACTAGTGAGTACCATAAAGGTATTGTCTTCCTAACATATCGGTACCATGTCATTAACGATCCTTTATCAACACCTTTAGTATCCCCTGAAATATGATAAGTATGCCGATTAACACGAATGTCAAACTTATCTGAAAAGTCAATAGAACAATACGCAATCCTGCCAGATCATACCCCTACCTAAGGTAAAACACTAGAGAAAACAGCATATATAATTGTAAAAATTTAGAGTATATAAATACCTTGTACTTGAGATTCTGATTCATTAATAACCTCCTTGGTCCGGTCATCAGCGAATACCCCCGTTGATGCCACAAATTTCGACCAAATGGGCTCCACCAGGTCAAGAATTATGGGGGACACGTTGAACTTGTCAACCAGAGCCTTGATCTGCAGTTGAATCATTATCTGTAACCCCATTACATATCTCATCCTAATTTCTGAGAAGTAATCTTCATCACACAATGTTCTAGATTCTCCTTCACCTAAATCAGCGGGTTTGGTGGGACCACGACCATCATCACCTGCTGCTTCAGCATTATCCACTTGGGTTTGCAGATGATGCAAGAATTGTGAAGGGGGTTGGGATTGCGAGAGTTGTTCAGTTTTAACAGGTTTCCTTTTAGCAAAGGCACGTGCATTCTCTTGGGTTATATTCACACCTTCATTTTCAGCAGCAGTGTGCATGATTCCGTTTTCTTCTTGAGTGCCACAATTCTTGCAGAAATACATGCCTTCAAAGCACCCAAACTCCTTTAACTCACATTCTTTGCATATCAAATGCAATCCATCCGTCATCTCTGCAGGGATTAGGGGGCCTTGGTTTGGTTTGTAGACGGGTTTAGAATTTGGATTTGGATTTGGATTTGAAAACAATAGTATTTTATATAATATTTTATATTTTTTAAAAGTAAATAAATAAATACTTGTAGAAATTATCAAGACTAAAAGAGCCTGACTTATTTTTCAATACCAACCCATCCCGTTGGGTTTTAGAAAAGGTAGATATTTGGTTGTCAATAACATGCAGGATGCCAAGCGGAGTATACCAAACATATAAGATGAGTCCAAATCCAAATATGCTAGTCAAAACCCCCGAAGCAAACTGCCCTTAGATGTAATGCCTGTAAAAAACTGCACACTGTAATCAATGAAAACCTTGAACTACTGTACTTAAGATAAACGTAATAAATGGATTAGTCATTAGACAACTGCCACAATCATCATATGATATCAAATAACAAACCATGATCAGGAACTGTAATAGTTAGAAGACATGCTACTATATTTGTATATATATGAAAACCTACCATTCCCATACATAAGTGATTACTTGTATATAAAAACCTCAAGGGGACAAAAAAATTGTACTCATAGGTGCATCCTTATCGCTGTGGGATATTTCATGTGCATTTTTGAGGCCATGGACATTCACTAGCATGAGTAATAATGATGCAATTACTTGATTCATATCACAAAAATGCATACCTTAAATGCTAATGTATGTTACACTGTGCTGAGTTACAACACAATTTATAATTACAAATAGTAGCTATGAGTTGATGCTTAGCATTATAAGGATGATGTATGAAGTTCATGCAGGCAAGTATATCATCAACTGCTCTGGTATACTTCATCTTACTTGCATTGGCAAAAACCGCCAATGTATTATTACTACCTATAAACTGGACTGAAGTGAGTCAAATTGAAGACTTGATAACAAATAATACTTCAATGTCGTTTGGAGGATGGCAGAGAAGTTTGTTTGCCTATAAAATTATTTATTGGAGACTTACCTATTTACAATTTAACTAGACTATTAATCCTAACATGTACTTCAATAATAACACTTCAAAGTGCACACACTAAACATATTGCTGCACCCAAAGGGATTCAAAATTCTGTTTCTCAAATGAAATTCAGTTAAAGCCGGTACTAAGCTAATCCTGGTCCTCAATAATAACCTAATTCAATCCAACCAGAATGGGAAACTGGGGATTACACGTTCACAAAGTGCTCGGTATTTAAGATCATTGGCTACGGACAATTTTTAGCTACTACATATGTTGGCTAGAACCGTTTGTAGCCAAAACCCATTTGCTACAACAAAATCCCTCTTTGGGCTACGAACATTTCTGTATCTAAAAGTGGCTGTTTTTGTAGTGTTTCTACATATATATTAGGGCAGAAATAGCAATTTCAGAAATAACTAGAGGGGTCATGACTATAATGTCTTAACCTAGGTTAACAGTATTGACTAACGTAAAATAACTATTGATAAAAGATATAATGAAGTAATCATGAAATTAAGCACACATGTCGTATCTATCGCTTAAGGTTGATCAGTTGATGTGTGGGGGGGCCATCGGTGATTAGTTGGAGAAAATGTGACTGGATGAGAGGTTAAACCCTTAAAATTCAGCTTCAAGAAATTGGACAATTTGGGTTGAACAATTTGACTCGGTTTCAAGGGTGTGTTTATTTGGTAAGTTTTACGATAGAGGCTATGATTAGTTGCAAGACACCCCAACTCAAAGCTTTCAAAACTCCTTGTATAGTATTTCTCAATTATCTGATCGCAGAATCGACCTTGTGTCCTAACTTGATAAAGATAACACAAAACTTTGTTATAAAACAAGAAGCTGCAGCAACTTTAGAAGACATAACAACTGCATTCAACTCCACCAAAAATCGTCTTATCTCTTATGTATCATCATGCAGAAAACAAGAATGACAACTGCTTTTTCGTTCACCTCACGTTTCCTTACCCTTAAAACACTCAACTTCGCATGCAATTCCACGTTCTTAAAAGCGCCCTCTACGTTCAAAGTGTATGCCCTAGCCTAGCCTCCTTCTATACTCATAAATAACACATAAATAGCGGTAACGTACTAACCTAAATATATAACAGATGCACTGCTTGTAGACACAACTAAAATTCTATTATCGAAATACATTTTCACAATCTGTGACATAAACAAACAAACCTAACTGATAAATTGTATAACACCTTATATGCATATTGTTAAAACTAGATGAAATTGATATATATACCTTTAAACCGAAACGAGAGTATTTTTTTGCAAATTGTAGTTTTTCAGTTGAACTTTTTAAATACATTATATTTTTCGTTATGCTTTGCAAAAATTTGCTTTTTCTAAAATAGTGTGACCCGAAAAATATTGGGCTTTGCAGAAAATTGGGCTTAGTAATATTCGAGGTTTTTTAAAATACTAACGAGTACCCGTGCGGCCGTGCATAGCAACGAGATTATATAGCGACAGATCGTTTTGTGTTAAAAAAAGTTTATGGGTTATAAACGAAAAATAATAAAAGTTTGAAGATTTAGGGATTAAACATAATGTTTTGAAAACCGGTTAGACCCGGGTGGTTCAACCAGTTGAACCGTTCCGGTCAAAAAACGGATCGATTTAAACCGAGTCAACCCACCGGGTTTGAAGTGTCCTGGGTCAACCCGGTTTTCAATATGTATTAATAGTTTCCTTTTGAAATATATGTTTTCAACATTTCTTTTTTAGTTTCAAGTTTTTACTTTTTACTTTTTGGTTTTTCTTTTACTAGGCGAGTACCCACGCCTGGCGGCAGCGGTTCCTAACGGCTGACAATTAACGATATGCGATATTGTGACAAGTGTTTCGTTTAACATTCAAAATAGAACGTGAAAAGATTAAAATGTAATTGCAAACGATTGTAACATACGATAATTCAACTCTAACAATCGGTAGGTATTGAGATAATTCAAAATCGAACACATACTTATTGAGATAATTCAGTCGGTAGGTATATAAGAAAAACCAACCTCAAAATCATAAACATTCCTTTGATATATCATTTCCATTTTTCTTCACGACTTTAATACACAAGGTTTGCTTATACAGTGGGTTATTTATATAGCCAAGAAGGTGACAACATCATTACCATATATATAGTTTCAGAATTTTGAAAAAATGCCTTTATTAATTTTCTTACAAGAAGGTGAAAACTTCTATTCAAATATTTCACTTCCTGCCCATAATTTGTTCACATAAGTCAATTTGTAAGTTACCAAACGTATGTAGTAAAAATTTCTAAGTTACCAAATATAAGTGTTTCACTTTTCCAAATATTGACCTTTCCATATTCCAATATTGACCATTTTTATATTTTATGTAGTATAGATAAATAGTATTGCAAGGTACCCGCGCGTTGCGGCAGCGGGTACCCTGTGACGATTACCAGATAAATAGATCTCGATGAGACCTGATTCAACAGTTTGTATCGGTTTTAACGGGTCATCTATAGTTCATTTTCGGATGACTTTTATTGGTTAGCCGAACTAGTGGTGACACCGGTTCTCGGTTGAACCCGTTGGTCCGGTCCGATTTTTAAAACTATATGCACCATCAACTTATTAGCTTGTATGAAGTTTTGTGTGTTTTATTAATTTGTATAATGTGTATAATAACATGTATTTTTCATTTTAGAGTGTTTTAAAAATAACATTAATTAATTTGTTTAATTATTTTATATTTTGGATTATGTTGTAGCTTGTTTAAATTGTATATTGTGAAAATTTTATTGTACTGTTTAGTAAGAGGTGTTTTAATTGGTTTTTTTAATTTGATATATATGCTTTTAATTGGTTGTACAATGTGAATAAATTATTGTACTTTTAAGTAATGGGGTGTTTTAATAAAAGTATTAATTTCACCATACATTTCTCTCACCTTTGACTTTTAATATTTCATTTTTTAAAGTTTAACTATTTTTCTTTTATATGTAGTATAAATTGTAACCCTAAAAATATAGTTCTTTATTAAAATAAATAAATGTCCACATCACAATGCCAAAAAAGGATATAATTAAATCACCATTTTTTCCTCATCTTCATCTAAATCTAGTAATAATGATTCTTGTGTAAAGAACAGGAAAAATCCTTTTAAAAGTTCGAAAACGGATTATGTTGAATTTTTTTTGAATGATTCAAGATTCAAAGTTTATATGAAAGCGTAAAAAGAAGATCATAAATTGAGTATCTCTCTATTGGAGCAGTATTATGTTGTCTAAAAAAAATAAAAAAGAAATGAAACAGCTTAAGAAAAAATAGATTGAAAAATGTGTTGTGTTAATCATATGTTTGAAAGACCATGATGGAAAGTTTAAATTATCATCTTGCTTAGTTCTGTTAATTTATGTTTTGTTATTATCATTACATGATGTTAATGGAGTTTAAATATTTATGTTTATGATAATGTATGATGTTTATGTTAATCCTTTTTACTATACAAAACCTTGTCTACTGTTTCTCTGAGAGCTCATCCGCCGCTCTTACGTGTGTAATACTTCAATGCCAGTATATTTCCAACTACAATATACTAAACATATGAGTTTGTAAGTTCAAAATTTGTTAGCTGCAAAAGCAAGTATCCTAAACCACCATTTGCCATGATCATATTATGTAATTTATAGTCATGACAAGTTGGTGATAATTTTAGGTTTCATATTTTTTATAAGACGGTTGAGATTTATGAGATAATCAGTAAAATTCAGGTGTTATCTAATTACTACGGTTGATTTAGATCGGGTAGTATAGTTATCAAACACATCAGTATCACATCATCATTCATCAGACCACAAAATCCACTTCTTTTAGGTGCTATGATCACCACCATGCAAAAAAATATAAAGATACACTACTTTATACAAACATATCTAACAATATCCACACATACACATTAATCAGAAAAATAATAATAAGCTACACTTTTCCTTGGAACGCGTTAGATGGTGCATACCAACAAAAAGGAACGAAAATGCATGGATGGCGCACGGTTGGTCTTATCTGGTTGGCCATGTTTTAGGAAGGATATGTATTTGTTAACTTATAGTCAATACATGAAACCTGTTGATGGCATTGACTTTTGGCCAGATGTTAGTAATCTTTCTAGGATTTTAGGTCCTATTCTTAAGTCAATGCCTGGTAGGCCTAAGAAAAAGAGGGTGAGGGCAACCCATGAACCAAAGTCTAGTACTAAGATAAGTAGGGCATGTATTGTAATGACTTGTCATAAATGTGGTCAAGCTGGGCACAATAGAAAGGGATGTACAAACCAAACACCTCAGGTCCCAAAAGAAAAAGACAAAGCCGGAAGGCCTAAAAAGAAACAAAACATTGAGACTGAGGTGGTAGATGATCATGATATTCCTAGGTTTGTGAACACTGATATTAATGAGTATGAGATGGGAGCTACAAATATGAGAGGGGTGTTTAGTGATGGAAGTGTGTTTTTTATGGGAAAAAGGAATAAGAGGGGTGGGAGTTCTAACAGTGGTCATATGAAGATGAGAGGAGGAAAGACACAAACTAGTATACTTATTCCACCACAGAGGTAGGAAGGATGGAAACATTATTGGCAATGAATGTTGTAAGTTCAGATACAATTGAGGATCAATAAAATTTTAATTCTTCTATGTCGGGCATAACTGATAGACCTACTAATGATGAAAACAGAGCAGGTAAATCTAAGTCAACATAAATTTGTAATGTTTAAGTTTATTTGCTATAAAATTATTGAATAGACTTAGACATAATTTTATATGTTATTAGGTCACAAGAATCTCAAGTTTGTGGAGTAGTTGTAGTGGCCAGCAATGTTGTGACAAGATCTAAGAAAGCTGCTCAAAGTGAAATTGTTGAAATAAGAACAATGAGGGTGTAAGAGGTACATCAGTGAGAGGTGGAAGAGGAACAACATCAGTCGGGGGTGGAAGAGATACATCAGTGATGGGTGGAAGCACTGATATGCCAGGAAGATTGACAAGAAATGGAATGATTGGAAGACAAACAAGATTAGCTGAAGCACAACCTTCGTAACAACCAAGACAAAGAGCTGCACCACCAAGAATGCCCAATCAAAGAATTCTCCTTAAAAGATTGTCTGCACCAATTACAGGACTTGGTTCTAGTGTGGACAATGAAATAGTCCTGGACTAGAACCTTAAAAAACTTGTAATATTGCACATATTTTGGTAACTGTTGAATTTGCAGAAAAAAAACCCAACTAGTAGGATGTTTATGTGTAATTATGATTCCCTGTTTTGTCCATGGAAGGGCCTAGTTTAATCAGGAAAAGAAACTGATATAGTGCAGCAATTATTGCCACTATTAAGATCTGTAACATAAGTAACGCAGTGCTACATTTGATGCCACTACTGAGCCCTATTTTTTCTAATGAAGGGCATTGTAGTTTAATTAGTATGGATGTGTTCTGGTTGTAACATTGTAAGGTGCTTCTGCACAAATTATATGTTATGAAAGAACACATTTGGTTTATGTGATTCTGGTCATTTGGTCAAGTTTTTTTTAACTTGTTATATTGTATCTTTGCAAAATAAACACATGTATTTACATAACATTGCTTAACATAAGATTGAACAACTACTAACAAAAGATTGTGCATTACATTGGTTCATGATAGAATACATAACATTAATATCTTAGGGACACAACATAACATAATATAAAGTAGGTAACAACTTCAAAAGCACTAATGCAGAATACAATACAACAACCACTACTTTTTAATGGACACAAGAATGACAGTTGAAATCAACACCATTAGCACAATCATGAAACAGGTGGAACCAAGCAAGAACATGTCATAGACTTTTCCCTTGACCTTTAACTCATTCAATTCTTTGTAAATCAGTTCCATGGGTAGTTCATCAGTTTCCCTGTTTGCAATTAGCTTTTGACCATCATCTTGGTGGGTAAGGCTGTCTAGGTTGCACTCCAATATCTGGTTGTCCTTATACAGCTTGTACATAAGGTCTTTGTAGTATTGTGAGGGTAACTCATCATCAAGAAATCCATACACCTCACATTTTTATCTTTATTCTATGCAAGTTGTAAAACAAAATTCAATAGCAATTAACAAAAACAACTTATGCATATGATTTGAACTTGGAAACTTACACGGGTGGGACAAGCTTTGAATCTTCGACCAGGATTTTCAGGAGTCCGTGACACTTGTTCATAGATTGGGAACTTACAAGTACAATGTGTCATACGATCTATTTCTTCTTTGGTATATCTCCTTCGATAGTAACGAGATGAGGAAGTACATGAAGCCATTATACTAACAAACTGATTTTGAAGAAATGGACAGTGGAATTTTGTGTGCCAATTTCAATTAATTGATAAAGTAGGTTTAAGGTTTATGTGTGTGGCTGCTAAAGAGAATAAAGGGTAAAGTGACTTTTTGTTACTTTTATTTTTGGAATAAAGTCGGAAGAAAAAAAAAGTGGCATGAAACTGGATGACATGGACATAACCGGTTGGGGGAGTAACTTACACTCTGTTCGCGAGCTTCATATACAAGAGAATGGAAAAGATTTGGAAAGAAACTGAAAAAATCGGTGTTCGAGATCAAAAGGGAAAAAGAAATGATCCAGAAAGAAGAGGGAAGAACTTGGTGTTATTTTTGGTAGAACACTTTCCGCCCATTTTGGGAAGAAGAGAAAGAAAAGTGATTAATCTTCTTCTTATGAAGAAACTCACGAACAGACTGTTAATGCACCATAAAAGACAAATAGTCGAGTTCAAGGGACATACAAGGATTTTGTATTTGTTCAGTATGCGAAACTCACTTTTATGGCAAGTATAGTGCTTTTTTAGGTTATTAACCTTTTTTATATATCAAATGTACACCAAATTAAAGAGAATTGAATTTTATAAATTATGGTGAAATCGGGTTTTTGTAAAAGTTTGTCGTTTGAAAGATATTTATGTTTGAAGTTTAGGGTGGAATATAAAAAACGATTTAAAAAGACCAAATTGCCCCCTAACCGAAAATAATAATAATAAAAAAAGAGAGTGAGTGAGGAATACGTGACACTATCTAATGCCTTTCTACACTTTTTAAAGTTTTTCCCATTTCAAAGGATCACAACTCAATGAGTGAATTGAGTGGTTTTATGACAAAATGGACCACATCACATTTGTGTGCAACTATGCGCTATCTCTCTCCTCCCATTTATTATAAATAGAGGGCGTGGGTCGAGGCAGGATCGACAGAGGCCAGAAGCCGAATTAGGCTTAAGCGGTAGAGGGCCGAGGCAGAGATGTGATCGGTCCGGTCCGGTCTCGGTCGATCCGATCCAACAAGGCAAAATAGTCGGTTTGTGATTCGGACCGGACCGACCAAAACCAAGACCGAATTAGCCCAAAAGCTGAAACCGCGAACTGGACCGCATATGGTCTGGTCCGATCCAATCTCGATCAGTCCGTCAATCGATCCGGTCCATTTGGTTGGTTTGCTCAGCCCTAATTATAAAATTATTTTATTTTAAAATGTTAAATCATTTTAATTATTTTTCTCTCTTTTACATCAAATTAAAATTCAAAATCGTAATCGAATCTGAATCTAAATCCAAACACTAAGTGCGTTTGGTATGCTTTCATGAATCACAATCGGTATGACTTTGTGTATAAAGTAGGCCACTAAGGTATAATAGTTTTCATTCCTTGCCTATTTGAATGGTATGTAGTATAGAATAAATACACCTATCATAGTCATATTTAATATCACAATTTTTCAAACAAACACTATTATTTAAAATAAAACTCATTCCATCATTCCCATAAGCTTCAACCAAACGCACCCTTCTAAACCCACATTAAAACCAAACATACGCTGACATTATGAGTTGAAATTTGAAATTTCTACTTCTGTACTAAACGACGTCGTTCTCACAATTTTCAATATTGACACATGACAGCCGCCTCTCTCTGGCCTCTAATATTTTTTAAAAACAAAACAATTTTTTTTTATAGATTTCTCTGTGTGTGTGTTTTACTACGTGTTTCAGCCCCTCACCATCAAAAAATCGATAAAAATCAAAACTTTTCCAAAACCCACTTCAAATTTCATAATTTTTTTTTGGTTTTTTGAAAAACCCATATCAAATCTTGCAAAAAAGTACTAATTTTTACCTTTTTAGGGTCAAATTTTATAAAAATTAAAAACAAAAATATATTTTTTAGTTTTATGAGATACCCATTTTAAATCTTGGAAAAAGTACTAATCTTGAGGGTCAAATTTATTAAAAAAAAAAACATTTTTTTTTTAATAAATCTTGGGAAAAAGTACTAATTTTGAGGGTCAAATTTTAAAAAAGTTCAAAAAAAAAAAAAATCATTTTTTTATAAAATTTTAAGTTAATTAAAAAAACCCATATCAAAGATGGAAAATGGTGGAAATAGTGGCGGCGCCGCCAGCAGTGACGGCGCCGCTGGTAGTGGTGGGCAGAGGCTGCCGTTGTCAGCAGTGGTGTCTGATTGTATAAGAAGATGGTTTCAAGATACTTTAAAAGAAGCAAAAGCAGGGGATTTGTCTATGCAAGTTTTGGTGGCTCAGATGTATTCTAATGGTTATGGGATTCCTAAAGATCATCAAAAGGTTTGGTTTCGACTTTTTGGAAAAAAAAAAAAAAAAAAGTTTTGGTTTTGACTTTTTTTTTGGGTTAGTTTTTGATGTTTTTTAGATACCCTTTTGGAATAGATTGGTAAAGAACTGATTTTGACTTTATATTTGTATTTGGAATCATTTTCGGAAGGATAAATGTAAGCAAAACTGTTAAGTACCGAAAGTCGAGCCTTTATGGCTCTGATGTACGTGGCCTAACCGGTATTCATGTGGTTTTTTTAGATACCCTTTTGGAATAGATTGGTAAAGAAGTGATTTTGACTTTAGGTTTGAATTTGGAATCACTTTTGGAACGATAAACATGTGTTGCAATATGTAAGCGAGCCTTTTTGGCTCTGATGTACATGGTCTAACCGGTATTCCTGTGGCCGTTTCTTGATTTTTTGATTTTTTTTAGATACCCCTTTGGAATAGATTGGTAAAGAAAGTGATTTTGACTTTTTATTTGAATTTGGAATCACTTTCGGAAGGATGAATATGTATTGCAATATGTAAGCGAGCCTTTTTGGCTCTGATGTACGTGGCCTAACCGGTATTCCTGTGTCCGTTTACCCAACGAGATTTGAACCAGAATCTCTTATGAGACATTGGGACCGCCTTACTTTTAATTGCAAAAGTTTTTTTGAATTATGCTTGGCTTGAAACATATAAATGGGCATTAGGAATAAGAATTAGTTTGATAAGATGCGTTCATGCCATGAAGTTATGCCACTTTATTGTTTTTGGGACGTTTTTAAGTTTTTTACTTCTATAAGTTTCTTCAAACTTACGCTTTTATTTAAACCTGTGTATACACAACTTTTATCATTTTCCAAAAGACAGTAAAAGGTTTGATTTTGACTTGTAAAAGTTTTGATTCCGACTTATTTTCGTTATTTTTCAGTTTCTGATATGTATGTTTATTGGGGGCTTATTTGTCTTTTTTAGGATACTCTTTTGATGTTTTTACTTTTTTGAGATGATCAGGTGAAATAGATTGGTAACGAAGTGATTTTGACTTTATACTTTAATATAGAATCACTTTTGTGTTTCAATATGTAAGCAAATACTGTTACAAAACTCAAAAAATATTGGATTAGTACTTTTGATTGAATAAGTTTGTGAGTTTTATGTAGCTTGAAACATACAACTAAGCAATAACAATAAGCAATAACGTATGTGACCCGTCCCATGAAAGTATGCAACTTAATCGTTTTAGGAGGTTCTCAAGTTAAATTGCCAGTTTGCCGCTTATATTAGCATAAGTTTCTTCGAACTTATTCCCTTAGACCTTTCTTTGCGCAACCATAGTACACGCATGCTCTAAAGATAAGTTTTAAAGTATATATTCTGTTCCTTTTAAGTATATATTTTTAGATTATTCTTTTGTCGATATGCTTACCCCTGTTTTAAACAAGTTCTTATAACTTTCATTCTTTTCCTCTCTTGATTTTTGTTATCTTTCAATATCTTGTCACGACCATGTATTGGAGAGACTTTTGGTGCTAATTTTATGTCAACTCATACAATTGTGTGCAGGCAAAAGTTTGGATGACAAGAGCTTCAAGAGTCCGATCTTCAGTTTGGAAAGTTAGCAATAAACGACCAGGTGCGTACGCATATATTTATGTATGTATGTATGATGTGTAAGTGCGTTTGTGCGTGCTAGAGCTGGCAATTTCAACCCATTTATTTATTAATTGGTTGATTTCAGTTACTTCTAATCTCTAATCTCTAATCAGTCCCACGGGTATATTAAAACAATTTGATTAAAAGGAAACAGACTGAATGGCTCAAAAGTGCACCAAGTATATTCATAGTGTTTAAAAACCCCAATGCGTACTAAAAAAAATCCTCGTAAGTTATTTTTGAAACTATATTCAAAACAATAATTTCATATGAAATAAAGGTGATTTGTTTGTATAAACCTTGTAAAAAGTTACTTGCTTTGCCAATATATTGGTCTGCTTACTAATTTATCAGTGGCTGTATAATCAGGTTATAATGCAAGCGATTCTGATTCAGAAGACGAGTTTCTGGATGACTCTTGATAGGATGAGGAGGTAATCTATTCCCGTTCACTTTATGTACTTTCTGATTCTTTTAGGTTAATTTGCTTCGATAACTATGCAAATTGTAGTGCTCAGTACGTTTTAGTGCGTTTATTTGATTTGTTCGTCTTTAGGGCCAAAAAGAGTGTAACTTGGAAGTTTTTATCTTATGAATTACCTTTTCATTATGTAGACCTAAATAAGATGGTAATTGACTAATTGCCTCAATTGAAGATTATGAGGTGATAGAATTGGTTTAGCAATGAGTATTTCGATTTTCTAAACAAACTCGAAGAAAACTATTAGCTTGGTTAATATTTAGATTTATTTCAATCTAGAACAAGATTTTACAATTTCTAGTATTTGCTATAAAGCTTAATGCCCTCTTTAAAAATTCCTTCACTAGGCATGTTGCGGTTTGTTTTAATGTTCAAGTTACCCTCATATATTAGTACCATGCTTGCGTCTGTGATCAAGTAAAACATCAAACTAAAATGTATATGATCTAAGAGAAACAGATGTAAAAGAAACAAAGATGAATCATAGAATGTTGCTTGTTATGGCTTTAAAGCCTTGTAATTGTTTCGAAGAAAACATGAAATATAGCATCGATATAAAAAAAGTTATACATTTAGAATATTTAATAGGCCCGATCCCATGAGGTTAAAATTTATCTCTTTTGTTTTGGCATATGCGTAATAACTTGATCTTACCATTTCCTTGCTATTTATACTTTACGTCTTGTTATTTATCTCGTCTCTTCTAATGCAATTTTTTTAGAATATTTAATAGGCCAGATCCCATTAGGTTAACCTAGCTTAGTCTCCAAGCTAAGGGCGATATGTATAATTTATTGTTAGCTTGTAGACTAAGCTAGGTTAAGCTAATGTAGCTCGTCTATTAAGGTTTATAAAGGTGGTCATGGTTGTGGATGGAATGAAATTGTAAACTGAAGAAAGATGACATGTTAAATAACAAGGGTGTAAACCACTGAATCATTTGTTAGAAGGGAGTTTTGTAGTCTCATATAATAGAAATGCGCTTATCTAAATATTACACATTGGTTGTTTTGCAAAGTTATGTGCCGGTTTAGTCGTTAAACTTAAGAAACCGTCCAATGCACAATTATTAATGTAGAACATTTGTAAGCAAGTACGTTGCAGTATCATCAGTTAAAAAAATGACGAAAATGGACCACCACTTTTCACCTAGTTTAATGACTAATTTGGCACTAAGGTTGTAAAATGACCATTGTGGAACCCCATGTTAAATTTGGATAAATATCAGTCTTCAGGGATATAAGATTTAGTATTAAATTTATAATTAAATGATTAAATTGATACGGCAGCTGAATTATTGGTGATTTTGATTTTTTTTTCTTTTTCTTTTTTCGATACAAGTCATGGTGGGTCCTGTTTACATATTTTGGGTTGAAAGAGTAACTTGAACGTGTTTGTAGTTATGTCTATAGCAAATTTGCAATATGATGGTGCCTAAGAAATTGGTCTTGTTATAGGAACACCCGTGCTTGCTTATGTACGGACTAGCAAATAAATCATAAAATTAAAACATGTGATCTTATATTTTTAGTTTACAAATGTATATATGGTTGATTTATGATGAAGCGGAAGATGGTATAGAGCAGATCTATTCATGATGCTAAACTCATCCTTCTTTGCATTATTTTGCAGGGCTCTTGGATCTGTTCGTTTAAATCAATCATTCGACATTGCGCCATGCATTTTTTGCGTACTCAAATTGTTGTTTGTTAAAAGGATCTCTTGGTACAATTAATGGGTCTTCTGGTGTCGGTCCGTGTAGAAATAACTGTCTTTTTTTTTCTATGCCGATAAACCATTTGTGAATTCCAAGGTCTCGTGAAACTTCATGAAACCTGAACGATGTAGGAGTGTTGGACGAAGTCCGTTTTATCATTTTTTTTTTTTTTAGTTTCTTGTTATTTTATTTTATGGAAGGTTGGGTTACATCATCTTAGAATCTCTCATTTTATTTATTTATTTTTATTTTATTTTATTTTTTACTTTTTTTAATAATCTGCAATTATAGGGTGAATTGTAAATTCAACTGCATTTTGTATAAAAGTTGGTTTAGGTTTTTTAAGAGTTGCTTTCAGACTGATTTCCTAGTACATCTTTGTGTTTTGAAACATGCATTTTTGGTAACCTAGTTTAAGAAATATGCAATTTGCAAAAATCATCATTGTGGTTTGGCCATGGCGAATTGCCTTGATACGTATGATTAAGAGTAAAATATCACACCGAACTACTAAGAGCATGTCTACTAAGAGCCTTGATACGTTGGATTTTCGCACGGACAACTATATGTAGTTGTTCTCAATAAAGTAAGGGTGTGTTTGATAGCAACTGAATGGGATGGCCTATCACTTACTGTAGACGTATGGTCGGTTGGTAGGGAATGGGTCGGCCGGCACGTCTGGCTATTTCTAGCCTGCGCAATGCATGCCTATATATCTGCGCATACCTTGGTTATCTCTAAACCTAACATCTTTTTGCTATGCCCGCGGCATCTTACTTGACCGTGGAGGTGGATGCATTCGGGGCTGACGGCCGGGTCGCTCTAACGAGTTCTCTTTGTTAGCCAGTCTAAGAACGAGAAGGCGACTAACGGCAAAGGAGAGTCGTTGAATCCGTCCGCGCCAGGATTATCTTCAACGAGTTGGCCATCCGTGGGACCACGAATAAACAAGTTTCGTGTTCTCCGTTAAGCGAGATAAATTCCTAAAAGTCGGTAACCAAAACTTTGCATTACGCCATTATGTGCATTACGCCATGCGTAGATAAGTTCTATTCGATTATCATGGCAGAAATCAAACATCACGTTAAATTGCACGTTCAATTACATTGCATATTGTTAAATTGCATATTTTATTCTTTTATTAAGACATATAAAAGCGTCATCGACAATTAGCCTACTTCTAATATTATATATGTTTCACGGTAACCACGAGAAACTTGGATTTTAGAGTTTTATTACAGGTTTTCATTGCCTCGAGCAAAACATTTAATGTAACATGTATACGTTTCATGATATATCTTTACATAAGATACAAAAAGAAAAGTCGCTACGATCGGACTATTTTATCTTTTAATCCACGATCGGACCTAAGAAAAGCCGCCGATCGGACTATTTTATTTTTAGCTTAGCGATAAATTCGCGCGAATCTTGTTTTACACGGTTGAATACGCTGTTCGCTCGAATAGCGGATTCGCGATAAATCTTCAGCGTAAGACCGTGCGTTCGGACATTTTCGCAGAGAAGCGCGTCTTGCGAATACCACGTTGCTAGTCGTCCATGCGCATAGCGGACCAAAAGCGTGGTATAAACATCTGCGATCATCGAGAAGCGTTCGAGTCTATGTGGTTAAGATAAATCCATCGTAATACATCGGTCGCGGTCACGCGGTACATCCATCCGAGTTTTTATTTTATACATTAAAAAAAAAATCTCACGATAGGTTTTATTTTATACAAACAATTGTTTATGTAGTTTGTAAAACCTCACGATAGGTTTTATATTTTTTATGCTATGTGCTATATATTGCTTAATTTCATTAAGTTTTATATCTTTTGTTATTAGCGGCATATCTTTGATCTTTGCATTAAGTGTTTTTAGCGGATTAAATAAGTTTAATGCTCTACTGAGTAGCACCATCAAACTTGGGGGCTACCGAGGTGCATACTACTGTTTTCCCGTCTGCGTCCGCGATTATTTGGAAGCGAGCGCTTCGATGAAAAGGCGAATTTAAATATTAGCGCACCATCTCGCAGAGTAGGGGGCGTCCTCTGTCGGTTGTAAGGCGGCACGGCGTGCACTTATCTTTAGAAGCGCGTCTTCTGTCGCACTTCTTTTGCGCGCCAGGCCTTATCTTGCGAGCGCGTCTTACGTCGCGCTTCTCTTGCGCGCACTTGCTTGTGGCCGTCTTAGCATCTTGTGCGAAACGCGTCTTATGCGCTTACGTCGCCTCTTTAGCGGCGCCACACTTATCTTGTGAAATTGCGCGTCTTACATGCGCACCTCTTTGTCAGCGCCACAGCGCACTTATCTTGTAGCGGCACGTCTTACGCGCGCATCTTTGTCGGCAGCCTTGGCAGCGCTTATCTTGTGAAGCGTCTTACATTTGCACATCTTTGTCGCGCGCGGTACTAGCGCCGCGTTCTGAAGCACGTCTTCAAATAAGCGCACCATGTTATAAATCTTGGTACAAAGATGCGCCCTTACCGGGATGCGGCATCGGGTTCCCTTTCACCTCTGCGGCCATGAGCTTAAGTCTAGCATAACGTAACTATGTCTATCTGCATCACTAGACTTGGGGGCTTGTAGGCGTATGGTCGGGGCGGGAATGGGTCGGGACGGCGGTCTTGGCCTTCTACCCTAAACTGTCATGCATATATACACCGCCTTGAGGTTATCTCTAAACCTAACATCTTTTCTTTATGGCGTAGCATCTAACTTGGCCGTCGGAGGTGGACCGGCCGACGGCACCGGTCGCTCTATGAGTTCTCTTTGTTGCCCAGTCTTGGGAACAGAAGACAGTAGCAAGAGAGTCGTTGAATCGTCCGTAGCGGGATTATCTTCCAACACTTACTTCTTAATCGGTCAGAGATGCTTTTGTTTGATAGGGAAAATAATGGCACTAAATGGCACAATTTTGCACTGAATGGGCCATGTCACAGGTGGAGCTCTGCCATTCAGAAGCCTCACACGTCACACCTTGCTTCTTATCTTTTTATATTTCTTTGACTATAATATTTGTTGCTCATCACGTTAGCCCTCAACTTGCAAGCAGTAATATTTTGCTATATTTTATGTCCCATTAAATTTACATACGTATCATTATTTATTTATTTCTTTTTTTAGCAAACATTATTTATTTATTTCGAACATACAATAGAATGCACCTTTTCTTTTTGCTTAAACCGTTTATTTATGTAATCTCATTATATACAATTGATGTAACTCCAAATATTTGTAAATCAAAATGGTTCATATGATCTTAATTAATAAAGATATATGGGGATTTTCAGTATATCATCATCACACGTATATTCACGTATTTCGCCAACCAGTTTTTATTGCATAATGTGTACAAGTCATTTAAAAGCCTTTTGAGAAAATATATAAATATGGGTGTGTATGTGGGTATATATGAAAATGCCCCAAGATATTTAGACTTTTAATTCACTTTTCTTATTTAGATCCATGGTACTAATCAAACGTTCATTTTCATTCAGAACCATGTTCATTCAGCATCTTTGATTCATTCAGCATCATGATTGATTCAGCGCTAAATCATATTGTTTTATCAAACAGGCCCTAAATTACATGGATGGTCCTATGGTATGTCCAAAATTGCAACTTTCGTCCCTCGAAGTTTGGAGTTACATTGGTCGTCTCTAATTTGGAACAAATAACACCACCGGTACTTTAGTTTAAGGAAAAAATGCATATATATCCCTCCCAAAGTGAATAATTGCATATATATTATTTGTACAAGTTTTTTATTCACATAGTACAATGGTTTTTATGCATGCTTTGGATATATATACAATTTTGCATTTTCGAGAGGAGATATATGCAAAAGCCCCGTTGTTTAATTGGTGTTAAGTGAGTTCCGTTATCATTACACGTTAGCCTATTTGGTTAAAGACCGTTGCATTGTCTATCCTTTAATAATAACAGCTGTTAATAATTTAAGGGGTTCGTCTGTTTTTATAGGTTTTGGTCCTTTTTATACGCTTTCGCTCGTTTTTATACGTTTTCGTCCATTTTTATACATTTCATCTATTTTTATACGTTCTCGTTCGTTTTTATAAGTTTTCGTCCATTTTTATACGTTTCGCCCGTTTTCTTACATTTTCAAACGTTTTTATATGCTTTCATACATTTTTATCCGTTTTCGTCCATTTTTATATGTTTTCATCCGTTTTTAAACGTTTTCATCATTTTTATACGTTTTCGTCCGTTTTCTTACATCTTCAAACGTTTTTGTACGTTTTAATCTGTTTTCGTCCGTTTTTCTTACCTTTTTATCCGTTTTCGCTCCCTTTCATATGTTTCGTCCATTCTCATACGTTTTTATCCGTTTTTATACATTGTCGTTCGTCTTTCTTAAGTTGTCATACGTTTTTATAAGTGTTTTCGTACGTTTTTATCCGTTTTCGACCGTTTTTATACATTTTCATCCGTTTTTCTTATTTCTTTATCCGTTTTATATGTTTTCATTTCCATACGTTTTTATACGTTTTCACCTGTTTTCTTACATTTGTGTAGGTATTCATACGTTTTTATCCGTTTTCGTCCATTTTTCTTACGTTTTTATTTTTTTTCGTCTATTTTTATATGTTTCGTCCGTTTTCATACGGTTTTATCTGTTTTATAAATTATTGTACATTTTTTAAGTTGTCATACGTTATTATCCGCTTTTATACGTTTTCGTCAATTTTCGTACGATTTTATCCGTTTTCATCCGTTTTTATACGTTTTCATACATTTTTATCCGTTTTATACGTTTTGTTACATTGTCATACGTTTTTGTACGTTATAAAAATGGATAAAAACGGACAAAACATATAAAATAGGCAGCGGATAAAGCGTAAAAACCTACAGCGGATAAGCTATCGTCAAAGCGTATATAAGTGTAAGAAAGCGGCGGCAGTTAAAATATGAAGCGATATAAAGCGTAAAAAGCGGGGCGGCGTATCATGCGGATGAAAGCGTATGACAACAAGAAAAGCGGAAAAAGAACGTATGCAAGCGGACAAAACATATTAAAATAGGCAACGGATAAAATGTTTGGAAACATAAGAAGCGTGCAAAGCGTATGAAAATGTGAAAATCGGCGGCGATTATAAAAGTATGGAAGCGGATAAAAGCGTGAACGAATGGCGATATAAAGCGGGCGAAAAGTTTAAAAGCGTACAAAAGCGGTGGCGAAAACATATAAGCGTATGAAAAATTTAAATTATAAACAGCCGTTATTATGATGCAACGATCTTTAATCAAAGGGGGCTAACGTGTAAATGATAACGGAACTCACTTAACACCAGTTCAACTAAATGATCGATGGTGTTATTTGTTTCCAAACCAGGGACGACCAATGCAACTCCAAACTTCGAGGGACGAATGTTGCAATTTTAGGCATACCACATGGACCATCCATGGAATTTACTCTTTTCAATTGCATGAGGGGGAATCATACGGAAAAAAATAATAATAAATAAAAATAATAATAATAATAATAATAATAATAATAATAATAATAATAATAATAATAATAATAATAATAATATAATAATAATAAAAAGAGTTACGCTAACAGCAGTCTTTGGGGTTGTCGTTAACAACTAATTACTGAAATTTATGTTCGGACATTACACAATGTTCAAATAAGATAATTCAAAATCAATAACAATTTGCTAAAATATCTCAAACACAAATACAATACACTCTTCCTATTGGTTATATATGCAAAAAGTGCAGAACTTGTCTTTTATTATTTCTTGATATCAGCAGATTTTGTGGAGAGTTGGTTGTTAACAACAACCCTAAGAGCTGCTGTTAGCATTTCCCAAAAAGAATAATCGTTATCTACAACTGAGTTTAAGTGTTTTTCTGAGGTTAGTTTTTGCGGTGTTGAAAGATAAACGTTATGTTTGTATTTTGTTATTATTTTTCTAATAAAAAGAAGTTAAGAAAGAAAGAAAGAGAAAAGAATTAAAAAAATAAAAATAACATAAAGAGTTATGTATCTTGTACTATAATATTAGGGAGGTGATTTGCACATTTTTATTTTGATTGAAACATTTAATGTATAAGTATACAATGCATACTGTAAAATCTGTACAACTATGTTATGCATTAAATAAAGTGTCTCAATCAAAATATTGAATGTGCAAGTCAATTCCCATAACATTATCACTAAATGGTCTTAACTAGTTTTAAAGAACCCTTCATAACTTTGTAGTCGTGAACGATCACATCTCATTTGTTTATTTGAAATATTTATTCAAAACACATCGGTAATTTTTTATATTGTTGTTTTATTGATGATATGTTGGAGGTTATTCGCCCAGTAGCAGGGTAAGATAATCAGTATCAATACAAATACCAATACAGGTTACCGGAATATCACTTGAAATCGTGTTATCACTTTCCAAAGTAAACTATTCGACCTTATGCATGGGTTACGCGAATATCTACTTGGGATAAGACCAAATGTTTGTTATTGAATCAGGCACAAATCAATAACCCTTGCGCATATAAATGTTTTAGGTTTCTGTTTGTTTCTCATGGTTTTCTCTTTTGTGTATCTTCATGCTGATGATGTCGATCTCTATATATAGTAGAGAACACTCACTCCTATTCAATGGACTTTATGAGTGATTAACGGCCAATTAATCACCCAGAATTAGCCTCCATTATCATAGGAATAATGGTTATATGACCAATTAAACGTGGTCATAAAGCAGTCATAACAGCCACTTGAATGAGTCAAAGCTGTTACAAATTAATCACTGCAACACTACCAATAGAGTAGGAACCAATATACTAGCAGCATGAACCAATACACTAGCAGTAGGAACTACACTAGCAGTAGTAACCAACACTACCAGCAGGAACCAATACACTAGCAGTAGGAACCATCAGTCACTACACTAGCAGTAGTAACCAGCACTACGAGTACTAACCACTAAAGAGTTAGGGTGTTCAGGGACTGTAAGATATAGGATTTCACAAACACACTAAACCATGATCAAAGTGGGGCGTTCAAGTATGTTTAGAGAGAGAAAGTTCTAGAGAGAGAAAGGGAAGAGAGTTGGGAACTATGTGAAACAAAGAAAAATGGTATTGAAGCTCCAACCCTCTACCTTGGGAGGTAGAGGGTATTTATAGTTTCTTACAAACAAAGCGCCACCTACGGTACGTGGATCCAGGGCATCACAGTGGGTAAAGACCCGTCCGTCCTCCACGGTGTTACATAACAAACTACTTGATAATATAACTTGACTACGACTACGAGCTTTCTATCGAATACATATACTTGAGGTGACCGACTCTTTAATGACTGAATTTTCGAATACCTAACAATGTCCCCCTAAGGGAGGCCACCTCAATTAACAATGAACACAAAAAGATATTACAATAGATTGTTCTAGGATTCTTGATTAAGTCCTTTGCTCAGTAGCTCGTAGTCTTTGATTCTTCATGTCTTGCATGTTTGGATAATTCAAGTGGTGGTCTTTAACTGATCCATGTGATGATGAGTTTTGAACCAGCAATGAGATCATCAGCTAACATAAATCTTTGACTCTTCCATTGTGGTGTTGGTATTATGTGATGTTGTGACATTTGGACCGGCATGCTCACATTCTGGATCATGATGTATTCTCATCAGAGTAGCGGAAGCCTTTCATTGATTCATGATATTGGCAGCTGATTGAGCTCCAGACAGTCAAGTTTATTACACAAGTCAACCACTTGTGAATGGTGAACCGTAATAAAATTAAAATAGTCTAAAACCAATACAATTAAGATCAGAGGAATATAGTGGATTCCCGGGTCGTTAAGTCCCACGGAGGATTAATGGTGCTTAAACACGTTCAGATGTCGAATAATCACTAAGGATAGTGATCAGTAAGGATTTTGATTGATAACTACACTACTGATTGATTGGAATTGTATTTGAATACAGAACTATAAAGCACAACAATCAGATTAAACAAACGTAAATACGTACGTTTACTGAATTAAACGTAAACGTACAAAATAAAACGTTAATTTTAAGAAATAAAAGACCTACAAATATGAAAATGATATTTTTACAATCCTAATAATAAAAGAAAATTTTTAGAAAAAGAAAATTATTTTTATAACTATTTATTTAATTATTATTAATTAAAAACTATTTTTAACTATTTAATAATATCCTAAAATATAAGAAAATATTAAATAAAGCTAGAAAAATAAAATTTTAACTTGGAAAAGTCTAAAATATTATAAAACTAATTTTAAAACTAAAAAGATATTTTTTATGCTTTTTATTTATTTATTATTAATTATTTAATGCTTTTAACTATTTTAAATTTTAATAAATACTAAACAAACTAGGAAAATTCTGAAACTTTTTTTAAAAATATCCTATGATGACAGAAAACTAAGAAAATTATAAAAATAGGAAGTGCTTAATAATAAGCTGAAAAGAAAAATCAAAAAGCTAAATTCTATTAAATAAACGCTATCACTATTTTTAAAATGATGTTTTTGTGATTTTTCTTTTTGAAAACTATTATACTACTTAAAATAAGTAACTTTAATGAAAACAAAAATTTTACAACTTAAAATAAGCTTTTGTTTACTAGCTTATGATTTCAAGATGAGCTTATGAGCTTGTTTTGATGATTTTAAGCTCAACTAAGCTACCAAATAAGCTAATCAAAGGAAACAAAAGCTGAAATAAGATGAAAATAAGCAAAAGGCTGATAATGAGTAAAATTTACAAAGAGTAGCAGATAAACATGATAAGCCAATAAGCACTTATCCTAAATCTACCGAACAAAGCAGGGCTGCTGACCATTTTGCCAAGCAAATTAAGCTTATGTAATAAGCTAAAAAGCTCAAAACAAAGACTGAGGTGTCAAGATGGGCTGGTGAACTTTCTAAAAAACCAAAGCTCTCACTGTGGGGCCCACTAATGAGCTTGTGAAGAGCTTAAGAAAAAGCTTGTAGATACTGATTACTCAGTGTATCTTTGATACACTCAGTATACACTGAGTGGAATGGGACAAAGTAAAAGCTGATTGCAGCCCTATCAAATAAGCTAGTAAATTGAAAATAAGCACTGAAACCTTAAGACAGCTAGGTTAGCTTTCCAAAAAGCCAAGGTTCAATGCCTGGGTCCCACTAATAAGCTCTGTGTGAGCTTGTGAAAGTGGCTAGCTCAAGCTGTGCCTGAGGGCACTATTTGAACAAGGTGTTCAAAATAAGCTAAGAAATAAGCTATTAAACAAGCTAGCTAGAAAATATAAAAAATACTAGGATAAAGATGAGCAGTTATATTTTAATATTTCAAAAGCTCAAATCTTGAAACTTAATATTAAACCCTATATAAAATTATCTATTTTATTTAAAAACTGACCAAATGGAAATTTTGACTTTTAAAATTAAACTAAAAGGTTGACTTAAGTGAACTTTAGATTGATCCTATTAGCGATTATGTTATAATAAGCTAAAATAAGATGGAATTAAGCTAAGTTAACAAGTTTTAAGCTCTTGTGATGAGTTTGACAAGCTAAATTCTAACAGTTAATTAACAAGGTGAGATTAAAGAAGAATTTGACTTTTAATCAAACAAGGTGCAGTTTTTATGGCTTCTATGAGTTATATGATGCTAGTGTGATGATTACAACCACAAACAACAACACAGATAGCCCTTAGCACAGATAATACAGTGACTCCAAACACCCTTTTATAGGACTGTTATTAAACTTTTAGTACTAAAACAACTTTTTAAACCAAGAAATATAGTAATTAACTTATATTAACTATAATGAGACAGTATTAAGACAAAATTAACAAGGTTTAACTACTTATACTAGAAAATGCAATCTTTAAAGAACTTGCTTACAAATTGAATCCAAGCACAAGACTGAGAATCAAGGACTGTAAACACTTCCTATAGCTTCCCAAGAAGCTCTAAACCCAAGGGCAATCCAGTATTCACCCTGCTCCAGCTGTGATAACCATCTCCATGGATTTTTGATTTATAGCTGATTTTTGTATTTTTGGTATTTTTTTCTTTTTGATACTAAATTGAGTTTTAAAGTTTCTAAAAGCTTTAATAAGCTTTACGAGCTTATATGGGCTTATGAGTCCAAATTACACTCAAACAACATTAGAACATATTGAGATTTTGAACAAGGAAATTGCATAACTGAATATTGAGTGAAAATGGAAATTGCTTATTGAAAAAGATTAAAATACGAGAATACTTAAAAAGTACTTGAAGGCTTTAAATTACACCGGAAATGTGAAATTAACTAAGCGACATAGGAAATTAAAAATACTCTAGATAGTATCACATTGCTTCTCCTTGCTTTATAAAGATCTTTTTAAGCCTTGTGCGACATCTCGAGACTATCCCACCTCATCTTGGCCATTGAATCTCTCCAACTCATCAAATTCGCCATTTGTCAATTTTGGCGCCAAAAGTCTTTTGAGCAGGTTTATTGCAATTAAGGAACTTTGGGAGGATGTGGAGGTGGAAGGGAGTGGGTATACAGCTGGGGAGGTGAGGTGGAAAGAGAAGTGGAGGAAACCACTCGGTTTTGGTTTGCTGACTTGGTGAGGGAGAAGCCACAGTGCCACGGTTTTGGCGTAGCGTTGTAGGTGTTTGTAGAGTTGATATTATTAAGTGGGGGTTCACAATGGGATATTGACTGGGTCAGGTGGGTTTTTGGACTGGCTCAAGTTCAAGGGTCAAGGGTCAAGGGTGTTGGGCTTGGGTTGCAAGTTGGGCCAGCTGGGATATTAATAAAAAGGGGTCCGGTTTGGTTTAGTAGTAGCACAAGGACCATTTATGTAATTTTCTGTTTTATGAGGGACCAAAACTGCCAACATTCTAAAGTTATCACAAGGACCTAATTTGACAAACTTAAATAGTACAAGGATAATATTTGATAATTTTCACTTTTTAAATATCCAAGGACTATTTTTGACAATTTTCAAACTTTAGGGACTAAAGTTGTCATTTTGTAATTTTTGAACTTTGAAGGGTTTGTTTTGACAACTATTGAATCCCATGGACCTTAAATGATTTTTTGCTTTATTTTGATTTACCAGGGACTATTTTTGACAACTTTTGAAACTTGGGGGACTAAAACTGCCAATTATGCAAACTTGATAAGTTTTCATCTTTTTGATATTTTTGCATTTAAAACACATAAAACACTTATTTGTAATATTTTTATCATTTTGATGCATTTCTGAGTGTTTTCAGATGTTTTTGGCATTCTAAATGGTATAAAAATGATGAGTATTTGCACACTTATCAATCCCCCACACTAAGATATTGCTAGCCCCTAGCAATCTTTTGAAAAAACTTAATAGATTTGAATCTCTTTACCAAAAGCCATTACTTACGGGTAGCCAATTGTTTGGTTCAAGTAAGAACCTTGGCACAATGATAACCAAATGATTTTGAGCAAATCACCGACTTTCAGCAGTTTGATTTGTCTTTACGGAAGCCGTTTAGCTTACGGACTAGCCAACTCTTAGATAAAATATCTTTGGTGAGTCGATTACCAATTATGGCTTTCCAAGTGCCTTTACCACAAGCCATAAACTTGCGGGCTAGCCAACTTTTCACTAATCAAAGATATGGTGAAATTTGAACACCATACAATTTTAGGCAAATTGCAAGCCATAAGCGGATTTGAGATATCTTTACCAAGAGCCGTTTGCTCCTGGATTAGCCAATCCTTATGTGGGTTAGACATGGCGGACTGATTACCATTTCTTTGAGTAAGTGAAAAACATTTACTCCAAAAAATGGGGGAATTGGGTGGTATAATTACATGATAAAATTAGTGAGAATTCCCCCCCACACTTAGAAATGAATATTGCCCTCAATATTCAAAGTACCGGCGGTTATGCTTAAACTTAGAACGTAAAAGGGAAATACTACGGCCATTATTTTATTTTTGATATATACACATTTTTTTTTAGAGAGTACTTATATACAACAGCGTGGGGCAACTCCCCCACACTAGGGTGGTAGAAAGTAGAAAGAAGTCAGAAATATGGGTGAAAACCCATATAGTGTCTCTTGTTTTTATTACAGGAGTCACTAGCTTGACTCGATCCCCGCATTCATTGGTTCATGGGGAAAGTTTGTAGATCGGGACAATCCACGGTGGAATGTCCTCTCTAAAATAATGCTTTAATCGATGACCATTCACTTTAAAATTTGGACCATCGGGCTGAGATAACTCAACGATACCATAAGGAAAAACCTTAGTAATAGTAAATGGACCAGACCAGCGGGACTTGAGCTTTCCCGAGAAAATCTTCATTCTTGAATTGAAAAGAAGGACTCGATCACCCGGCGTTGAAAACACGGTTCTTGATTTGAGAGTCATGAATCTTCTTTGTCTTTTGTTTGTAGATCAAAGAGTTCTCGTATGCTTGATCACGCAGTTCATTTAATTCATTCATTTGAACTTTTACGTGATCACCGTATGCTGAATATCGAAATTGGCATGTTTTAAGGCCCAGTATGCTTTGTGCTCAAGCTCAATCGGTAGATGACACACCTTTCCGTACACAAGCTTGTAAGAGTACACCGATGGGTGTTTTATAAAGCTAGTCGGAAGGCCGAGTCGCGTCATCCAGTTTATCCGACCGAGGATGCATGGTTTTAAGCCTCTTGTCCTTTCAAGAATTATTTTAATACCACGGTTGGAAACTTCCACTTGCCCACTTGTTTGGGGGTGGTATGCGATGAAGGCGGTGGGTTACACCATACTTTTGCATGACTCGATCAAATTGGTCATTGCAGAAATGTGTACCGCGATCACTAATTATAGCTCGCGGAGTTCCAAACCTAGCAAAAAGAGATTTTAAAAATTTCACAACAACTCGGGCATCATTGGTAGGCAAAGCTTTCGCTTCAACCCATTTTGACAAATAGTCAACAGCCACAAGTATGTATTTGTTTCCTCGAGATGATGGAAATGGCCCCATAAAGTCAATGCCCCAGATGTCAAAAATCTCACACACTTGAATGGCATTTTGCGGCATTTCATTTATTTGAGAGATATTTCCGTGACGTTGACAAGCGTCACAGGCTTTGACAAATTCGTGGGCATCCTTGTAAATAGTGGGCCAATAAAACCCAGAATCAAACACCTTTTTGGCGGTGTAGTTTGGACTATGATGGCCCCCAGTGGGTCCAGCATGGCAAGCTTTGAGAATGTCAATAGCTTCTTGTCCATAAACACACCGTCGGATGACTTGATCCGCCTGATTTTGAATAAGTAGGGGTCGTCCCGAGTAATGTTTAACATCTTTGAAGAATTTGTTCTTACGTTGGGTTGACATCCCTTTCACTATGAAGTTACCCGCATGGTAATTTCGCGAAGTCGATGAACCATGGGGTGGTAGAGTTCCACGAAAAGAAAACGCATTGAGTGTCTCGAGAGGAAATGTTTCATTTATTTCCTTTTTCTCGAAAACATCTTGGTGAGGGTTTTCTAGGCGGAACGGATGTCACGGCTGACAAGTTCTCGGCTCCTTTTTATCACGTATAATGATATCAAATTCTTGTAGGAGGAGAACCCAGCAGCAATCGGCTTTGCATCTTTTTTTGCAAAGAGATATTTGAGAGCCGAGTGATCCGTATACACCACACATTTGGTCAAGATTAAGTATGGCCAAAACTTCTCAACGCATACACGCGGCTAATAGCTCTTTTTACGTGGTGGTGTAATGAGTTTGAGCTTGATCATAGTCTTACTTGCGTAGTGGATAGGCTGAAAATGCTTGGATCTACGTTGCCTAGGACGCACGATAGCAAAATCACTTGCATCGCACATGAGCTCAAAAGGTAAATCCCAGTCGGGAGCAACAAGAATGGGTGCTTCAGTAAGCTTTTTCTTTAATGTTTCAAAAGCTTCGATGCACTCAGGCGAGAAGATAAAAGGAGCATATTTTTCAAGAAGATGGGTCATAGGCCGGGCGATCTTAGAAAAATCTTGTATGAATCTGCGATAGAAACCGGCATGATGATGAGTGTCTAAATACTCATCATTTTTGTACCATTTAAACTGCAAAAACATCTGAAAACACTCAGAAATGCATCAAAATGATAAAAATATCACAAATAAGTGTTTTATGTGTTTTAAATGCAAAAATATCAAAATCGGATGAAAAACGTATCAAGTTTGCATAATTGGCAGTTTTAGTCCCCCAAGTTTCAAAAGTTGTCAAAAACAGTCCCTGGTAAATCCAAATAAAGAAAAATGTCATTTTAAGTCCTTAGGGATTCAAAAGTTGTCAAAATTGGTCCTTGAGATTCAAATTTACAAAATTACAACTTAGGTCCCTGAACTTTGAAATTTGGCAAAAATAGTCCTTGGAAAATCAAAATTGTCAAATCTAGTCCTTGTACTATTGAGGGTTGTCAGTTTTAGTCCTTGTGTTAAGCTTTGGAGTATTGGCAGATTGGTCCTTCAAGAATTCAGAAAATGCAAGTTTAGTCCTTGTCATTTAAGCCTAACATAGCCTTGTCAAAACAATTTGACCCCCTGCCACTTATACCATTTGGCCCTGTCTTTTCCTATTTTGGACCCCCCAGGTCAAACCAAAGTCAAAAGCTGCAAAGAGCCCGCCACCTCCTGTTTATCTTCTCCCACACCTTTGCCTCTGCAACCACGCCTTTGCCCAGCGCCTCTCCCATCACCTTTTCTCCTGCCCACCACCTCCCTCATCATCACAAACCACTGCATTAAATGCCACCCCCCTACTAGCTATATCACAGGCAACAGTCAAATCTATTGCTTCCCGCCAAAATGACAAAAACGGCTAAATCACTCAAAACTCAACCATTGGTCAAATTGAGAGGTGGGATTCTCTCAGAAGGCCACGTGGAGCTCATTTGAAGCATAAAAGAGGAGGAAGACAGAGAAGCAAAGGGCAGTTAGTTTATTTTTCTAAAAATGAATGTCGTTTCTATTTCTTAAGTCTTAAAATAGATTAATAGTTGTTAATTCAAGTTTCTTTGTATCAAATTATTGTGTTTAAGTGTATTACAACTCCTTTTAAATATTTATTCAAAGTTGTGTTAAGAATTGTTGTTTCATGGTTACTGTTGAAATTTTCAAGCCCAAACTCTCATGCTCAAACCTCTAACAGCTTATTTACAAGCTCAAATAAGCTTACACAAGCTTATTATAGCTTCTTGTGAGCTTAAAATTAAGTATCAAACAAATTTGATCTTGGGTCAACAAAAGTCAAGCGGGGTAAGATTGATGCAGAAATGGAATTTGGTGATGCAGACATGGATTTGGGGTGATTTAGAAGCAGTGTGTTTGGTTTAGAATAGGTGGTAGTTCATTGGTTCAGTTTCAAGTCACTGTGGCTAAAGACCCATTTGTAAGTGATTTTCAAGGTCTCATTGCATATGATGTATTTGTAGTTGTAATCTTTTAAAACTTGTTCAACTAGTATTAATTAAGTTAGTTTAACTTAGTTTGATCAGTAATATTAGCTAGAGTAGAGATTAGACCAGTTTTAATTACAAATTAGTAGTTAAAAGGGTGTTTGGATCAAGTGATTAAGCTGTGTTAAAGGTGTATTCAGTAGTTAGAATCTGTTGGTTCTTGCTTGATAAGTCTATTTGCAATCATATCTGTCTAATTTTGTGCCTGCAAACCAAACAAAAGTCAAAATTATTCTAATCTATCTTTAACTCTTAACTGTTGTGAATTTGGATAATCAAATTCTTATTTTGTGCTTGAAATTCATAGAGATAACTTGCATTAGTGTCATTTAATCATAATATAACATAATCAGTCCTCAAAGTGGAATCAAAGTTCATTTTGGTCAAAGTTTCTCAACTGCTTCAAAAAGTCAAAACAGTGAAAATCCAGTTTTAAGCTAACCTGAGTTGATTTTTAATTAGTTCATTACTGGTTTAAATCAAGTGAGATTTGTGGTCTTTAAAACTTCAACTGGTTTGTTTCCTTATTGTCATTTTTGCATAATTTTAGAAATTTTCTAAAAGCTCCAACAGAGCTTGTCAAAAAGGGCTTAAGTGCCACTTTCACTGACTTCGACTTTGGTGAGTTTTTCTCGACTTATTGCTAAGCTTGTCAAAAGCTCCACAGAGCTTCTCCAGGTCTGCTTTTTAGTTTGAAAGTAGCTAGCCAGGTCTAGAACAAGTTCCAACTTCTTGTTTTCATTTCCAGCTTATTTTCAGACTTGTGCTTAAGCTCAAAGTAGCACCCTGCTTTTTAGCCTAAACTCAAAACAACCAAATCTTGGTAATCAGCTTAAAAGAGGTTAAGGGTAGTTGAAATTAGTTGCATTTGGATACTTTTAGCATAAAATAGCTTCTGTGTAACTGTTGTGGACTGTGGTTTTCATTTGGCTTATTTAAGTGCTTATTTAATAAGCACTTGTATTGCAGATTCAATTTCCTCCACACAACACCATGTTTTTCTATTTTTCCTAGATTCATAATATCATTTTAGAGTTTTCCTGAATTTTTCACATCTTTCCAAGTCAGTTTGTTATTTTTCTTAATTTAAAACAGTTTTTAAGCCATTTTAAATAGCTTTTAATACAAATAATTCAAAAAAAGTTCAAAAAAATAATTTTTCAATTTTCTTAGGTTTAGATAAATATAAAAAGTAAAAAAAGTAATTTTCCAGATTTTTCATAGTTTATTTTGTAATTTTTAGTAATTTAATTAGTTTTAAATAGTTTAAAATTCATAAAAAATAGAAAAATAATCAGAAAAATATAAAAATAGTTTTGAAAATTCTCTTTTGTTATTTTAGATTTTTCCAAGTCTTAATTTTATTTTTCTAGGTTTATTTCCTATTTTCTTGTAATTTAGGTTATTATTTAATAGTTAAAATAGTTTTTAATTAATAATAATTAGATAAATAGTTATAAAAATAATTTTCTTTTTCTTAAAATTTTCTTATATCATTAGGTTTGTAAAAATATCATTTTCATATTTTTAGGATTAAAATTGTGTAAGTTTCCGCGTTTTTATTTATGCGTCGCGTAGTTTTTAAATTAAGTTTTATAAAAACATAAAATCAAAACATCAGTTTAAAAATAGTGATAGCGTTTATTTAATATTTTTATCTTTTTAATCTCTTTTAATTTGCATTTAAGCCCACTGGTTTATAAACAACTCAAAATCCTACTCGATCACTATCCTTAGTGGTTATTCGACAATCGATTGTGTTAAACACGGTCATCCTCCGGTGGGACTTAACGACCGGGGAATCCACTTTGTATTCTCCTGATCTTCATTGCATTAGTGTTTGATCGTTTTAAGTTTCTTACGATTGACCATTCACAAGTGGCGGCAGTGAAAACTTGGCGGTTTTACCCGGATCACATGACCTAAAAAACTCCTAATACCTTTGACGGTAGTAGGATGAGGCATTTAGCAATAACATCGACTTTTGCTCTATCTACCTCAATCCCGTTTTTGGAAATCTTATGGCCAAGGACTATGCCTTCTTTGACCATAAAGTGGCTCTTCTCCCAATTTAGACAAAGATTGGTGTCTTCACACCGTTTAGCATTTTTTCTAAATGGGAGAGACATGTTTGAAACAAGTCCCCAATAACCGAGAAGTCATCCATAAACACCTCCATTGTTTCCCCGATCATGTCGTGGAATATGGCCATCATACATCTTTGGAGCGTCGCGGGAGCATTACATAGGCCAAAAGGCATACGTCGTAGGCAAAAGTTCCGTATGGGCGGTGAATGTGGTCTTTTCTTGATCTGTGGATCAATGGGGATCTGAAAATAACAAAAACCATCAAGGAAACAATAGTATTCGTTACCTGCTAATCTCTCAAGCATTTGGTCCATGAAGGGTAGAGGAAAATGGTCTTTTCGGGTGGCGTCATTTAACTTACGATAGTCAATGCAAACACGCCATCCGTAACCATAGAAGTTGGAATTAACTTCGTTATCTTCATTTGTGACAACAGTTATGCCACCCTTTTTAGGAACACGGTGAATTGGGCTAACCCAAGGACTATCTGAGATCGGGTAAATTAATCCTGCGTCAAGAAGTTTGATAACCTCCTGTTTGATAACATCATGGATTTTTGGATTTACTCTTCTCGATATTGAGCTTGGTTTGAAGTCATCTTCCATCAAGATTTTGTGAGTACAAAATTCAGGGTTGATACCCTTAATGTCGGAGAGTTTCCAAGCAATTGCTTGCTTGTGTGACTTCAAGACCTTTATGAGAGCGGTCTTTTCATCTTTACTCAAATCTCGAGCAATAATGACGGGTAATTTATCATCACCCTCAAGAAATGCATACTCGAGATGAGGTGGTAAGTCCTTAAGTTCTACCTCGAAATTCTTGATTTTCTCAAGCCGACTTGACTTCCTTGTTATGAAGCTTGACGGGAGGGAGTGATGATGGATCATCATTGAGCATCTTCTCGATGAGAAGTATGTCCCCCTCGATGTCGATGGGAGCGTGATCAATTTCCCATGGAGCCGAATCACTAGACAAGTATGCTTCAATCTCTTCCAAGATGAAGTCACTTTCCTCAAATGGAGTGAGAGAAGGAGTAGAATTGGCAATGATGGGTTGAGATGAATGAGTGAGATTATCACTCGAAGAATTATGATCATAACCAAGAACTTCTTGAGAGTACTCTTCAGAAACAACATCAATGATATCTATTCGGTTAACCGACTCCGGAATCATAGTTTGAGGAGTACCTCAAAGTTTGATCAAGGTTAAAGGTGACAGCTTCATTACCAACACGTAATGTGATTTCTTGCTCAAATGCATCAATGAGAGCACGGCCCGTTCTCAGGAATCCTCGTCCAACAATGAGAGGAACCCAATGATCGGCATCGAAATCAACAACCACAAAGTCAGCTGGAAAATGGAACTTTCCTACTTTCACAAATCCGTCCTCGGCAATGCCAAGAGGGCCGGGATATTGTACGATCTGCAAGCTCGAGAGTAATGCATGTAGGAGTAAGGTCCGGAAGAAAGTTTCTTCCATCTTGAATAAGGCATCGATTGATGCTTGCACCAAGATCGGCTAAGGCAAAGCATTCAACCATTCCCGGAAATACACAAGGTAAGAGAAATTTTCCAGGATCTCCAAGCTTCTCGGGAAGCTTCTTCAAGATAACTTCTTGGCGGTTCGTTGAAGGGAGTTTTAGCCATTTCAAACAACTTTTCCTTGTTGCTTAACATGTGTTTGAGAGTTGATGCAAACTTGGGCATCGGCATGATAGCATCCGCAAAGCTTATGTCAAAATGTAGTTCTTGGTAAATTTGAAAAAATTTGTCCATTTGATGGTGGCTTTTCACGGAGCTTTTGCTCATTCAAACGTGATGGGTAAGGAATAGAAGTTTTGGATTTGAGGTTTTCAACGGGAGCTACTGGAGGTTCAAAACAACTCTGGATTGGATTTGGGTTTCTGGACAACTTGAGGATGGACATTGTTGGTACCTCCGTTATTAGCAGGAAGTTCCTTGTCCTTTGTTGCCTCAGGTTCACTTTCCACTACCTTCGAGAGAGAAGAAGAAGAGGTAGTAGGAATAGCGGGTCCATTGTATGAAACACCACTACGGTTGTGATCGCCTTTGCATCGCCCTCGGGTTAGCGATCGTGTTGCTCGGAAGTTTTCCTGAGCCCGAGGGTTGATCATTTAAAGACTTCTTTAGATCGATCGTGACCGACCAACAACCTGTTTATTTCATCTTGGGATTTCATGAATTGCTTCAATAACTCATCAGATGATGGTACTGGAGGATGTGGAGGGAAATTTTGAGGTCGTATGTTTTGATTATGACCTTGTTGTTGAAAATTTCCTTGGTTAGGATTTACATTTCCCTGAAATTGATTCCCTCGATTGAAATTGTTTTGATTAAGGTTTCCTTGATGTTGGAAACCTTGATTTGGTCCGGGATAGAAATTACCTTGGTTTTGATAACCTTGGTTAATTCTAGGTTGGTTATGATTCCGGTTTTGTATGTTAGGATTCTGACTAAAACCGGGTGGTCCCTGATAAGTGTTAGCACGGTAGTTTGGTTCATTTTGAGGACAGTATTGATTACCTCCCTGATGTGAAGTACCGGCTATAGCATTGGCTTCAAATGGACTACCATCGGTGGCGATGACAGTTGTAGTATGCACGAGGGCCACCACAAGTAACACAGACCTCGACTTTCTTCACTTCACCATGTGATGGTGTATGCGTATGAAAGTGACTTTCTTTTGATTAGCAAGAACCAAAGACTGAACAATATCCGTGAGTTTGTCAATCTTAGCATCGGTGCTAGATGTACTCACGGAAGATGAAGTAGAAGGTCCAAAGATTAGACTGCGATATGTCTTTGTTCGGAAAGAGGCGGACTGGGACTTGTTTTCTATGATTTTCAAGGCTTCTTTTGTGGTCTTGCTCGAGAAATTACCTCGCGGAGGCATTTAAAGAGTCTTGGTCAGCTTGTCTTAGACCATTGTAGAAAGTATCCATTTGCATTAATTCGGTAAAACCATGATGCGGACACTTGCGGAGCAATTCTTTGTAACGATCCCATGCCTCACCGAATGATTCATCAAATCTTTGAGAGAATTTCATTATCTCATTCTTAAGACTTGTAGTCCGGGATGGAGGATAGAATTCGTTAACAAACTTAGTGACTAAATCCTCCCATGTCTCAATGGAGCGAGGGGTTGTTTCTCAAGCCAATTCGGGCTTGTCCTACTAGAGAATGAGAACGAAGAAGCTTAATTGTTTCATGTGGGACATTCTTGTATTTGATGGTAGATGCAATCTTGTTAAACCATCGAATATGTGCATGAGGATCATCCGGCTCAAAACCATAAAATTGGCTTTGGGTTACAAGATTAAGCAACCCGGTTTTGAGCTCAAAGGTATCAGCCACGATGGTTGGGACAATAATGGCATCTCCGTAACCCTCGATGGGTGCTTGGAGAAGCTCATTCATCGGTTTGTCTTACGCCATTCGACGGTGGTGGTGGTACTAGGCGTTCCTCGATCCGCGGCGAAGGAGCGAGCGTCCTCTACGTCTACGAGGAATATTTGCAAGCTCAGAAAGTGGACTTGTAGAGCAGGAAGAACGAGTGCGCATGCACTAAGTATAAAAATCAGTTTTCAAAACAAATGCGAGGCAAAACGACAAGTGAACTTAAACCAATAATCACAAATGAAATGGCTTCTTTGAAAAAAGTACACCAAATCACAAAGACACAAAGGCAAGTTTTGATCTTTAAGATTGAGAACTTATTAATGTTCACACCCCAGTTGGTAGGTGTTCTGCCTTGGTTTGCGGTGGTTGATTTTTATGTATTTAAGTACCACTGAAAAGACGTAGGTATAGATTTGTGCTAAGGGTTTAAAAACTTTTTGAACAATATTTTTGGTATCGTGTCGTTTAACCAAATCGTACTGCTTTAAGAATCACCTTAAAGAAAATACAAGATAGAAAACGTTACGATTGTTTTGTTGTTTTATATATTTTTTGTATTGTTAACACTTTAGGAAAAGTGTTAATGAACTTTTTGATAACTTTACAAAAACTGTTTACAAAAGGTGGTATATGTGCAAGTCGCAGTGCGAAAATGCTTAAAACACGCTTCTGACCTCCCGGCAGCCAAAATTTGATTGAGCTCCAGACAGTCAAGTTTATTACACAAGTCAACCACTTGTGAATGGTCAACCGTAATAAAATTAAAACAGTCTAAAACCAATACAATTAAGATCAGAGGAATATAGTGGATTCCCGTTAAGTCCCACGGAGGATTAATGGTGCTTAAACACGTTCAGATGTCGAATAATCACTAAGGATAGTGATCAGTAAGGATTTTGATTGATAACTACACTACTGATTGATTGGAATTGTATTTGAATACAGAACTATAAAGCACAACAATCAGATTAAACAAACGTAAATACGTACGTTTACTGAATTAAACATAAACGTACAAAATAAAACGTTAATTTTAAGAAATAAAAGACCTACAAATATGAAAATGATATTTTTACAATCCTAATAATAAAAGAAATTTTTAGAAAAAGAAAATTATTTTTATAACTATTTATTTAATTATTATTAATTAAAAACTATTTTTAACTATTTAATAATATCCTAAAATATAAGAAAATATTAAATAAAGCTAGAAAAATAAAATTTTAACTTGGAAAAATCTAAAATATTATAAAACTAATTTTAAAACTAAAAAGATATTTTTTATGCTTTTTATTTATTTATTATTAATTATTTAATGCTTTTAACTATTTTAAATTTTAATAAATACTAAACAAACTAGGAAAATTCTGAAACTTTTTTTAAAAATATCCTATGATGACAGAAAACTAAGAAAATTATAAAAACAGGAAGTGCTTAATAATAAGCTGAAAAGAAAAATCAAAAAGCTAAATTCTATTAAATAAACGCTATCACTATTTTTAAAATGATGTTTTTGTGATTTTTCTTTTTGAAAACTATTATACTACTTAAAATAAGTAACTTTAATGAAAACAAAAATTTTACAACTTAAAAATAAGCTGTTTACTAGCTTATGATTTCAACAGTGAGCTTATGAGCTTGTTTTGATGATTTTAAGCTCAACTAAGCTACCAAATAAGCTAATCAAAAGGAAACAAAACTGAAATAAGATGAAAATAAGCAAAAGGAACTGATAATGAGTAAAAATTTACAAAGAGTAGCACTGATAAGCTTATGATAAGCCAATAAGCACTTATCCTAAATCTACCAAACAAACAGGCCTGCAGCCATTTTGCCAAGCAAATTAAGCTTATGTAATAAGCTAAAAAGCTCAAAACAAAGACTGAGGTGTCAAGATGGGCTGGTGAACTTTCTAAAAAACCAAAGCTCTCACTGTGGGGCCCACTAATGAGCTTGTGAAGAGCTTAAGAAAAAGCTTGTAGACACTGATTACTCAGTGTATGCTGATACACTCAGTATACACTGAGTGGAATGGGACAAAGTAAAAGCTGATTGCAGCCCTATCAAATAAGCTAGTAAATTGAAAATAAGCATTGAAACCTTAAGACAGCTAGGTTAGCTTTCCAAAAAGCCAAGGTTCAATGCCTGGGTCCCACTAATAAGCTCTGTGTGAGCTTGTGAAAGTGGCTAGCTCAACTGTGCACAGGGCACTATTTCAGACAAGGTGTTCAAAATAAGCTAAGAAATAAGCTATTAAACAAGCTAACTAGAAAATATAAAAAATACTAGGATAAAGATGAGCAGTTATATTTTAATATTTCAAAAGCTCAAATCTTGAAACTTAATATTAAACCCTATATAAAATTATCTATTTTATTTAAAAACTGACCAAATGGAAATTTTGACTTTTAAAATTAAACTAAAAGGTTGACTTAAGTGAACTTTAGATTGATCCTATTAACTGATTATGTTATAATAAGCTAAAATAAGATGGAATTAAGCTAAGTTAACAAGTTTTAAGCTACTGTGATGAGTTTGACAAGCTAAATTCTAACAGTTAATTAACAAGGTGAGATTAAAGAAGAATTTGACTTTTAATCAAACAAGGTCTGGTTTTTATGGCTTCTATGAGTTATATGATGCTAGTGTGACAGATTACAACCACAAACAACAACACAGATAGCCCTTAGCACAGATAATACAGTGACTCCAAACACCCTTTTATAGGACTGTTATTAAACTTTTAGTACTAAAACAACTTTTTAAACCAAGAAATATAGTAATTAACTTATATTAACTATAATGAGACAGTATTAAGACAAAATTAACAAGGTTTAACTACTTATACTAGAAAATGCAATCTTTAAAGAACTTGCTTACAAATTGAATCCAAGCACAAGACTGAGAATCAAGGACTGTAAACACTTCCTATAGCTTCCCAAAGAGCTCTAAACCCAAGGGCAATCCAGTATTCACCCTGCTCCAGCTGTGATAACCATCTCCATGGATTTTTGATTTATAACTGATTTTTTTGTATTTTTGGTATTTTTTTCTTTTTGATACTAAATTGAGTTTTAAAGTTTCTAAAAGCTTTAATAAGCTTTCTGAGGAGCTTATATGGGCTTATGAGTCCAAATTAACAGCTACAAACAACATTAGAACATATTGAGATTTTGAACAAGGGAAATTGCATAAACTGAATATTGAACTGAAAATGGAAATTGCTTATTGAAAAAGACTGACAATATATTGAGAATACTAAAAAAGGTACTTGAAGGCTTTAAATTACACTGGAAATGTGAAATTAACTAAAACGACATAGGAAATTAAAAATTACTCTAGATAGTATCCCACATTGCTTCTCCTTGCTTTATAAAGATCTTTTTAAGCCTTGTCGACATCTCTGAGACTATCCCACCTCATCTTGGCCATTGAATCTCTCCAACTCATCAAATTCGCCATTTGTCAATTTTGGCGCCAAAAGTCTTTTGAGCAGGTTTATTGCAATTAAGGAACTTTGGGAGGATGTGGAGGTGGAAGGGAGTGGGTATACAGCTGGGGAGGTGAGGTGGAAAGAGAAAGTGGAGGAAACCACTCTTGTTTTACGGTTTGCAGGCTTGGTGAGGGAGAAGCACAGTGCTTCTGGTTTTGGCGCGCGTTGACCGGTGTTTGACCGAGTTGATATTATTAAGTGGGGGTTCACAATGGGATATTGACTGGGTCAGGTGGGTTTTTGGACTGGCTCAAGTTCAAGGGTCAAGGGTCAAGGGTGTTGGGCTTGGGTTGCAAGTTGGGCCAGCTGGGATATTAATAAAAAGGGTCCGGTTTGGTTTAGTAGTAGCACAAGGACCATTTATGTAATTTTCTGTTTTATGAGGGACCAAAACTGCCAACATTCCAAAGTTATCACAAGGACCTAATTTGACAAACTTAAATAGTACAAGGATAATATTTGATAATTTTCACTTTTTAAATATCCAAGGACTATTTTTGACAATTTTCAAACTTTAGGGACTAAAGTTGTCATTTTGTAATTTTTGAACTTTGAAGGGTTTGTTTTGACAACTATTGAATCCCATGGACCTTAAATGATTTTTTTCTTTATTTTGATTTACCAGGGACTATTTTTGACAACTTTTGAAACTTGGGGGACTAAAACTGCCAATTATGCAAACTTGATACGTTTTTCATCTGTTTTTGATATTTTTGCATTTAAAACACATAAAACACTTATTTGTAATATTTTTATCATTTTGATGCATTTCTGAGTGTTTTCAGATATTTTTGGCATTCTAAATGGTATAAAAATGATGAGTATTTGCACACTCATCAGCAGCAGCGTAGCAGAAGCATGGAGTGAAAATATGAGAATCGTTGATGCACTAATCATGATTTCTTTTGAGATGAATGTGTTGAGTGAGCATGCGGCCATGGATTGACCGCTTCCTTCTGATCAGCTACAAACGTCGGGCGTACTTGCATACAACAGTTAGCAATAAAGTGCACGAACGTGTATTTGATCACTTTCGTTGAATTGAGGTACACGGCCCACGGTTTCCCGTTGATCAGTACATGTACTTGCTGTGATCGAGGTAAAATTCGAAGAATTTCCTTAGGGTTTGCTACTCTAGGCGTTCTCAAGCGGAGCGTCTCAAAGAAGACAACACGAATGAGTGAACCGGCCAATTGAGATTCATTGATTGATAAAAATATATTTGATAAACAATCGTGTATCGCTCAATAGAAATTGTTTTGCAATACAACGAAGGTTTTAATGAAAATCAATTATCAATCATAAACACCTTTTATTTTGAGAAATTAGTACACAGTCGATGTGCTAAAGAAAAGAGTTTTTAAGCACAACGACAGGTTTTTCAAAGGTATCCGTCAATCCATAACACGAACGGGATTGATTCAAAAATTTGAATCGCCCCATTGTTTCTATTCAGTTGTCACATGGTTGATCTATTGAATAGATCTCACATGCCACCTACCGGGAGCTTGTTTAATGTTGGCTCGAGAGGCTTTCCATCTTCATTATGAATATGTTTACATATCACTCAGATGTTCTGGCAATACCACAAGGATAGCGCGTAGGACTCAAGATATAATCTCTCTTTCCACATTGTGTTAAACAGAGAGTCTTCATTGAAAGTGTCCTAATGAGATTTATTGATGATCTCGTGGCTCTAGACTCAATTTGTGCATAGTTGGATCCTATTTCGGAGACTAGGGAGAGGGTCTCCTTCTTCAATATCAATAATCTCTAAGAGGGAGTCGATAGATAATGTCGGTTCCCCTTGAGAATGAAACAAGTCCTTTTAAGAGGAACTTGAGTGGTTTGGGAAGTTGAAGTGCAATGCGTCCTTTGGATCCATGACGTCTTGTCTTCAATACCGACGTTACCTTGGTAACCACCAGTAGCATATGAATTGAACCCGGTATCTGCCCTAAGGTTGAATAATTGGGGGCTATTTGTTTTCACCCTTTTCTCATTCAATTCTTTTTCATTCTTCAACCCCTTCAGTGCTTACCGAGACTTAATAACTAGAACTTTGTTGGGTTTATTCCAGTACTAGCTCAGTCTCAGTCTGCACTCTTCCCATATCTCAATTTTCTCCTTTTTTCAATATACCTAAGGACTTCTACACTATCTAGTGGATTGTCCCTAGGTAGATCCCTCCGGTTCTGCCGGATCATGGGAACAAATACCTAACCTTATCATCCTTATATCATCATACATAAAGTAAAGTTGGTCGGTCTATTTGGTATTGTTCATATGCCATTGGAACCAATTGAAAACCACTTGAAAATCAATCCAGATACTTGTGATATATTATCAAAGAATTTTGTACCTGAATTGTTTTTGATAATTTTAGAGCAAGAGCTCCCCCTCAACATGTGCTTCATGTATTTGAAATCTTTTGGTACACGGAGGCAAGAGGAAGAATTAACTTCTTTGATTTCCATTTTCTAAAAGATATCAACATCACTTCCCTAATCAAATCAAGTAGATAAAGCATTTTGGGAAGGATGAGGTTTTCAAAATTTTGCTCCCGCTCAATATGTGCCTCGAGGTTTGAAAGAGTTTTGCACATACTAGAGGAAAAAGACTGCACATTGAACTAAAATGATCACGTTTCAGATCTTTGTGGTTTAAGATAGATGCTCTCCCCCTCAACATGTGCATGGAGAATTTGAAATCGTTTGGCACATGTGGGAAGGAGAGCTTGTACATCCTTATAAAACCATTTACCGAAATATCAGTTTTAATCCAATTTAAATCACAAATTCTCCCCTGATCACCATTTTCAAAACTTTTGATATTTGTGATCTCTGTAGATTTAAATTAATTTTGAAAGTTTTTTAAGGAGAATTGTGACTTGATTATGAAAACGTTTTAACTGATAAGGATCGGATTTTGAGACTTTAAACTCCATTGATTAATCATGCATGATTGACTTATGAAAACATAATATTAGCAAATGTATTGAATCAACTGTATAAAACATTATTCCTTTAGATTTTTCAACACATCACCTTGCTCATTTACGTGCCACTTGAAAAATAACCTTTTTAATTCGAATAAAATCATTCTCCCCCTCAATCAATGACACAAGTTGTTGATTGAGAGATAGAGATTTTGACAGATGATAAGCACAAATGATTTACACGAGTAAATAGAGAACGAGGTATTTTCAAAGCAATTTAGTTTTCATTAGAAAGCAAATATTTTTCAGAAGAATCATTAGACGGAAAAATATTTGTAAGGATAAACATTTTTCTTTTAGATGACAAACATTTGTTTTAAGAATCAGAGCATGAGATTTGAAAAATAAGATAAAGCATGGCTCTGTTCTTTACTTTTAAAAGCGGGTTCTTTGCGAAATGACAATAAACCACAATTTTTCTCCGCCTCATTTTTTTTAAACAAAAACTATGTGCATTCGAAGAACATCTAAAAACCCGTAACATTCTTTGAATGTCAACACAAAGTCCGTAGATGATATCGAATAAGGAAAAACATGACAAAAACAATATTTTTGGAATTTTTCAAGATTTTCTTATTTTTATGGATTTTGAGAATTTTATATTTTTATATTTTCTTTTTGAGTGTTTTTCAAGTTTTGTATTTTGTTTTTTGAATAAATATGTACAAGAGATATATGAATAAAGACCTTTACTCCTCGTCTTCCTCTTGAAGGCGTTTGAGTGTTTCGGTTGTAAGCTCTTTAGACCAAGGCGTAGAAGGATAAACTCAAAAGCGTTCTCTAGGAAGAGCTTTGGTGAAGATGTCGCTAATTGGTATTGATCCTCACAAAATAGAGTTCCACCACACCTTTTTCCACTTGTTTCCCGATGAAATGATGTCGAATGTCGATATGCTTTGCTCTTGAGTGTTGAACGTTGTTGCATGAGAGAGCAATAACACTTTATTATCCAGTCAGAGGGATTTTGTTAAAGTCAAAGCCATAGTCAGATAATTGAGATCTCATCCATAGGATTTGAGCACAACAGATGACATGGCTATGTATTCAACCTCTGTAGAGGAAATAGAAGTACTCATTTGCTTCTTTGAAGACCAGCTCACAAGCTTATCACCCAAAAGCCGAGCACCTCGGGCGTGCCGGCGAGTATCTTGACACCATGCATGATCGCATGCATATCTTTGTTAGTGACATACATGTGTCCTTCGGGTACCAAAGTCCCATATTGATGGTTCCTTGGAGATACCGAAGACCCGTTTAACGCTTCAAGATGCTTTTGGTAGGCTTAGCCGGTATCTAGCACACATGCATACAGTGAACAAGATATCGGTCTACTGGTTGTGAGGTACATCAGGGATCCAATCATACTACGATATTTCGTTTGGTTTACCATGATCCCCGAGTGGTCCTCATCAGTTTAGTTTGACGCTCAATCATGGGAGTGTCAACAGGGTCACTAGAATCAAATCTAAATTTCTTTAAAATCTCATTTGCATATTTAGATTGATTTACAAAAATGCCTCCGGGACTTTGTGAAATTTGTAATCCCAAGAAAAATGACATTTGTCCCATCATTGACATTTGAAATTTGGAACCCATTTCATTAGAAAAACGATCACATTCATTGGGGTCAGTCGAGGCAAATATGATATCATCAACATATATTTGAACGTGAATTAAATGTTTTTCGACTTCACGGTGAACAATGTTGGATCAATCGCTCCTTTCTTTGAATCCGGTAGATAGAACAAACTTTGATAGTGTATCATACCATGCCCTTGGAGCTTGCTTTAAACCGTAAAGAGCCTTCTTCAAGCGATAAACGTGAGTAGGATGCTTTGGATTCACAAAGCCGAGGTTGGCCGGCGTAGAGGCGACTTCTTTAAGATCTCCGTTAAGAAACACCATCTTTACATCCATCGAGACTACCATGTTCTTACTTGCAGCATTAGCCAAGAAGATTCGATTGCCTCAATCACGAGCAACGAGAGCAAATGATTCTTCAAAGTCAATACCCTTCCTCTTGGCGGTATCCTTTTGCAACCAATCTAGCCTTGTTCTTTAAAACATCACCATGCTCATCAAGTTTCACTTTGAAGATCCACTTTAGAGCAATGATCATAGCACAATCTGGGCGGTACTAATTCCCATACATCTAGTAGATCAAACTCATGAATTTCTTTTGCATGGCATTGAACCAGCTATCTTCATTCATGGCAATTTTAACATCTTTTGGTTCGACCTTAGAGAGTACTGAGTTGAAGAAGCACCATAAGGCATCGGTTGCAAGTTGTTTCCTTGTGGATACTGGATGAGAGGGGTTTCCAATGATGTTGTCCAATGGATGATCATGTGTCCATTTCTTAAGGTGTTCATGTGGTTGTTGTTGAGGAACTGAAGTAGCGAGTCGATATCTCCGATGAAGATGGTTGATGATGATTCGAGGAGCAAATATGTTTTCAAATGGAGCATCTTCGAGGTGTAGCAAAGGGATTTTCTCATCATTGGTACGGAACATTTCCATGATGTACACTTTCGATGATAGATGATTTGTTGATGAGGCAGAGGATCGGCAGGCGCTTCTTGACTTAATGCGTCATAGAAAGCGGAGGGTTAACTTCATTGGCGGATAGAAGCGATCTCTAATGATGGAATTGACAGATCATTAGCGGTTGGCTCATAGTGTTCATCAAACATTGGATCAAACAGTTTCTTCAAGTCATCTTCGGAAGGAGGTACATATGGAGTTTTGGCGAGGAGTCAAAAACAAGAGTAGAACTGAATAGGATTACATGATGATGCGGGTCAGGCTGGGTTGTCCGGAGCCATTGGACGGTCGACTCATCAAACGTAGCGTGAATTGTTTCCATGATATTTCGGGTTCTTTTGTTGTAGATTCGGTATCCCTTTTTGTTTGGTGCATATCTTACAAATACTCCAATGTCCGCTTTAGCATTAAGTTTGCCTAAGTCTTGGCCCTCATTAGTTGGATAACACAATGCACCAAACACACGAAGGAATGAGAGATTAGGTTTTATGTTGTGGACAAGTTCATATGGAGTTTTTCCATGAGCAGTGTGAATCAGGGATCGATTTTGTGTGTAGCATGCAGTGGCAATGGCTTCACCCCATAGAAACATTGGAACCTTTGAGTAAATCAACATTGTTCTTGCGGCTTCCACAAGAGTTCAATTTCGTCTTTCAACTACACCGTTCTGTTGAGGAGTTCGTGGAACACTTCTTTGATGGCTGATTCCAACACTTTCAAAAACTCACTAAGTTGTTTGTTAACAAACTCAGTTCCATTGTCGTTCGGATGATTCGGCGGTTTTGTTAAGTCGAACCTGCGGTTGTTTGATAAGTTTGATGATGATTCACGAGTTTCATCCTTTGTCCTTAAGAACTTGATCCAGGTGAATCTAGAGTAATCATCAACCACAACTAACACATATTTCTTCCCAAAGATATTCTGCACTCTCATGGGTCCACATAAATCCATGTGAATTGTATGAAGAACTTCTATAATTGAGTTTGTAGGTTTGGGTTTATGGGCATACTTCTTTCTTTTTCCCAATTGACATGCTGAACAAAGATGATCCTTTTCATACTTAAGTCTAGGTAAACCTACAACTAAGTCCTTTCTGGAGAGATCATTGATGGTGCCGAAGTTCAAGTGATTGAGACGACGATGCCATAACCATGACTTTGTTTTCGAAGCCTTTGAAAACAAGCAAATTGGAGAAGACTTCATCATATCTTCGATAGAGATGGTGTATAGATTTGAACCACGTGTTCCTCTTAAAAGTTCCTTACCATCAAGTTCTCTAATGAAACAAGTATGTTTTCTAAAGGCTACTTCTAGATCGAATCACGAATTGACCAACGAGAACAGTTATGACCAAGACCTTCCACATAATATAACACGGAGATAACACTTTTACCGATAACATAATCTCCATAACCCATAATTGCACCGAAATGATCATTCCCGAATCTAACTGTCCCGATGAATTTGCTCACGAAGTTCATGAGCGCGACCGGTCTCGGTCATATGCTTGGAGCGACTGAGTTCAGGTACCACGAGAACGATTTGAGCGATCTGCATTGAACCGGACAAGAATGGATAAGCGGATAATTGGGATCCCCATGCAAGAATGGGTTCCACTTGGTTAATGCTTGATGATTGGAACACCCACATCAGAAATAGAAACATTCATATCAAAAATAGAAGCAATGGAATCATTAGGAATAGATGTAGTGCTGGTGTCCGTATTTGACCTATTCAAAGTATGTTCACTTCTTAAAGGAATAGTTCTACCAGTAGGCATCCATTTTCTAGTGGGCATTGTCTTAGCAGATTGAGGACATAACTGATTAGCCTTATGACCAAAAGGTATCCATTGATAACCTATCTTACTAAATGTTCTTCCTGTGGGTTTCCAATGTTTTCTAACTTTCTTTCTTCTTTTCCTTTTAGCCTTCTTAGCATGATTTTTAGCATTAACAATTTTAACTGGGCAATTGACAGCATTAGACAAAACATTCACACCACATTCATGATTAGCAACAAGCGGACATCATTACAAGGTTTGCAAATAGTATCAGAATTCGAATTAATTACAGTACGCCTATGGCTAATACTAGAATCAACATGATTCGTTTTATTCAACTCAAACTTAAAGTTCCTAGGTTGGTCTTCTACTCTCTTCCAATGCACATTCTTAGCTTGTGAGGTCCTATCTTGCTCGGTATTGCCTGAAGGCTTTGACCTGCTTGCTGTAATGTCACTGATTACTCCTTTAGAGGGAATTATGGGAACATTAGATGGTTGATCTACTTTTTGCATTCTTGAACTGGATGTGCAAGGATCTGAACTACTGGAAGGCACGTTAATGTTTACTTTCTTACAACTGGGCATGGAATGGTTTGTATGCTTGGCACTAGACATAGAACAAGGCATCACAGCTTTACCTTTCGCACCTAAGGATTTGGGACATGTTGCAATTAAGCATTCTAGACTCTCGAGATCATTTGGCACAAATGCAAGCAAACCTAATTTCTCTATCAAGAGGTTTATTTATGAAATCCTCTTCCACAATCTCACGGAGACATTCTAGACTATCCTTAAGGTGAGCACAATAGTTATTAAACACAAGTTCATTATTCCTAAGATGAGGGAGGAATGTATTTACTTGATCACAGATATATTTGCAAAATGAGAGATGACTTTGAAGCAACATTCTCATTAAAACAAGTGGCGGTTTCCCTTTTCACGACCCTCAGATTCTCAATTTTTTTTGTAAAGAAGTTATTTTTTCGTTGTTTTTGTCACGAGTGACTTTCATTGAATCATATAACTCTTTAAAGTGACGATTAACTATTTCATTTTCTTCTAGAAAGCTTTTGTTTTCCTTTTGTAAAGCATTTACTAAGTTTTGAAGATGAAAAGTTTGAGAATACTGAGAATCTAAAGGAGGAGGCATTTGGGAGCCAGTCACATTGTTCTTTTCACCCTTTAATTGAGAGATTTGGGCCTTCAATTTTCTGATCGTGCAACAATGAGCTTGAATCTGTTCGTCACGTTTATTTATATGAAAAATTGCATCAAACTCTGGAACATCTGAGGATGTTTTGATATTTGAGGTTTTAACATTTTCTTTAAGATGTTGATATTTTAGTTGCAAATTAAAATGTTCAACTTCTAGTTTAGAAAGATGTTTTACCAAATTATCGTGATCATCTCGATCAATTTTCTCACAAAGTTCTGAGTTTTTGTTTTCAAGTTCAATGACACGATCATGTGAGGCTTTCAAAGCAACAGATAATTCATGAAATTGAGAAGCATTAATGGAACAATTTGTAGTAGTGTAAAACACATCTTGAGATATACATTCAGAAATAAGATTCTCATTCAATGTATGCAAGTTCTTCCTCTCAATCTCATTATATTTTAATTCTTGCTCATAGTCACTAACCTCAACAATTATTTCATCAAATTTCTTTTCCATTTATTTGATATCTGAATCCATCCCCTTTTTAAGACTCTCAAATTGATCTTTTAGTTGTTTAAAGAAAGGCATGACCTCAGTTAAATAGCATTCTTTAGTTTGCTCAAAACCCCTTTCCCTTCGATTATCCCAGTGGGTATGATCCTTTTCTTACAAGTTTTCTCAAAATCAACAAATAATTGAAAGATAACATATTGACTGATTAAAGTCTTGCTTTTAGTGGCAATAGTTCTAGGAACTAAGTGCATTGGTGTATTTGGAAGATACACTGTAGCTCAAGGCATTTTCCTAAAGGTGGGGTTTGTTACAACAAGATTCTCTGCTTTTGCTTGTCTAAATCCTTCTTCCAGAACACTTGTTCGGGAGTTAACAACGTTTGAGGCTTAAACTTTTTCAAGGAAATCCAATTTTCCTTTTTGTAATCATGGGGTTTGAACGTTATGTTCTTCTCCTTACAAATTGGATTTTCTAGCTTCTTATTCATTTTCTCCCTAGATGCATCATCTAATTCTCTATCTCCTCGATACACTCTCGAGCAACTAGGTTTTTGTCTAGGCTTAAGGATTTCATTGCCATCATAAATTACCTTATGAGCAGTTCTAGCCTTTTTGATAACCTCTGGATTTGGTTCCTCAACAAGGGGAATGCTATGCTTATCGCTTAAGACTCTATGCTTAGTGATCAAGTGAGCAATCTGAATGGTATTCCTTGTATGCGTACAACTTATTTTCAATCTTGTTTTCAAATTTTTAGATTGGAAAAATCATTCAAAAGTTTTGATTCCTTAGCATTGAATTCTTGCTTAAGCATTTTAACATTTTCTTGAAGTTCTTGTTTTTGCTTAGCGGTTTTAGAAAGCTTTTCTTGTAAGGAGTTTAACTCTTGTTTTAATACTTCTTCTCTAAAATTACTTTTTGAATAATTTATGCGCATTTGGTCATCCATTTCCCTGCTCGCATGTGGTTAACTCAAACTTAGCACGTTGTTCATAAATAGCAACTTGTTCTTTATAGACATTTAGTTCAGAGATAACAGAATCAACAGGGACAAATGCAGTGTATTCATCAAAGACATAGTCATTATTGACTGCGGAAGATGCATTTCTCGGTACAACCTCACTTTCACCTTGTATCACATATTGATCATATGGACAATATTGCTATTACCCTCATAATCAATATCTGATTCATAAGTTTCAAGAGATTGTACTTCATTATGCATCTTTCGCTCATCAACATCATCATATAATTTTAATACCTCTAAGATGATTGATTCTTTGGATGGACCAGCTTTCTGTGATGATGAGACCTTAGGAGAGACCATTGGAGAAATGCTAGCCATGAAAATTGTTTGTGCGGTAGGTTCATCATCGACGTCGAATCATATGCATCACGGTCGTGACTTGGAAGGCATTCGATGATTGTGACCTATCTCCGAATTGGCGCTCATCCACATCGCATCATAGGTCTTGGCATTGCCTTCGACAAGAAACAATAACTCCTCTTCATCCAAAGTGCTCCATTATCACGAGCTTGCACGAGCAACATCTTATCCCCGAAGTACTCGCATTCGGGCGTTTTGGCGATGTGCAGTTCCTTGCAATATGTCCCTCACCTCCACACTTGTAGCACTTAATCGGCTTTTCTTGTCCCTGATTTCCATTCCTTCCCCTATTCAAATTTGCCACATATCCTCTACCAACTCCACCTCTTCCTTGTTCATCTTGCCTTTCTTGGGGCTGCACCACAACCTTCCCATCTCTGACGGTGGCTTGATTGTGTGGATTGGATGTTGTTCTGAGGTTGTTGTTGGTGTGTGGGAGAGAGTTCATGTTTTGACTAATCATGAGAGACAGTTGATTAATGAAGTTTCCCAGTACATCGCTGCATCAAAGATCTTGTTTGAACATTGGTTCAGGAATGAGTTTGTGTTTACCATTACCCATGGGTATGACTTGAGATGCTTTGGTGGTAATTCCAACATTGGTGTAGAAAGTTGTAGAATCATTTGGTGAGCTTGATTCTCCACGATTGGTTTTGAACTGATCCAGAATCCTTTTCTCAAACATAGCATGCCTCTCATTCTGAAGAAGAAATGCATACAATTGATCATAGTTTGTATTTTTCAAACCTTTAGTTAGCTTCACGTAGTGACAAACTTGTGCAATTCGGGATTCATATTGTTCACAAACTTTGAGTTCAGTTGAATGTTTGGCATGGTCATTTTGATGTTCCTCATGTCATTCACAAGCTTATGGAATCTCACGCAGTACTCATAGACACTCTCATCAGGTTTCATCTTGAAGTGCTCAAACTTATCATATAGTTGTGATTATCTATCTTCAACAGTTAATTCAGAACCTGAGAGAAGCATCTTGACATTATCCCATACATCATTTGCTTCAGTGTTGTGATTGATAAGCTTGTAGATGTCTTTTGGAAGACCTTGAAGTATAATGTTAGAAGCCCTGATATCTGCATCAAATCTCTTTTTCTCCTTATCATTGAGCTCATCATAAGTATTTGGTCTGTCTATTCCATAGATCATTGTTCCATCTGCAGCTGTATCAATTAAGTCTCTAGTAGTCTCAATCTGATAAGGTCCTTCATCGATTGACTTGAGAATGTTGACTCCGTTTTCTTTTCCCAAAAAGTACAATCGGATTCGTTGTGCCCATGAGTCATAATCAGTTCTGTCAAGCATAGGTGGACGAGTATCGACCCGCGCTTGAACGTCCTCAGCTACAGAAGAAACAATAGTAGGAACGATGTTTGCCATGATTACAAGTTTTACGGGATTTTACTATTCTTTGATTAAACCGGGAAATTGATTCTTTCACGGGATTTTACTAAACCAAAAGAACAACGTAAGAATGTATCACGAAGAAGTAATAAGTCTCAATAGAAAAGTAGCTAAACACTCAACTCGCTTAGTTATCAACTCGCTAAACAACCAACTCGCTCAAAGAATCAAAGTTAAGCAAGGAGTCAACTCGCTAAATAGCCAAGTCGCATTAGCATCAACTTCAAGACACAATCAACTCGCTTAATGAAACAAATTAAGCTAAATAGCCAACTCGCTTTAGTATCAACTCGAACACAATCAACTTCAAGCAATAAACAAGTCGCTTTAAGAATCAACTCGCAATAGCAAGTCGCAAACAGACACAACCGCAACCACAAAGTCGCTTAAAAGCTTAACTCGCTAAATAGCCAAGTCGCATATAACAACTCGCATCCAATGAACAAAGCAACTCGCAGGAGAACTCAAGTCCGAGACTCAACTCGCTTAGTACAAAGTTCAAAAATAACCACTTTATCAATAAAAAACAACCAAACCACAATGATTTAAGCCTTCCAATTCAAAACATAAACACATATGATGATCCTAAACACAAAAGTACAAGCAAAATTCAAACTTTAACACTAGAATTTGTCCAAATGATTCAAACTCTCATAAACCCTTAATACCCCAAAAACCTTATGAAATCCATCAAAACAAAGAGCATGAAAGATGAGTGATCAAACCATGGCTCTTGATACCTATTGTAAGATATAGGATTTCACAAACACACTAAACCATGATCAAAGTGTGGCGTTCAAGTATGTTTAGAGAGAGAAAGTTCTAGAGAGAGAAAGGGAAGAGAGTTGGGAACTATGTGAAACAAAGAAAAATGGTATTGAAGCTTTAACCCTCTACCTTGAGAGGTAGAGGGTATTTAAAGTTTCTTACAAACAAACGCCACCTACGGGCTGTGGATCATGCATACAGTGGGTAAAGACCCGTTCGTCCTCCACGGTGTTACATAACAAACTACTTAATAATATAACTTGACTACGACTACGAGCTTTCTAACGAATACATATACTTGAGGTGACCGACTCTTTAATGACTGAATTTTCCAATTCCTAACAGGGACCTTATGGGTGTACACTCCGTATCTCCTAACCCAAAACCAGGTGTGAACTAATCTCACAAGTGCACTAAATTTTCCAACATGATGTATATATCTTTACTAAAATGAATGAATATTTTTTGTGAACTAAGTAAAAGCTAGTGTTGGTTCCCTCCGAGGGGGTTGTTTCTTTTTAAGTTTTCGGGTTCGAGGCTTGCTAATGGGTTTTCTCAAGGTTATAAATAGTGAGAGGCTTGACGTGATGGTATGACCAATTAAGTCTTACGCTTTAGTGGTTAAGGTAAAGTTTTTGCGTTTTTAAGGCGTGACACAAGACGACACAAAATATGAAAATATTTATATATTTATATCATATTTCATATATATCGAGTTTACAAAAAGTGTTGTATATAGTGAATAAGGTTAAGAAATTATCCTTACATGTAATATTTTTCATTTTCATTTTTTTTATCGGAGTTGAATAAAAAAAAAAACTCGTCATGCCTCACGTCTTATAAGGCGCTTTTTCCCGCTTCATCTCACGTCACGTATAAAGTCAATGCTTTGATATATTTCGTAATGTGAAGGTCACGCCTTAGAGCACATTTTAAAACCATGAGTTTTCCTCTTAGATGAAGCTGGAAAAGTAGGTATTATTTCCCAAAAAATGAAAGTTCAAAAAAGACATACTCTCTCCTATGCACTTAAATGTCACTTCAAAATCATAAAATAAAAGCTAGTGTTGGTTACTTGTTTAAGGCTAGTCGCAATCGTGCAGTATATATCGGTTGGGCACCGAAAAAATCCACCCACGACCGATGTTAACATCGGTCAGGACGAATGTGGTCATCGGTTCAAACCTCGGTCGAGGTGCAATGTTTTGGGTCTTGGGACATCGGTTCTAATTTCGACCGAAGTTAAACTCACACTTTCCCAAAGCATTTTGCCCGTTTGGGCTAAAGTTAAAAAAAAATTAATTTTTTTGACCGTTTGGTCATTCAAACTAAAAAAAATAAACTTTTTTTTTAAACAATTTTACTAGGAAGCCGTTGGCCAAAACTTTCTTCAAGACCAAGAAGCCGTCAAAAAGGGAGAAAGGTAAGAATAAGGAGGGTTTAGAAGATGCTTGGATACGGTTGAAGGAAAAAAGAATTTGGAGATGAAAAAAGAGAAACTTGAGCTCTTGAGGCTATCAAAACGGGAGACCGACATAATCTTCTACAACACCCCAATCGACCAACTTTGACCGGACGACAACTACAAGAATTGATGAAAGTCAAGGCAACAATGAAGGCACGCTACGATTTAGATTATTAGTTTAAGTATTGTAATATTTATTTTAATTTCGTATTGTAATTTTTTTTAATGAATTTAAATTTAATGTTTAAAATGTTTGAATTGAAAAAAAAAAAAAAAAAAAAAAAAAAAAAAAAAAAAAAAAACAACAACTTGGGTTATCGACTGTGACAACCTGGTCATGTCTGATCGCCGAAAAGAGAAAACTGATGTGACACCTGATGACCTGGGTCATCTCCGGTCACGATTGTGACTAGCCTAAAGCAACCAAGTAAAATAAAGGAGTTGGGTTGGAAAGGCCCACTCACCCACCCACCCACCCATGTCTACTTATAAAAACAAAACCGAATGTGAGAAGGAAAAAAAAGATCAACAAAAATTAAAATTGAAACCCTAGAGAGAGAGAGGATGTTTTCATCACTGTCATGGTCTCCCCCGGTGAAACAAGTAGTAGCAGAAGAAGAAATTTTTATTGATGTTGAAAATGTGGCGAATATTTGGAAAAGCATCTTGAAACGAAAAGGGTTGCCTTTGAACACTTCGTATAAATACATTGAAAGCTCTGCGAAAGATCACGATGAATCGTATTGTGACATGTTATTCGTCAAGGCTGAAAAGAAAAAAGAAGCTCAATCATTACCATCGTCATTGGATTTTCGATCACTTGTTTGTGAAAGGAAGCGCGAAAAGAAAAGACAAAAAAGCATTAGTAATATTGTTTACGAAGATCCAGAACTTATGGAAAAGAAGAGGTTGTTGATTCTCAAGTCCATGGAGGATATTGCTAGGTTCAGGGAACAGCTTCTTCTAAAACAACAACAGGAACAACAACAACAACAACAACAACAACAACAACAAGATGTTTCTTCAAAACCCTCTTGTAATTTCTTCATTCTTTTCTTTTAATTAACTTGTTTGTTTTAGTTCTATTATTTGTTTGGCGATACGTAGCAGTAGTTGTTTGTTTAAAAAATGCGTAATTATAATGTGTAAAACAAACAAATGCTTACTCCTAAACGCTTCCTAAAGCTTGTTGCCAAACATAACCAATCATAATTCCTTTTACTCCTCAGATAGTCCGACGTTTTGGTTGGATCCATCAGCAAAATTTTTCATGACCGCGGACTCTGATGAACGCGTCAAAAGTATTCTTCTTTTCACTCTCACCGACTCTATTTTTTTTCCTAAAAATAGATGACATGTTTTTAAATTGAACAATTTTTTTTAATTGAAGGAGGGGATTCCGTGTTGTTCAGTAAGAGTGGCGAGGAGGGTGTATATCCTGCTCTTGTTGATGACATTCACTATGAAGACAATGACAAAAGAATTGTTGTTGTAAGGTACTATACTCCAGAGGAAACAATTGGAGGTAGAAGATCTTTTCATGGAAACAAGGAGTTAATTGCGACAGACCACCTTGAGTCTGTCAGTGCTCGTTCAATTCAACGCAAGTGTTTTGTTCACTCATTGTTCAAGTACACTAGACTTAAGCATGTTGGCCCATATGATTATTTTTCTCGTTTCGAGTACCAGATTGGCGATGGATGGCTAGCGCCTTACATGGTCGATGTGTATGTTCTCTTTGCACCTTTGTTCTTGATAGATAGTTTTTTTATTTTTTTTCCTTTTCTTTGAGACTTTTTGTGTTTTTTTTTAATGATGGAAGGTTATGCAAATGCTTGATGCCATTTAACCCTGATCAATTTATGCACAAGTGTCAAGATTGCAAAGAATGGTATAACTTGTTCTTTTTCAAATCTCCATCCTTGGTTTGGTTTGCTTCTTACTTAATAATATCCTTCTTTCGTGTATCTGCAGGTATCATCCTGCTTGCATAAATATGACAGATGATGATGCTAAGCAAATTGATAGCTTCACATGTGATGAATGCCGCTCTTTAGATGTTAACCAGGTCTCTTCCTCTGCTGATCTAGATATTGTAAGAGACCGCCAAATGCTAAACGCTTTTACTTCTTGTCTATTTATGGTTCATATTCCAGCACGTACTGACTAATATATCATGCCTGATTTGGTGCAAATGTTCATAATGTGCAGCTTGAAACTTTGAAGCAACAACTAGAAGAGCAAGCAAGGGCAGCGGAGGAGTTGGTAAAGGCTGCTGAGGAGCTGGAAAGAGCATCGGAGGAGCGACAACAGGCTGCTGAGCAAGCAAGGGCAGCGGAGGAGCGTGAACAAGCTGCCAAGGAACGACAACAGGCAGCTGAGGAGCGACAACGGGCAGCACAAAAGCGGATCAAAGAACTAGAGGAGCAAGTCAAAGAGTCTGCTAACATGATGATACCTCGAAGTTAGTTATTGACAATCATCAAAATTGGATACTTTAAAAACCATTGAATTTGAATCTTTTGCATAAATATGACAGATGATGAGGCTAAGCAAATAGATGAAAATGGACCACTTTTTACCAAGTTTAATGACAAAATTGGCATGAAGGTTGTATAATGACCAATGTGGAACCCCATGTTAAATTTGTATAAATAACAGTTAATTTATAAACAAATGATTAATTTGATAAGGCAGCTGAACTATTGGTGGTTTATTTTATTCTATTTCCGATACAAGTCATGCTATTAGGTTCATATAAGTTTCAACGCTAATCCAATTCACGGCTAGCTTGGATAGCCAAACAAAGCGATTTGCCTTTACATGGGTTAACATCGACCACATATCTTTTCTAGTCACGCGTGAACCTTAAGGATGCCAAAAACATTGAGGGGCTGTTGTTGTAGAGGGTGTTTGAGGTTGTGTTGGTGGTTAATTTTGAATCCGATGTTTTTCAGTTTTATGGTTTGGGCTCGATGTGGTTTAGATCAGTTGGTAGTATCATGATAGCTGTGTGGTTCATATTCTGTTGTGGTTGTTTTGACAGGTTCATGAGGTTATTGTTTTAGATGTTGTGAATTTTAGTGGTTAGGTCGTGATTGAGATCAATGGTATCATGGTTCATATATGGTTCTTTTGTGAGTTTCGTTGATAAAGGTCGGTATTCTCGGCGTGTGGTGATCTTACATCGAGAATTTTTTCTCGGTTAACCGCTTTTACTTGCTACCATGCCACCTCTTGGTTAGTTGTGTGGCCGGAATTTTTTGGTTTTAGATTTTGGCAGGTATTAGTGTCAAGGTTGTGGTCGGTTTCTCACCCGTTTCCATGTTTCAGATCAAGTGTTGCCCTTATGTGATGAGGTGTTTTGGTTGGGTTAGATAGCGGATACTCATTCTTTGATCGTTTGGAGCTTCCATATGGTCGATGTAAGGGTCATTTGGATAGATAAGATTTATGTTTAGAGTCATGAGTTCGTTTATGCTCGTTGTGGAGTCGTATGTGCCCAGATTATCGAGGGTCAATGTGAGGGTCATTTGGATATGAAAGTTTTAACGTTAAGAGTGAGGGTCATTTGGTCATTTGGATGTGACGGTCATTTGGATATGAAGGTTTTAACGTTAAGAGTCCTGAGTTTGTTTTGGGTTGGTAAGTGGTTTGTGCCATGGCCGGTTTTGATGTTTTTGATGCTCGGGGAGAGCCGACTAAAATATGCCCTCTTAAAAAAAAAAAAAAAAAACGATCTTTTAGGGGTTTGGAACCTATTCAATTAAGCTAGGCGGCTCATCCCCACGCCGAACTTATTTAGTAAGTAAAATGTTACGATACAATGAAATAAGCTTTGAATTACACGGTCCACCTATATTACCTAAAACGATGTCTTCGTGCGTTTCTTGAAGCAAATTCATTGACTATCTTGTCATAATCGACATTTGCTAAAAATCTACTTTCTATACTCAGTATTGCCAACCCATTGAGCCTCTCTTGACTCATCGTACTCCTTAAATAAAACTTCAATATCTTAATTTTAAAAACTTTTTCTCAAGGATGCGACCGTGACCGTATTAAAAATCTTATATGCAAGTAAAACATTTGGAAACATATCCATCTTCTTTGTAAACTCCATGATTTCAATTGATGACCATGGTATTTCTCCATCATATGCTCCATTAGGTAACATTTTCTGCAAAATTTGTAACTCCATAAACAAGTCTTTACTATCAATATCACAATCTTCATCATATGTTAACGCAAATTCAAGATTCAAAATGATTTTACACAAAATGATTTTAATGTCAATTCATCAATATGTTCAAGTAAAACACTCCACCGTTTGGTAGAACTAGAGAAAACAGTATATATAGTTTGGCATGTTCCAAAAAAGGTTTTTGCTTTATGACAAGAATTTGCCATATCACATAATACTAGGTTAAGACAATGACACCCACATGACATATAGAAAGCTCTTGGGTTTATATCAAGTAATCTTTTTTGAACACCTTGATGTTTTCCCTTCATATTGGATCCATTATCGTACCCTTGTCCTCTAACATATTTAATATCTAGATCAAGAGATTTTAAAACATCTTGTAACACATTGAAAAGACCTAATCCCGTTGTATCATCTACGACCAAAAACTCTAAAAGAAACTCTTCTACTTTGATAGGAGAACATGACACATCAAACACATCAATAATTAAAATCATTTGTTCTTGGCACTTACACGAGTGCAATCGAGAATTACTGAACAATACTTTGCCTCTTTGATTTTTCTAATTATTGCATTCTTTACATTAGATGCTAACATTTCAATTAATTCATTATGGATTGAATGACTTAGATAATGATAGTGAGTTTCTTTGTCTAAAATTCTACGAAAATGTTCTTTAATGATAGGATCGAACTCAACAATCATTTGAATTATGCCCAAAAATTTTCCATTAGACTTTGCATAAAGTTTTTCATTTGTTCCACGAAAAGGTATGTCATATTCAACCAAACATTTAACAACAACAATTATTCTAATTAAAATTTCTTTCTAATGTTTAGTATCTTTTTTTTATAAGTTCTTGTAAATCTTTATCAATTGTTTGATTTGTATTTAATCTTATCCGCAACTCAGACCAAGTTCTAAAGTTAACCATATGCTCGGAACTATTTTCATGCTTCTTCAAAGCTATACTAAGATGTTTCCAATCATTTGTTCCTACATTTGATAATTGACTTTTAGATATCGCAGTTTTAAATAACTTACAACAAAACAAAAACCTTATCGAGCTCTTTGGAGTAAACCAACCATTTCTATCAATAGAATCGCCATGCGTAAGCTTACGTTCATAAAATTCATTAGAAAAGTGTCTACCTATTTTATCTTTTGGATAATCCAAATTGGTTTCTCCAAAAGGCCATTTGCTTACAAGTTCGTCTTTCATGTTTGAACGTAAACTATCCCAAACTCTCACATCAAAAATATTATAATTAACTTTAAGGAGACTTTCATTAACTTTTTCAACATGATCTTCATTAACATCAACATCGTCAATTTCATTAACATCAACATCGTCACTTTTCGATTATTTATAGTACTTTCAATATTTTCTTCAACATTATTACTATTTTTTTGTCTAACAACAAATTGTTCTAAAGATCCAAATTGAGCTTTATTATATTCTTCTATTTGTTGCTTTCGTTTTCTATTTTGGGCACCCGACGGTTGTGAACGACGTAACATGATAGATTCTAGCGTAAATTATCTAAATTTCTAATATAATCGCAAGATAATGAAAAAAAAGAAAGAAAAAAAACGCATAAAATGAATTATGGAATAATATCACCTCATTAGTTCACATAGAGTGATGGAGATGAAGAAATTCAATAGTAGAGAATACTAGAGTAGAGAATAGTATATGATTCAATATATCAATTGCCTTAATGCCTTGATCTTGATTACCCACTGCAACAATACGTTTACTTTGTTTTTTTTTCAAATGGATTGTATGACTTTGTCAATTTGGTACACGATCACGTTTCTTTCTTAAAATGTTTAAAATGGATTGGACTTTGTCAATTTGATAACTTCCGAGTCCTATAATTCACGTTCCATTAATTTTGATATCTTTTCACTTTTTCAGTTACATAAAAAATAAACACCCTAGTACTATGGGCTTGATTTCTAGAAAGTGTATAAAATTATAAATTGAACCTAGTATATAGTAACACAAGCTAATAAAATGATGCCCCTTCCCTATGTGCTGCCTTGGGCTGTTGCCCACCTGGCCCAATGCTAAATCCTGCCCTGGTTTGTGCTAGGTTACCGAGGGTCATTGTAATTCCCAGCATCTTACTAGTTTCAATATATCTTATAGTTGAGGAAGAATTCTTCCTTCATTAATTTTCTTAAAATTCAGCAATGCAAGTAAAGAAGCTAAAAATATAACATGTCACAACATATATAAAACTGAAAATTAAATGTCATAACATATTTAAAACTAAAACTTAAACAATACAAGTGAGGAAGCTAAAAGTACAACATGTTTTTCTCATGCACATATAACACCCATTTAGTGATAGCTACAAGTACTAAAATACATATATAGTGCAAGTCATGCAAGCCGCTAATTAATGATATTTTAAAACCCTCATTCAATAAAAAGTACAATAAAAAAACACATTGTACAACAAAACAAGGTACTAAACACAAAAAACAAACAAACAATTAAACAAATTTCGTGCAAAATTTCACCAAACTTTTGTCATTGCTTATAGTCCTTAAACGATCAAACTAATCAAGAAGCTATTGCCAAAAAACGTGCAAATAAAATAAATTATTAACCGAAAATATTAAATTACAAGATAATCGCAACCGTATTACGTGAGGACCCCACTAGTATAAATATAATGCCTTTTAAGAAAAATTCATTCAATGCTGACATTTATCTTAATCACTTGTAAGTTAGGTACTGTTTGGAGCTTAGATCATATTCCCTTTCCACACCTTTACAAATTTTTATGTGTTTTTCCCCAATTTCAAAGGTAATTTTTTTGGATTAATTTTTAATTAATTGATTTTGAAGTTGTTCCTGGGTTGGTTTTTTTTTTTTTTTTTTTTTTTAATTTGAATATGGGTAGGGAAATTTGCAAATTTGGCGTTCTAAATAACATTTATTTTAACTTGACTCAACTTAGTGGTATATATTGCTAAAAGGGAAAATAATGCAAATAGACCGCGCGCCCTGAGACTTATCATTTTCCAAACCACTTTTTTGTTTCTTTTTTTTTTTTTTTTTTTAAATTTGAAAATAGACCAAGGGCAACCGCTGTCATTGGGCAACTCAACCACATTGCGACAAGTGTCCTGTATGTGTAAGGTATTGTTTTTGTGCAATAACGCTTTCGGCCGCAACCGTATATTTTAAAAATAGGCTTTATCGTCATTTTTACGCTACACAAGTACACATTTGAATAGTGAAAGTACAAAGGGATTTATATTCAAAATCTAATAGTCAACTGACACAAAAACATCCATAGTTACCGCCTGCTTTTGCTTCACAAAAAGCATTCTTACTTACTATTTTCACAAATCAAACCGTCTTCTTCGTCAGCCCACTCTCTTCCTTGTAACGTCAGTTATGTCACCATCTATAAAACTACAATGTTGATTGCAAACCACATCCGATTGATCAAGGTTTTTTAAATGTGCCCAAATATGGTACGTAAATATTCTTCTCGTTGTTTATTACATATGATTATTTCCAATTGGTTCTATGTTATAATAAATCGTTGTTGTTATTCGATTAATACCTATGTTAGATAGGTGTTAATTCCATTTTATAATCCATTGCTCTTTTCTATGTGTATCTGATTCGTAATTATGTAGGGTATGATACCTTAAATGTCGTTAGTTAAGTATGTAACATTACTTGGTTCATTAAAAAAAATTAGTGGCAGTTTGTAGACTAATAAGGAGTGGTTTATATGCATCATCTATGCAATTGTTTACGACGTTGGTATAGATTCCTTCTATGGCCTGAATTATTTTTGATTTTTGTTCACCCTTTTTAGGACTATGAAGCTAAGTTAATCATTACGAATAAACTGAACTACTTTTTGTAATAATGTTGGGTAAAATACATCTGTTCCGTTTACCGCTCTTCTATAGCTTGTTTAGAGGCTTCTTCCTGCTTTGCCCTTTCCTTTTCTTTAGCAATTTCTTTAGCATTTACTTCCATATGTAATCTTTTAGCAAATTTTTCATCAAAAGCTATCTGCTCCTCTGTAATTTCAAACACCATAGTTGGATCTGCAATCCCTTTACCCTTTCCAATATCAGTTTCAGTAACTACATCTTTCTGCACAGGTTCACCAATGTTTAGACTCTTAGCAATAGGTCTAGCTGCAGGGATAGGGTGAGATTGCTTTTGGTTGACCAATTGTATGGCAATCTCATTGTCAACTCTTTTTGGTTTGGTGTTGGTTATTGTTGTGGTTATAATTGTAGCATTGTTGCCTTGCAATGGAAACGTCAACTGTTGTGGTAGAATAATAGCAGCATTGGTTGCAGCAGTGGTTACTGCAATACTAGCAGTGTATGCAGCAATACTGGCAGTGGTTTCCTGCACCCCTTCCTTCCCCTTTTCTTCAACTGCAGCCTTTAAAGAATCATCTATCACTGGTTCTTTACCTTCCATGTGAGCCACACTTAAAAAAACACACAAACTCTAATAGCAACCAGTTCTGGATAGTAATTGCATCTCCGTCATCTCCATCGTCTCCGTCATCTATTTTCAAATAGAATCTGGCGTTGTTTATCTCCGGTGTTGACTCTGGTATTGACTCTGTAATTTCTTTTGTTGATTGAATCTGATTCAGTTTTTAACAACTTTTTTCCGACGTTGACTCCGGCGTTCACTATCTCATGTGAATATGTTAATTGAATTTCATGTTTATTTTTTTCACATGTGAAGATGTTAATTGATTTATTAGATAGTGTTTGTTTGTTACTTTTGACTATCTCATTATATGTTTTTTTTATTACATATCTATTTTTGCACATGAGAAGATGTTTATTGATTTATTTAGATACTGTTTTTACTGTTTGTTTATTATGTTGACTATCTGATGTTTTTAGATTGCATAATTTATAGTTTATCTTTGATTATTTGAGTTTTGAAAAATTATGTTTCCTAATGAATATATAAGAACTAATGGAATTTTGAGTTTATTATTGTAATTAAGTTTAGTTAGAGTATATTTGCATGTGAAGAATATCGAGATTAGCTATTATTTTGATTATTTAAGTTTTCACAAATAATATCATAAAATCATAACATAAATTTTGATGCACTAATCTAGTACCTTATTAATTAGATAAATACTTATTACCTTACATACCAAATAAGTCCAAAATAGCACATTCTTAAACATATACAAAACACATTCATAACTAAATCAAGATTAGTGCAAAACTTCTTTGAGTATGTTGATAAGCTTTTTGGCACATTCAACCATCTCTTAATACTTAGCTTTGACAACAACATTATGATCTTTCAAATTCTTAAAACTGGTTTTCATCTCTTCATACTTTGCTTCAGCATCAACATTATAATCTTTGTAAATCTTAAAATCAGCTATCGCCTCTTCACACGTTGCTTCCAAATTAGCATTATCATCTTCGATCCTCTTTGTTAGGATCACATATTTATGTTGTTTGATGATTCGGGTGGTCTAGGATGATGATAATATATGAATGCCATGTTTAGAGAGAGATGAAGAGAGGAGAGGGCGATTCTAGAGAGATAAACAAAAGAGAAAATGTTAGATTATCAAAGAAGCACCACCCTTCCCTTAGTGGGAAGGGTATTTATAGTTACAAACTAAACGCCCTATCTATGGATCGCATACGGGTAAAGACCCCCTTCCTCCATGGTGTTGCTCTAAACTAATCTACGCTACTAATTAACTAATTATCTACTAACTAACGTAAATAACGACAAGTCTACGAGCTAACATATGCTAGACTATAATTGGGGTGACCGACACTTCCATATGGAATTTCCAATTCCTAACAATCTCCCCCTAAGGGAGGTCACCCCATGAAATATATTTTGCATCCTAGCATTCTATCTTTGTCTTTAGTTCTGAGCTCGTAGACTTCAATTCTTCAATTTCCGCATTCTTTGTGCTTGGGCAGTGATTCTTCAAAGTCCGACTGCTTTGTCCTTTAAGTGGAGGTCTTTGAACTGATCCACATTTTGATGATCTTTAAGCTTTATTTGAGATCATCAGCCACAGCAAATCTCTGGTTCACCCTTTATTGTGTTGCCTTCATGTGATGTTGTGACTTTTGGACCGACATGCTCACACAGTCTGGATCATGACATCTTTTCATCAGAGTATCGCAAGCATCTTTGTATATCTTTGATTGTCATGATTTTCTTCAATTAAGTGTGAATGTTGTGAGCATGCGGCTGTGAATTGATTTCTCAATATCGATCAGCTGCAACCGTCCAATGTTCCTGCAAACAACAGTTAGCACTAAAACACACGAAAGTGTCTTTGTTCACTTATAGTTGCAAGAACTACGGTTCCTCGTTGATCAGTATAAATATTTCCTGTGTTCAGGTAGAATTCCGAAGAATCTCCTTGACACGGTTTCGCAGCTTGATCTAGCCGTTCTCAAACCGGAGTGTCCCAAAGTAGAAAACACGGAGTGAGTGAACCATCAAATTAAGATTTGCTGATTGATGAAAAATTGATTTAAAAACAATCGCGTATTGCTTAGAAGAAAGAGTTTTGCAATACGACGAAGGTTTTATGAGAAAGATCAATTTTCAATCAGAAATACTTTTAGTATTTGGAAAGAGTACACATTCGATGTGCTAGAGAAAAGAAGAGATTCGCACATCGAACGATTTTTCCAAAAGTATTTTTTTCAATCAGAGATACTTTTTGAATTTGAAAATGAATACACATTCGTTGTGCTAGAGAAAAGAAGATTTGCACATCGAATGGTTTTCCAAAAGTATTCGTCAATTCATTTCCTGGACCAAGGTTGATTCAAGAGTGAATCGCCCCATTGTTTCTATCCAGTTGACACAAGCTTGATCTTTAGAAAAGATCTCACATGTCACCCACCAAGAGCTTGTTTGATGTTGGCTCTAGAAGGATTTTCATCTTCATCGTGAATACTTTTACATATCACTCGGATGTTCTGGCAATACCACAATGATAATGCGTAGGACTCTCAATATATACTTACTTTCCACATTATGTGAAACAGCAAGTCTTCATTATTTTTATGTCCTAATGAGATTTTTTGGATGATCTCTTGGCTCTAGACTCAATTTTGCATTTTTGGTTCTTATGCCAGAGACTAGGGAGAATGTCTCCTTCTTCAATATCAACAATCTCTAAGAGAAAGTCGATAGATTATGTAGGTTCCCCGTGAGAATGAAACAAGCCCTTTTAAGAGGAACTTGAGTAGCTTGGGAAGTTTAGTGCAGTGCGTCACTGGGTCCATGATGTCTTGTCTTCAATACATGTGTTACCTTAGTAACAACCAGTAGCATATGTATTGAACCCGGTTTCTGCCCTAAGGTTGTATTATTGGAGGGCTATTTCTTTTCACAATTTTTCACATTCATTTCTTTTTCATTCTTCAACCCCTTCAATGCTTACCGAGACTTCATAACTAAAACCTTGTTGGGTTTATTCGAGTTCTAGCTCTATCTCAGTCCGCACTCTTCCTATATCTCACTTTTCTCCTTTTTTCATCATACCTAAGGACTCTACACTATCTAGTGGATCCTTCCGGCTCTGGCGGGATCATGGGAATGAATACCTAACCTAACCATCCTTATAACACCATGCACAAAGTAAATTGGTCGGTCTTTTGGTATTGTTCTTTCCTTCTTGAGACCAATTGAAAAATCATTTAGTAAATCAATCAAGGTACTTGTGATATAATATCAAAGCATTTTGTACCTTAATTGTTTTTGATCTTTTAGAAATGCTCCCCCTCAACATGTGCATATGATCTTGAAATTGTTTAGCACATGGAGGCAAGAGTTCATTAAAATGATTTCTTGATCACAATTTCCTTAGAAAAAGCCATTAGATTTTCTTTGGTAAATTCTCCCCCTCAACATGTGCGTAGGATATTTGAAATCATTTTATCACATAGAGGAAAGAGTTCTTTTGAAGTACATCCACAATCAAACAAGACATTAAAGAAACCATTTAGAAAATCAATCATAAACCTGAAAGTTTAATTTCTTTTTGAAATTCTCCCCCTCAATATGTGCTTCAAGATTCGAAAGCGTCTAGCACATATGGGAGAGCAGCATGCACATTTGAATCAAAACGATCACCTTTTATCAAATTTCATTATTAAATCACAAATTCTCCCCCGATCCAAAATATCAAACCCTTTGAGATTTTGGATCTTAAGTGATTTAATCAGGTTTATAAAACATGGGAGAAAATGTGCCTGATTTAAAAGCTCTTCTAGTTTATGGTTAAATGCTCCTCCACAATCACGTGCATTGTGTATTTGAAATCGTTTGGCACATGAAGGAAGGAATGCTTTTGAAACAGTCACCCTTTAAAACCGATTTGAGATTTAAATCACGATCTCTCCCCTGATCAAAAATATTAAACCATTTGAGATTTGTGATCCCAAATGATTTAAATCATTTAGAAAATTTTGGGGAAAGACGTGGCAAGATTTAATTTTGAAAAATGACTGAAATGGACCAATTTTAGACATTAAAGATTGTTAGTGTCAGGTATGATAGTTTTTAAGAGATCTTTAAGTAAAATAAAACAATTTCACATTCAAATAAGAACAGAAACAATTTCATTTTGAAAGATCTTTGAGTTTTAAAGAAAATCATACCATGACATAACATTAAATCTTTAGATCACCACTTTATTACGTACGAACAGACTTTTATGAAGAAAAATCGGTTGAAAATACTTAAGTTTGAAATTACTCTCCCCCTCAATCAATGACCGTAGTCGTTGATTGAGTGACTTATGTTTAAAACTGAAGTCCGGTTGATTTCCCAAATTTGAGTTCAATTTATTTTCAAAACAATATTTTCCCCCTTTTCAAAACAATTTTATCAAATTTGTTGAAAAATGGTGTTATTCACTACTTGTCATGCACACAGATACGTTAGGTGGATAAGAAACTTCTGTTGTTGCTGTAGGGCAGGAAGAAAACCATCTGCAGATGCAGTGAGACCTCTTAAGTTGCATCTACCATGCCAACTCTCCATGGAGATCTAATTAAGCTCCGTTTCTTCATTTGTCGACCCAAGATATAGTCACCCTTTCCTTTCGGCATCCAATCATCTTCATTTGTGGGATCCGAATCGGGAACAATCTTATGAACCATCTTATCTGCATATGTTAGTGGACATACATATAGATATATGGTGGTCGACATCACCCAAATAGAAATCGACTAATAAAAGTCAATCCAATATATCAATCAGATCATACAAAGGCATGAGAATTATTTGTTTATCAAACTCTAATCATCTAATCCTAATGATCACATCCAATATTCCTAGTCCTTCAACATAGGCAAATATATTATTCAGTTAAGCACATAGGATGATTACGAAAGCCCGTTAAAAGATATAAATTTGAAAAACAATCTCCCCCTCAATCAATGACTCTTTCTCTGAAAAGTTTTTAAAAGCGCTGAAGTCATTGATTGGGTTTTGAAAATTTATGAAAATACCAAATCTGATTGATTGTAAAGCAACTTATATTCCACCATTTAGGTAAAACAAATATTTTTCTGATGAATTTTAGAAGGAAAAATATTTGAGTAGGAACAGCAGTCCTTCGACATACTTTCCTCATTTTGTTTTAGGATAAGTGCACGGAATATTTGAAAATTAGTTTAGCGCAACACTTTCCTTTCTTGAAGAACTAGTTGCTATCTAAAATAATAACAAGCCATAGTTAAGCACGGGTTATAGTCTGAAATAACTGCAAGCCATAGTTTTATACATGTTTTGAAAAATGATATTTACACCTCCTGCTCGAACTTCATCTATGGTCCCATGCCATTATTGAATAACATTTCTAAGACCGTAGATGTTATCGATACCAGAAGACATGCCTTGAGAAAACATATTTTCGGTGTTTTTTAAATTTTCTGATTTTTATGGGTTTTTGTTGATTTATATTTTTTTATTTTGTTTTTGTTGGTTTTATATTTTTGTATTTTTCTTTTTGATAAATATATACAGATAGACTAGATGATATAGTTTAAGAAAATGATGATACGAGTACCGAGATAAGGATATCGAAAATTTCGCCAAGAAGATAGAAGTCATCATCTCTAAACATTCACCACCAAAGCTTCCAGGCTCTTGAATCAAGAGAGAAATTGAGCCACTTTAAAGTGAGACTTTGGTAGCTTCCCCCCAAACCGTAAATCTTCTTATTGAATAGATTCTAAGCTTTCTTTCAAGCTTGCCTTAGCCAGATGCACAAAGAAGCACACCATTATCATCGATCTTGCTACTCCTTTTAAGAATAATCATCGTGATTCTTCGTTCGGGGTTATATCATCAAGTAGAATAACAACATATCATCCCACACTTGAATAATCTTCTCAAGTTCCTTTTCCACTAAAGTCTGAAGTGATCCATTCCAAAAGTTGTCAAGAGACCACTTCCCCCAAGTAGATGAATTGATGCAGTCAGTCTCTAAGAATAGAGCTCACGAACCCGGATACACATATACCCAAGGACAGAGAAACTCATAACATCGAAGTATCAGATTAAGTCCAATGTCTAAAGAATAACCCCGATGTATACTTTTCTCTCCCTTGAAGATAGTGTATGAAGCCCAAGAACTCGGCACCAATGCCCAAAGAGAGAATAACCGATAACATGAAGTAGCGGTGCCAATCACTGATTATCTCATGTTGTCAACTCCGAATAAGTGATTATATTCAATCATGATTAAGCTCTCGTGAAATAGCGAACAATGTACACACAATCTTCTCCCCTCGATGATTGCGATATCATCGAAATCATCACACACTTGTGTACCTCTTATATCACCAAAAACTAACTCTCATCTCTTCCCCCACATAGTTGGAATTAGAACACTAAACGCCATGAGTCAAACCTTGAGTTTCTTCATGTAATGACATTTGTCTTCCGGGATATCTTCAATCACTTAGAAGATTGTTCATCAGTTTACTCCGCTTAGATGCGGTCTCCTTCCCTTGCCGGGTTTTGATACTCGTAATCAGCAACTCTTTGTAAGCCCATAAACTCGAAATATATTGAGAAGAACATCATGTGAGAATCAATCTTATCAAGAATTACGTGAGAAAATCTAATTAGGATTGAATCTTGACTTATCACTCTCCCCAATTAGTGCTCTCCCCTAAACCGACAACTGCTTGGATACATGCCCGTGATTAAAGAAGTCTTTAGATCGTTAAATGCAACTCGCTTTAGTCTTCTAACATGCACGTAAAATGTAGAACAGATCAGACTCGACCTTCTTCAAGATTGTCCGTTAGAGGAATAGAATGTTAACATCTTCTTCTCACTAAATGCATTCCCTCAAGTAACTTATATGTAGCAAATCCCCTTAACTCAAATCCTCCCAATCAAACAAGAACAAAGATGTTCATCAAGGAAATCGCCCCCAATTGGAAGCACTTTGTCGTTCATCACCCATGAGAAGATGTCAACAAACGGGTCTTAGAAGAAACTTCATGTAAAGATGACCGATAAGAAGAAGCTCTGTTTCATGAGTTAGAGCCGTATGACCATTTATACTCAAGTCAATCAACATGTCAGAAATTCACACTTTTCTCCCCTCAAGAATTGCATACGGAGTTGCCATTCTTGATTAAAGAAGTGAATATTATCCAAATGTATTCTATTCACACTTCTCCCCCTCAAAGGTAGCAAATGATGTCGCCATCATCATTATAATCGAGCAAGTGGAATAAGAGAACAATCATCGGTAGTCCGGTTCACTTGATAACTCAAAGCGCTTGGAAAAAGCATGAAGCATGTTGATGAGAATGGTCATAAATAAGAAGATTTCTTTTCTTTCTCAAGATAATGCGCATTGAAGCATCGCATTTCTTCTTTTAGAGCGCCGGTGTCGGAACTTGTGTTCAAACATCATAATCTTTCATCTCTGGCAAACTTGTAATCAACCCCATTATCACCAGCCAGTTTGTTGTGACAAATGATGGAGAAAACCCATTATGATGAATTTGACCTTGTAGTATACTAACCCAAACTCGGACTTAAAC
>OU343225.1:74296095-74422426 GCA_910596185.1 Chrysanthemum makinoi | reverse complement strand
ATGCCATAGATATCCGGTCCAAGAGTGAATCAATGATGCCAGCTTATGATGTTAGTATATTGGTATGAAAGTTACAAGAAGAATTTAGAAGGAAAGTCAAATATTTCATATTTGATTGTATATAAGCTTTGGGCGTAACCACTTTCCGCCCAAACCCTACTGAGCTACAGAAATATGAAATGTTTGACTTTTGCGTTGTCCATTTAATTGTTGACTTTTTCAAATTGACTTGTATCAACTCCATCCCCTTGATAATTTTCTTATCCTTAAGAAACAACATCAAAGTCTGGGAACCTAGCGAACAAATCTGCATACACTTCCCAAGTTGATTCTTCCACTATTCTGTTGGACCACTTCACTAACACATACATAATTGGCACATTATTTATCTTGCCCAATCTTCTCCAAAATCTTCATAGGTTTTAGGCCAGTCTATCTTCCTTGAGTTGTGGTAGCTGCCCATCTATTGGTCTTTTCCATGGCACTTGGGTCAGTGAGATGTGGAACACTAGATGATCAAACTGTGACTAGGTAGCTTCATCTTGTAGGATACTTCTCAAATCCTTTACTCAACCTCAAAAGGACCATAATATTTGGAAGATTTTTTGTGTTGTTGGCCTTGTCTACCAAACACTTATCCTATGTGGTTACAACTTCAAATAGAACCAAGTAGCAACATCAAACTGTTATTAGTCCTATGCTTATTATCTTGGATTTGCATTCTGTCTTAGGATCTATTAAGGTTAAATTTAAATATTGCAATAGCTTCTCCTCCCTGCGCAATTTGTCCCTCGACTCAACTCTACTTTCACGGGGCACATAGGGAATATGGATTGGGGTGTTTGGCAATAGACAATTTCATAAGGTATAGTGTTGATGGCTTTGTGAAAGTTGGTATTGTACCAAAATCCTAGTGGTAAACATTTTACCCACTCCTTTGGTTTCTCTCCACACATGCACCTCAAGTAACAATGAAAACACCCCACACTACCTTAGTCCCATTTGAGGATGGTATGTAGTTGAGAGCTTGAGATTAACATTAAGTCCGTGTATATACACCATCAAGGAATACTTGTGCCAATTGACTTGCAATCAAACGGTGAGATAAAACCATAAAATGAGCATATTTTCTCATCATTCACAAACCACCAAGATGACTGACTTTCTATGGATTTTCAATAAAGTCCATAGATATCTTAGACCAAATCTTACATGGAATGGGTAGAGGTTGAATCTATCCAAGGTAAGCACTAAGATCAAGTTTCTGCCTTTGACAAATATCACAATCTCTCATAAACTGCTTCACTATCTTCTTTAGTCCTTTCCAATTGGAAAATTGCACTTAGCTTTTTTGTAGTCACATGAACCCCAGAATGACCACCAATTGCTTCATTATGTTAGTGAGAAATCAACTTCTTTCTTAAGTCCACATGCTCCCACTACTACTTTTCCCTTCCTCTTCAAAATTTCATTGTTCAATCGTACTTGTCAACCTTATAAGTCTGGTCTTTCAATGACTGGATCAACAGTTGAGCATCTACATCATTTTTCCAATTATCTTTAACCTTGTCTCAAATACCACTTACCATAGAGACGGCGTCAGAAGTTCAGTAACCACTTGTAATTTTCAGCTTATTTTTTGCAATGAATTATACTAATTTTTCATCTACGAACTTTTTTCGAAGTTATTTGATTTAAAAATGAGAAGTTATCTCACAACGAAAAATGAACACAACGCAGCATCTTTGGCGAACAGTAAACTTGATAAACAATTTGATTTGATCGTTATATTATTTACGAGAACACTAGTCGCAGGATAATACTTGTTTTATTGGAAAAATATTTTAAACGCATCAAGGCATTTTTGTCGGAATCGATCATTTTCAACTTGAAAGAGTCCCAACCTCAAAATCTTTAAAGTTTACTAAAACTATAATGTTGGCCCATGTGGTAATTATTACCGCTACGCCCCCTACACTTTTATAAACTTGACACTTTGTAATGGAATTCGGGGTATAATGGAAAGAAGTTAGGGTTCCTTCCCATTTCTCATAGCCACCTCTCTATTACACACCCATTTTACCCCTCTCTACCAATTTGGCCACCTCCGCCACCACCACCATAGTCGAGCCGCCACTCCTCTCTTTGAAGACCGGTGAGCCTCATGTATTTTGAATCGGGATAGAGGACGGTCATACTACGTTTCTAGGGTTCGTTGTGCTCGTGCCATCACCAACCGATACCTTTATCTCTTTTCTTCCCATCTCTTCTCTTATCTTTCGATGGGTATGTTAATACAACAATCTATCTTTTCTTTTTTCTTTTTTTATAAAACCGAATACAAAGGAGATGTTATTGTTTTCATGGATTAAAACAAATTTAAATTTATCCATGTGGTTGAATCATCAAATCGTGTTTGGTTTTATTATTTTTCATCGGTTGAGTTTGTAACCCTTTTAGGTTTGGTCTCGGTATGGATTTGGTTTCGCTATTTACTTGTTATTGTTGCTGTTTTGAGTATGAAACTTTAATTGGATAAGTTTGTTTGAGGTTTGTCTTATTTTGCTCACGCATTTGAACCCATAACCCATAAGAGTTTGGGGTCCGATCCCTTCCTGCTTAGATTTGTGTCGAATTTCTAGTTTGGAAGTATAATAAGCACATTTAGCTTATTTGATTGTGTTTGGGTTCGTTTGCTAATACCTATTTTTGGACTTGTGGTTTGTTTTGGTTCGTTTGAAAACAAGGCCACCTGGGTGGTCCTTGTTGTATATGTTCACACAACAACCCACTAAGTGCATTGTCTATTAATCACGGGTTCACATTAAACTAAAAAGGTTTTTCTTGTTTATTGTTTTGGGATAATGAGTCACCCACCTAAGGTGTGTTTGTTTGATTTTTCTTGTTTCGGTTTAACATAAAAACAAAGAATGTGATTTGCGTATTGCTGTTATGTATGTAATTGTGTTTGTGTATTTTGAATTTGTGTTTGAACGTTAATTGTGATTGTGTGTGTGTTGGGCTCAACAACCACTTAGGGTTTGGTTGTTTTGTTTATTGGTCAAGACTCACTAAGGGTTACGCTTGTTACAAATGGGTCAGTTTTCCTAAGAAATTCTATTAAGGGTGTGTTTGGTTCTGAAAATGAGTCAAAGACCACCACAAAGTTTAAAAGTAAAATTAATTAACTTATTTGAGGTGTGTTGAGTTAGGTTGTCAACTTTAAAACTATAGTAATATATTTACCGGATGTTGATAACATTGACTAACGCATATTTATTTGTTCGCTGGATCATTGGTAATGCCCTCGAGATACATTGGGATTGATACTTGGTTTTGGACTCGGATAATACATAATGGAATAAATACTTGATTAACTTCAATTTTGGACATATAACAAATTGATACTATTTCGACTAAAACGATTGGCCATTGGACAATTTAGACCATTATCGGACTATTGGACTCGAGACGGCTATAATATATTAGACTCACAATGAATTTAATATATTAACTCGACCTAACCAAAACTGATAATGGAACGTAAAACCAATAATAGATAAGTATTCTAAATTGAATTGATTAAATTTCCTTAATATCCTTGTAACATGTTTGATTAACAAAACACGCAACATATGTTATACTTGAAAGTGCTGGAAATAATGTTTTTTGAGAAAATTGATTTTATTAAAGTCGCATGACTTTGGAATGTTGTATAAACGGATCGTCATGCCAAAATTTATAAAACTTTCTAAACATTATATTCTAATTCCAAAAACCTTTTATCTATAAAACCGACAAGAAGTGAAACTTGTAGTTTTTATTAACTAGTAAACTTTTATTGTTTTAAATTACCTCTCCAAAACTTTATTGATTATCTTCAAATTATTTGGGATTATTGGTGAATACCTAAAACCTACCAATTGGCTTACTTTCTTTACATAATTCTTTGTCACTACTACTCACTTTCTTCCTTATCAAGATATCTCCTCAACTAAGTCATCATCGATACTTTCTTGATTATTATTTTAATACTTTCCTTATAATATATTGGGATATATATTATACTTTGACGTGAGTTAAATTTTGATATATTTTGGCGTGAGTAACATTTTGAGTTTATACTTTCTCACCACCACACGAAACGTTGATACTAAACCTTTCTTACGAGCTATGACACTAAACATTTTACAATTATTGATACGAGTATTTCACGAAAACTAAGACACTTTGTCCTTTGAAAACTCTCTTACTTTATGAGACGTATTCTGAGATAACTATATACTTACTAGGTTGTGTCGAGCATGTACCGTTGTTCCTGTACTTCTTGATACCATTGTGCTTACAACGTCTAGATGCCATTTGTGTTACTTGCCTTACTTTATTCTGAGATGAGTTCATAGCCCCATTTTTAACTCTTTAAATCATTTATAAACCCTTGGGGGGAGATACATTCTACTTTCTTTTATGAAAACAAGTGCTTTATAACCTGTATGCTTACCTGAATGTTTTATTAGTGTTGATCCCAGTTGAGCAAACGATCTAATATAGAAACTGACTTAGAATAAAAGCTTATTAAGTATTATGCGGAATTTAACACTTAATCTTTAAGAAGAACAGCTTAACATTCAACACCTCAATATTATTTATTAATACGAATATTTTACGGTATTACGGTTTTGCAACCTTGAAGTGTATCGACCTTAGATATAAAACTTTCACATATATCTAATCTAACCTAGGACCTCCTTTTATAGACTAAGGAGTCTTTTACATAATACAATACGTAACCTACAAGATAAATATCTTTACCATATTTATCTAATACAATAAACTAAACTGACTATACAAAAAACACTAGCGTTGGTTACAATATATCATCCGTGGTTACACACTACTACTAGCCGTGGTTGTCTTTTATCGTTACATTCTTCTATCCGGTTATATCAAACTTGTCCGTGGTTCTGAGTACTTAAAGTAATTCATGATTCAAGGAACCAAAAACCCAACAATCCTTCCCTAAACTTGATACATTCCAATAGAATTCTCAAGTTTCCTTTAAGCTTAAAACATCTGAAATGGAGGATGTAGCCAAACACTTATGAGATTTAAGAATTGTCTCATATTTCTTCAACAAATCATAGGCTTGACCATCATAAGGTAACTTGACATCTTGATAATAACAGTTTCAACATCGAAAGCAATAATTTCTAGATACTTATTCAACTGAGGATAATCACCTTCTACAAGCATGTGAATAACTTTTCCGGAAATAGTTAAAACATGAACTCCACAAGTTTGATATAAAAACCATCTTGTTACAATACCATTGTAGAGTCCTTACACTCAAGGTTCATCATGAGTTGGTTCAAATAAAATCTTCAAATTATAATAGACCAGTGTCTCATGATAATCATTTGGATGTACTTCACCAAACTTATTCTTGTAAAGTCTCCAGAGATTCATCAAATCATCCCTTTCAAAGTAATAAAGCATTTGTGAAAATTTGTTATACTCATAAACTTCATTATTGAGTCTTTGAATTTTCCAAACTCCTCCACTTCCATCATTAAGCTTAAACTCATAAGAAACAATTTGATTAATATCTGCAACTTCTTTCAATCTTTTAGAATCGATGTCTCAATCTCGGATTTTCTTTCTTTACTTTTGCATCCAACTCATCATGCTTAATCCACTCTTCATCCTTTCGTAATTCATTGGGCGGTAATCATCATGATTAATCTTCATACATCTTTCATAAATCTCAAGAATTCTTTTAAATGAACATTTACTAAGATTTTCGAGAAATGTGAATGCCCCATTATTAATAATTTTCATTAGTACATTCCTCATTTGTGCCATTGAAAGAGGTTTCTTTCTTATAACTTTCTTCCTTTCTTTACCAACCTTCCTTGCCCATTCACCCAAAAGCCTAGCTTTTTCCTTATCATCCAACAAATTCCATTTTGCAGTGATATTCATCATGTATTTGTTGAGAAGCTTCAAAAAAGTTTTGTGATTCATACCATATAGCTAACATTCTCTGACTAGCTTCCATTCTTTTCTTTCTTTTCTCTAAAGCTTCTTGTTCTTCAAGAACCATATTCTTTTGCATACTCGCATCATAAGTTTTGATTCGCTTTAGATTTAAACTTTAGTTCCTGAATCGCAACCCTTTTACCTTTTCAACATCATTGAACCACTTTCTTTTCGAGGTTCACCAATAACTAAGCTTTTTCCTTTGGATTTGGGTTAGTTTAAGATAGATTTAACAGATAATACAGGTGCAATAATAGGTGTAGAAATAGATGAAGTTTGGCTTAGATTTATCAATGTACTAGCAGCTTCTTTCTCAACTTCTTTAGACTCAGGTGGTGATACTTGAGAGAGTTGTGACAATGCTGGAAGTGGTGCCATGATAGCAGTGGGTATGATAGTAGTGGGTATAGTTGTAGTGGTTATAGTTGCCATGTTCCGATAATGCAAAGAAGTGGTTAGAAGAGTACCAAGCAGGTGGTTTCGTACATACCATCGTTTGTGTTCGTACTACATCTTCTACAACTTTCTTTCACATTTTCAAGAAGCTGCTTTCTCCATCTTTATGTATACCAAAATGTTTGATCTCCACTATCAACATCTTCTTCCATGTGATACATTAACGGCCTCCTCAATTTTGCCTTCTACCTCCCCGTTTGGATACCCTCCATATTCGGTGGAGAGGAGTCCACCTTCTTTTTCCGTAGTTTCCTTAAAGCGGCAACCGTGCCTTTTCATCTTCTAAAACCAAAACCTGCGGCTTCAATCTCCTCGAATATCCTTACCTTGAAACACGCCCAACTCCTGTAGAGACCAAATTGTCTTCCATCTTAGTACATTTAACCACAATTCATTTAATCGTTCAAGAATATCTCCCCCACTTCACTGTGTGAACCGGGTCCGAGAGGTGGTTCATGGAAAAGTCATCATGTACAAACTCGTAATCCGGCAATTCATGTTGAGGTTCAACCTATCCTCATCACTGAAGTGTTAATCGCCCGGTGAGTGAATCCTGGATATGAAACATAGCATCGCATCCGAAGCTCAACATTTATGCACTCAGACAGCCAAGTGGCTAGATTCTCCACTGTGTTAAGTTCCAAGGAACTCTCCACATTAGAGTTGCCAAGGTTGGGTCTTATTTATGTTTCCACTATCCCCGACCGCCTAAGCATGTATCAAGAGTGGAAGCCCTTCCAACCATGTCTTCATCACCGCGGATGCCTCATGAGCAACACCACTAGCACTAGCCTCGAGGTAGCTCAAGGTTCTTCAATCTCCTAGTGAAAACAATGGTTGTATCGTGGTTGAGGTTGACTAGAAATGGATTGAGATACACACTATGCTATTCACGGTGTATTCTATCGGGATTAGAGAGTTACATCAAGAAGGGTGTCGCTTGGTGTAGAATCTCATCAAACTCATGATCAATGGGCAAAGGAATCATATGAGGAAATAAAGGAACATCTATAATGTACATTTTGTGGCTGGTGATTCCTCAGTATGCAAAAACCTTAGAAAGCATATGATTTTCATACCTCAGTATGCTCACCAGTCCTATATTTGACTTTCCACAATCAATCAACAAACCTAGGATACAAATAGTATTTAAATTTTCCTAATGTTTTGAACTAGCCCTCGTAGATCATTTTAGACCAATTAAACTTTCTTCCATCGACAAACAAATAAAGCAGTGAGCAATTTTGGAAGGAAAGTCATTAAACTCGCGTGGGTCTTATTACTCATACACATCAATAAGAAACTTCCATTGTTTTGAAAACAAACTCTTAAAATACTGTACCTTATCACCTCTGTGTGTATAACCCAATCTTTCCAAACCAACAATCTCAACATCCAAAGATTATCAACATCACAAGATCTGTAGGAATTAGAAATTCCGGTATTAAAGAGTCTGGTCAACTCAAGTATATGTAATCGCTAGAAAGCTCGTGAGTCACAAGACTTATATGTTAAGTAGTATTTAGTTTAGTAACACCGGGAGGACGGATCGGGTCTTTACCCACTTGTATTCTCATCCACGTTCTCAAGTGGTATGCTTATTGTAAGATTATAAATACTCTCTACCTCTCAAGGTAGAGAGTTGGAGCTCATAATAAGAATTTTCTAATTAAAGTTCCTAAACTCCTAACTTTCTCTCTCTAGAATTCCACTTATACGCTCTACTTGTGTTATGGTTTGATGTGTATGTGAAATCCAATATCTTACAATTGGTATCAAGAGCCATGGTTAGATCATCTCTTACATATCTTTGATTTCTAGTGGTTTTAGGTGGTTTTGAGTTTGAAAAATTTAGTGGTTTTGCATCATTTGGGTGATTTCTTGTGTTAAGTTTGATTTTGTTAAATTGTCACACCCCAATTTACTGCTTTGGTACGAATGGAATTCTGGGGATTGACCGTCATAGCACCACATCACGCTTATATTGAATCGACCTAAAGTGTCGCTTTAAAAACACATCGCGATATTTCTTAAAAAGCACTCGTGAAAGTACAACGGGTCCCAAAAGGTTTACAAAGTTTGCGGAAATACACATATAATACAAATCCAAACGATGTTTTGAAATAAAGTGCCATAATGTACATAATGTCGACGCCACACTCAAAATGTAGGTCCCTAAACCATGTCATGATGATAATGCCCGCCATTCTGAAAATACATTGCTAAAAACGTCAACAATAATGTTGGTGAGAAATCATAGGTTTATGTAAATGTTTTATACGACTACACAAGTATCTATCATGCATGACCATCAAGTCAATGAAAATAATGTTACAATAGCTCTAAGCCCATGACCCCGAAACTAGACTGTTCAATCATGTATGCCCCTCGCAGAGTGTTTGCCGACAACTCCTCGTAATGTTATCAAATGAAATGCATCCGCTTTCCTCGTTGGGATTCACCAACCGGATGGAGGCGCCACCCTCGATAGATCTATCCACTCATCCTCGCATCAAAGATTAACGGTTCATGTTCAAGTAATGGGGACTTTCAAATTGGCAAATGCGGTAACTTAAGCAATGTAATGAATTTAACATACTTGGTATCGCACAAAGAAAAATGTAGTGCAATGTATTCTCCCCCGTGGGTTTGAAAATAATCAAAGCATGTAAAACGGGGCTATGAAAACTCACTTGGTAAACTAGAATAATGGCAAAAGTGAGTACACCGAGGTTTAATGTAATGCGTCAACCGGGACCTATTATCAATGATATGATATGTCATGAGTTGCAATGTAATGTTATGCATGCATTAGATGTTATTTATACCATTTACGAGTTTTGAAAATATTACACATCGACGAAAAATACTCTTTTGACGCCTTGACCAAACAAAATCACTTTACATGTTTTTACGTCAAAATGTCATCCTACAATGGTTTTATAATGATTTTAGAGAAATTACCATTTTTCGTCGCAAAACAATGTCGTCGGAAAAATCATGAATTTAACAAAAATGGCTTTGGAAAACTAGTCGTAGGAATAGTGTAACGCCGATCGTTAGAGAACTAACTCGATCGTTTTGGAAAGTTTGTATCGATATCTAGAAGTTTCAGTTCAGAGTTTTCATCCAAAAGGTCTCTCAACATAAAGATAATAAGGGTTAAAGATGGTGGTTTTTGCTAATTGTGTGCGTAAAATTAGTTACTGCAAGTTTATGAAAAGTGCATATCTTTGTCGCTTCAAATCCGCTTACGCTTATATGTCCTTAGCTTCTCAGATCAAAGTAAACTAATATATTTTTGAGAAGTCGAAATAATTTGTGAAGCTTAAGGCTCGCTTTTGACTCGGACAAAATAAATATAGTATGCTGAAATTTCTGAAAATAATATTTTCGCGCCAAACTTGTAAAATCCATAACTTCTTCGTTATAAGTCCGCTTATCCGCTCAAGCTGCCACGGATTCGTTTTAAAGTATATTTTCTAAAAATCAAGGCCAAAATGTCGTGCCTACTGTCGGTTTTTCCAGAAATTCGAATTAAGGACAGAACATAAATATATAGTTATCGAAAATAGTTTTTCTCGGACAAAACCTATTCTAATCCCTTCAAATCAACTCCAAAACTAATCTAATCCTACCATACACCTTCTTAGGGTGTCATGGGTTCCTAATCACCATCAAGACCAACCAATACCAAGGGAATAATTATAGGATGACCATATATATATAGATAACTCTAAAATCATGAAATAAATGGTATAAATCACATATCATGCATATAAGCTCCAAAAATGAAAAGAAACATATGAAATGAAAAGGAAACTTGAAAAATGATAAAATATGCTTACTAGTGAAAGTGATGAGGTGAAAGTAACAAGGATTAACTTAAATATCCTTGGTTTTTATTTCAAAACCATATAAAGGATATAAACTAGGTTGAAATAACACTTGTGCTTGAGAAAATATTTTGATCCCTTGTACTCCTTGATGTGGCCGGTTTTGATGAAGAACCCAAGAGAGAAGAAATGTTTTCCACACTTGCAAACTTATGAGAAGAATGAGATAAATAAAAAGTGTAGTAAGACTTTATGTATAAGTATCATTTATTAACAATCAAAGACCATACACATTTTAATGCAAGCCCTCCCCTATGGCCGGATTTAGGGGGGTATTGTTTCCCAAGATATTTTTTTTTTAAAATGTATATATATATATTGTATAATTTGTGTAATTGTTAAAATGTAGTGAAATGTATAAGTATAGGTATATGGTAATACTTGGTGCAAGTAAGTTTTTATTAGGCCAAAATAGAATGTAATGAGATGATAAAAATTATAAAAATACATTCCTTGTAAAAATTGAGTGATAAAATAATTATCGAGTAGTTTTTAAGAAAAACGACGTAATAATTTAACTTTAATGATTTATTTACCAAATAAATTTGAAACACTAGGAAAACTAAAAATATAGTTTTTATGAACTAAATGTAAGTTTAAAAATACATCGGGATCATTTTTGAAAGTAACGGATTAAATGTTAAAATAATAACTCACGCGATAACGATTATTAAATATAAAAATTACGCGTTGAAGGTGAAATGAAATGTCATGAATGAATTGATATGATGCAAATGATGTCAATGAAATGTAGACTAATCATAGTCCATATGAAATGTACGTGATGTCATGATCATGAATTCGCCGCTAAAACCCAAGGTTACGCTGAATTTGAAACAAGTAACCCAAGTTTACTAAAAATGTTGAAATAATGAGACATGAATCGTGTCGAGAAATGACCTCGAAGTACGGATTGTCACATTCACCATCCAAAAAGGAATTCACCCCAATTCAATCGTTGTTAGGTCTAACGTGTCGCGAAAAGATGAGGATACTTGCGCCGCGATCGGTCTTCCCGCTCTGCAAAACTCGTGACCTCGTCGAGAATTCCAACAACTTTCACAATCGAATACGACTGTTTCAACCGCTTGACCTCGCGTCCATGATTTCTACAAAGTTCTTCCACAAAGTTGAGTTTGTCGTCGAATTTGAACTTCATCCAATGGAATAACGAAGCTTATTCGTCCAAAGACACTTCTTCAAGTTTGAAACGCGGAAACGGTTGTGCAACACATGATCTAAGTTCGATGGAAGATCAAGTAGATAAGCTACCGGACCAACTCTGCTCAAAATCTTGAATGGTCCAATGTATCTCGGTTCAATTTCCACGCTTTCCAAAACGCACTACGCCTTTCCAAGGCGATACTTTCAACATAACTTTGTCACCTACTTGAAATTCCAAATCCTTGCGCCTAACATCCGATAACTTTTCCGCCGACTTTGCAGCTCGAAGTCTATCACGGATTTGAACAATCTTTTCCGGGTTTCCGCACCATTTCGACCGTAGTTGTAAGCGCCTCCCTACCTCGCCCAACAACAAAGTGATCGGCACTTACGACCAGAGTGCCCTAATGGTGCCATCTTGATAATGGTGTGATAACTATTGTTGTACGAGAATTCTATCAATGGCAAATGGTTAGCCCAACCATTTCCAAAATCAATAACACATGCCCTCAAAGATATCTTCTAATGTTTGAATGGTCCTTTCACTTTGACCGCTCGGTTTGTGGGTGATATGTCGTAGGCTCATCTCTAATCGTTCAATGAATCTTGCAATGAATTCCGAGTTTGAAGTGAATCGATATCTCGTTTCAAATGATAGAAATTGGTGCTCCGTGCCTCGAGACTATTTCTTTGACATAAAGTCTAGTGAGTTGCTCCATTGAATAAGTCTCTCTAATCGGTATGAAATGGGTGACTTGGTAAGACGCATCAACAATTACCCAAATAGCGACGTAACCTCCCGATGTCTTAGGAAGTTTCGTAACAAAGTCCATTGTAATGCGCTCCCATTTCCATTGAGGAATTTCCGGTTGTTGGAGTAAACCCGAAGGCTTCTCGATATTCGACTTTACCTTAGCTGCAGTAAGACATTTGCTAACGACGCGGCAATCTCCGCTAATGTTCGCCACCAATAAAGTTTCTTAAGATCTTGATACATCTTATCCGATCCTCGATGAATAGAATACTTTGACTTATGCGACTCATGCATAATCAATTCTCGTATTCCGCCATACAATGGAACCCACATTCTATCCTTGAAACATAATACTCCATCCGCTCTTTTACAAAACCATTTGCTTTCGGCATACCATAAAGCTTTTCACTTGGTCGATTCTCCTCCTTAAGTGCCTCGACTTGTGCTTCGTGGATTTTCGATGGTAAAGGAGAAATAATCGTCATTCCCAATGATCGAACTCTTAAAGGTTTAGGCTCTCTTCCGACTAGCATCGCCACAACATTGGCTTTTCCCGGGTGATACTTGATTTCACAATCATAGTCGCCGAGTAACTCCAACCAACGACGTTGCCTCATATTAAGCTCCTTTTGATCAAGAATATATTGCAAACTCTTGTGGTCGGTAAACACTGTGCACTTTGTACCATAGAGGTAGTGTCTCCAAATCTTGAGTGCAAAAACTACGGCTCCTAACTCGAGATCATGAGTTGTGTAGTTCTTTTCATGAGTCTTAAGTTGTCGAGAAGCATACGCTATCACCTTCTCATTTTGCATTAAAACAGCCCCAAGTCCTTATGCGCGTCCAATATACAACAAAGTTCTCAATGCCTTCGGTAGTGCCAAAATTGGCGACGCAAAGCTTTTGCTTCAACAATAAAAGCAACTTCTTGTTTCTTTCCCCACTTCGTACTTCTTGTTTTTCTCAGGTCAACTTGGTCAAAGGTCTCGCTATTCTAAAAACCTTCATGAACCTTCTAATACCCTAGTCCTAGAAATTGTCAATTTCCGATTCGTTGGAGTAGCCCAATCTTTTTACGCTTCAATCTTTTATGGAATCAACTTGTAGTCCATGACTATCAATGACATGACCAAGAAATTGCACTTTGTGATTCCAAAAATCACACTTCAAAAATTTGGCATACAACTTCTCATTCTTGAGTAGCCTTAAAATCGTCCTTAAATGCTCTTCGCGGCTCTTCTTTGCTCTTGGAGTAGATCAAGATGTCGTCAATGCACACTATAACAAACTTGTCCAAATACGGCTTACAAACTCTATTCATGAGATCCATGAATACCGCCGTTGCATTAGTCAATCCAAACGGCATCACTTGAAACTCGTAATGACCGTAACGAGTTCTAAACGCTGTTTTCGAATATCCTCTTCCCAACTCGGTTGATGATAACCCGACGAAGATCAATCTTGAATAAATACTAGAACCTGCAACCGACGAACAAGTCATCAATTCTCGGGAGCGGTAACGATTCTTCACCGTTAACTTGTTCAATTCTCGATAATCTATGCACATTCGAAAGGATCCATCCTTCTTCTTCACAAACAAGACCGTGTTCTCCCAAGAGAGGAACTCGCCTAATGAATCCTTTGTCTAGAAGCTCTTGTAATTGATTAGACAATTCTTGCATTTTATGGTGGCTAGATTTATAACGGGGTGTCAAGAAGCACCGCACTAAGTCAATATGAAATTCTACTTGACGGAAGTTTCGGGAAAACTCTCAAAATTCACGAACAATAGGAACATCTTCAAGTCGCTTCTCCTCCGACTTTTCTCTGTTACATGGGCTAAGAAAGCAAGACAACCTTTCTTAATGTACTCCGCTTTGATACTCGATATGATACTAATTTAGTTCCACTGCTCCCCAATAATAATCAAAGTTTCGCCATTATAGGGAAGATGAACAACTTTCTCATCACAAATGATCTTGCTGATGCTTAGATAACCAGACCATGCCGATGACGACGTCAAAACTACCAAGCTCTACGGGCATGAGGTCTATGTTGAAGGTATGATTAAGAAAATTGAATGTGCAACCGCGACAATGGTGTTGTGTTAACTACGCTACCATTAGCTAATTCGACAATGTATGATATGTCTAAGTGGTTTAATAATGTTGAGCAAAGGTGCAAATGCATTGGACACAAAACTTTTATCTATGACCAATCAAATAAACTGAAGCATAACGATTATTGAGAAGAAACCACGTTGATGACATTCGGTCCTCCCTATCTTCTCCGCCTCCAATGACGAAACCCTTCCGTGCCAAACCTCCTTGATTCGGATTTGCTTGATTCTTTTCCTTCTTACAATCCTTCTGTAGTGTCCGGCCTCGCAACCAAAACATGTAACTTGTGGCCACTTGCAATCCCTAGTACTGGACCAACTTTCTTGCATTTTCACACGGATCGTGACATCGATCCGGATTGTGATGACTCAAACACTTATTACACTTCTGCAAAACCCCTCAGATATCCTTTTCTTGTCCCAAGCAACATAAGCCTTAGCAACCTCTTGCCTTTGGGTGGTGGTTGAGTAGCATTCCTACCCCTAGTGTTGTCCCACTTGCGCTTGTTGTTGTTGCTATTGTTGTTGTAGTTGGCTCTGCTATTGTTGAAAGCGGTTGTTGGGGTTGTTGTTGTTGCTCGCTGGTGGTGGTGGTGTACTTACCTCGCTTCACCACTTGTGCCATCAACTTCCGAGTCACCGAATAGCTTCCTCAATTGTTTGTGGATCAAACGAAGTCACATCTCCTTTAACTGGAAGTCCCCATGAAAGCCTCTAGCAACTTTCTCATTATCCGTACCATCGACGGGCATAACGCCGCCAGCACTCGAATCTCGTAAGTGTGTCGATATCATACCCAATGGTTACCAATTCATAGAACTCCATCTCCAACTTTTGATTTCCGCTCGAGGACAAAACTTCTTTGTCACCAAGCCCTTAAATTCCTCCCACGTAAGCTTAAAAGCATTCTCCATCCCAATCGGTTGAGCTGATGAATTCCACCATGACAACGCTCCATCGAGTAATGTGTGTCAGAGTAATTGAACCATCATATCCGACAGCTACAAAGCAAAACACCGATTCCAATTTTTCAAACCATCTAACCATGGTCGTGCACCCTCAAGACTTAAACTTAGTGGGTTCACCACTCTTGAAATCCTTGTACTAACATTTCTTAACCCCGATCCTCCCAGACAATAAAGAGGCTAGCCTAGCGGTTTTCAAAGAAATAAATTACCTGTTTCCCTTTCGACTCTTAGAGCATTAGCAATGCTATCATTCACCAATTTTGAATTGTCGCTTGGTCATTTCCTGGTAGAAGCTTTAGGCGCCATAACTCATCAAAATCACAAGATGAAACAATCATGAGAACTCGTAAGTAGAAACAACCATCATACAAATATATCCACAACCACAACATGCATAAAGATAAATGGAATCACAACGGAACAATAACGAAATATCACAAATATAATCACAACACACGGGGATAATATACATGAAAATTTCGCCTACATGGACCGATATCATAGATAATAATAACCATTCCTACATAGTAGAGTCAATACTTGATACATTTGTTTGTACAACAACCAAAATACAACAAGTTCTTTAAACTACGCCACACACCCCGTGACTAGGATAATAATGGTCAAAACTATACATGACAAAGTCTACATAAGGCACCTCATGGTGCTCACGCCTCTATCCCAAGATCGCTAACTGAGTCGACAAACTATCCACCAAACTCCTCAACTAATCAACCTGACCCTGCAAAGAAGCAATACTCTCCTCGTCTCTAACTCCTATTCTCAATACTCGATGAGATAAGTCAATAAACCCTCGCCTAATATCAAACCCCTCCTCGGCGATGGGCTCAATCCTATCTCTACCGACAGAACTCCTCCAACTGCCGTCAAACTATCAACTGATCTGCTGACTATCAATACGGGCTCCTAATGCCTCGGTAGAAGGTCGTCGAGCAAAGAATGCTTCTAGAACTCTCACCTAACTCAAATCTAGCGGTGGCTCTGGGCTCCGCGAGGTGGTGTAGATATCAAACGAGCACGCCTGCAAGTCTGTCAGAGGTAAAGGATCTCTAAAAATATGATGGAGGATGGTGATGATGGTGATGGTGCTAGTAGTGGTGATGGTGGTAGGTGTATCGATCGTGAGCCGGGCTAACATGAGAGGGTGTAACCTCGCCTCCTCGGCGGTTCTGGCCTGTCGGTCATGATGTGGAAAGACAAGTAGATCCAATGGAAGATATACGATCTCGTGAATGTGATGAAACATCATCCATGATGGGGTTAGCTGGAACATCATCCAGCTAGAGTCCCATGATATGGTGATGGATGTGAATCAAGACATGTGCGTGACAACCGATGTGAAATAAAAGTAAATAATCTCGAATAAAGTGTAAGTGAATCCGCATGATAAAAATGAATATGTACTATGATGAAATGATGAGATGCTATGATAATGTAGCTATAGTCTAGGTTCAATGATGCAACCTAGTTCTCTATAACCGTAGCTCGGTACCAATCACACACCCCCAATTTACTGCTTTGCAAATGCGAATGGAATTCTCGGGGATTGACGTCCATAGCACCACATCACAATTATATTGAACGACCTAAAGTGTCGCTTTTAAAAACACATCGTTGATATTTCATAAAAGCATTCAGAGTACAACATCGTCCCAAAAAGGTTTACAAAGTTTGCGGAAATACAAATATAATACAAATCCAAACGATGTTTTGAAATAAAGTGCCATAATGTACATAATGTAAGTCGACGCGGCGACTCAAAATGTAGGTCCCTAAACCATGTCATGATGATAATGCCCCAGCCACCGAAAATACATTGCTAATAACGGTCAACAATAATGTTGGTGAGAAATCATAGGTTTATGTAAATGTTTTATACGACTACACAAGTATCTATCATGCATGACCATCAAGTCATGTAAAAATAATGTTACAATTGCTCTAAGCCCATGACCCCGAAACTAGACTGCTCAATCATGTATGCCCCCGCAGAGTGTTTGCCGCAACACCCGTAATGTTATCAAATGAAATGCATCCGCTTTCCCGGTTGGGATTCACCAACCCGGATGGAGGCGCCACCCTCGATAGATCTATCCACTCATCCTCGCTTCAAAGATTAACGGTTCATGTTCAAGTAATGGGAACTTTCAAATTGGCAAATGCGGTAACTTAAGCAATGTAATGAATTTAACATACTTGGTATCGCATAAAGAAAATGTAGTGCAATGTATTTCCCCCGGGTTTGAAAATAATCGAAAGCATGTAAAACGGGGCTATGAAAACTCACTTGGTAACCTGGAATAATGGCAAAAGTGAGTACACCGAGGTTTAATGTGATGCGTCAACCGGGACCTATTATCAATGATATGATATGTCATGAGTTGCAATGTAATGTTATGCATGCATTCCTATGTTATTTATACCATTTACGAGTTTTGAAAATATTACATCGTCGAAAATATTTTGACGCCTGACCAAACAAAAATCTCTTTACATGTTTTTACGTCAAAATGTCATCCTACAATGGTTTTATAATGATTTTTAGAGAAATTACCACTTTTCGCCGCAAAACAATGTCGCCGAAAAATCATGAAATTAACAAAATGGCTTTGGAAAACTAGTCGTAATATTAGTGTACGCCGATCGTTAGAGAACCTAACTCGACTGTTTTGGAAAGTTTGTATCATATCTAAAAGTTTCAGTTCAGGAGTTTTCGCCCAAAAGGTCTCGAACATAAAGATAATAAGGGTTAAAGATGGTGGTTTTTGGCTAATTGTGCGTAAAAATTAGTTACGGCAAGTTTATGAAAAAGTGCATATCTTTGTCGCTTCAAACTTCCGCTTTTATATGTCCTTAGCCTTGTGACAAAGTAAACTAATATATTTTGAGAAGTCGAAATAATTTGAGAAGCTTAAGGCTCGTTTTGACCCGACAAAATAAATATATATGCTGAAATTTCAAAAATAATAATTTTCGTCGTCAAACTTGTAAAATCCATAACTTCAAGTTATAAGTCCGCTTTTATCTCGTTCAAGCGCCACGGATTCGCTTAAAGTATATTTTCTAAATATCAAGGCCAAAATGTCGTGCCTACTGTAGGTTTTTCCAGAAATTCGAATTAAGGACAGAACATAAATATATAGTTATCGAAAATAGTTTTTCTCTGACAAAACCTATTCTAATCCCTTCAAATCAACTCCAAAACTAATCTAATCCTACCATACACCTTCTTAGGGTGTCATGGGTTCCTAATCACCATCAAGACCAACCAATACCAAGGAGATAATTATAGGATGACCATATATATATAGATAACTCTAAAATCATGAAATAAATGGTATAAATCACATATCATGCATATAAGCTCAAAAAATGAAAAGAAACATATGAAAATGAAAAGGAAACTTGAAAATGATAAGAATATGCTTACTAGTAATAGTGATGAGGTGAAAGTAACAAGGATTAACTTAAATATCCTTGGTTTTTATTTCAAAACCATATAAAGGATATAAACTAGGTTGAAATAACACTTGTGCTTGAGAAAATATTTTGATCCCTTGTACTCCTTGATGTGGCCGGTTTTGATTAAGAACCCAAGAGAGAAGAAATGTTTTCCACACTTGCAAACTTATGAGAAGAATGAGATAAATAAAAAGTGTAGTAAGACTTTATGTATAAGTATCATTTATTAACAATCAAAGACCATACACATTTTAATGCAAGCCCTCCCCATGGCCGATTTAGGGGGTATTGTTTCCTTAGATATATTTTTTTTTAAAATGTATATATATATATTGTATAATTTGTAATTGTTAAAAAATGTAGTGAAATGTATAAGTATAGGTATATGGTAATACTTTGTGCAAGTAAGTTTTATTAGGCCAAAATAGAATGTAATGAGATGATAAAATTATAAAATACATTCCTTGTAAAAATTGAGTGATAAAATAATTATCGAAAGTAGTTTAAGAAAAACTAATAATAATTTAACTTTAATGATTTATTTACCAAATAAATTTGAAACACTAGAAAACTAAAAATATAGCTTTTATGAACTAAATGTAAGTTTAAAAATACATCGGGATCATTTTTGAAAGTAACGGATTAAATGTTAAAATAATAACTCAATGATAACATTATTAAATATAAAAATTACGTTGAAGGTGAATGAAATGTCATGAATGAATTGATATGATGCAAATGATGTCAATGAAATGTAGACTAATCATAGTCCATATGAAATGTACGATGTGATCATGAATTCGGCCAAACCTCCAAGGTTACACGAATTTGAAACAAGTAAACCAAGTTTACTAAAAATGTTGAAATAATGAGACATGAATCGTGTCGAGAAATGACCTGAAAGTACGGATTGTCACAGTAATTTTGTGTTTAGAATCATCACAAGTGTTTAGGTTTTGATTTGGTAAGCTTGAATCATCGTGGTTGGATTGTTTTTGGATTGAAAAGTTGTGTTTATGTGTTTTTCATGCTAGCGACTGAGCCACGGTAAAAAGTTTTCTTGTAGCGACTTCTTGCTTTGCAATTTTGTAGCGAAGTTATTGTTAAAGGAATTAGCTTAATTTGGTGTAAGTTAGCTAATTTGTACTCTTTTATTTTGTTAGCGACTTGGTGTTAGCGAAGTGGTACTAGCGAGTTGCTATTTATTACTTGACAAATCAAATAATTTATGCTGCTTAATTGCAGCCAAAATTTTGCTAGCGATTTGGATTGTAGCGAGTTGTTATATAGCTAATTTTGGGACTTATAGCTTTACTCTGGCACTTAGCTTGCATTTTGGTTCAAAGTATCCTAGTTTACTTGGTGGTGATATCCTTTGAATACTTTTTCTTGATTTAGTAAAATCTCGTGAAAGAATCTATTTCCTGGTTTAATCATAGAGTTATAAAATCCTTAATCACTATCATGTCTACCAACGCTCCAATCATCTCCATCATTTTAGGATGTTCAAGTACCGGTTCGACATCGCCCACCCATGCTTGACGTAATGACTACGATTCTTGGGCTCAAAGAATCGATTTCATTGCCTTGAAAGGAAAATGGTGTCAACATTCTCAAATCCATTGATGAAGGACCATATCCGTTGAGACTACTAGAGACATAATTGATACAAATGAAGATGGAACATTGATTTACGGAATGACGTGACCAAAAGATGTATGATGAGCTCAATGATAAGGAGAAAAAGAGATTCGATGCGTATATCGGCTTCTAACATCATATTCAAGGTCTTCCAAAAGACATCTACAAGCTTATCAATCACAACACCGGCAAAGGTGGTATAATGTTAAGATGTTTCTCTCGTGCTCAATTTATGGAAGACGAGAATTCAACCTATGATGAATTTGAGCACTTCAAGATGAAACCAGATGAGAGTCTTATGAGTAATACTATGTGAGATTCCATAATTGGTGAATGACATGAGGAACATCGAATGACTATGCCTAACATTCAAATTAACTCAAAATTTGTTAACAACATGAATCCGAATGGCACAAGTTTGTCACTGCCGTGAAGCTCACTAAAGGATTGAAGAATACAAACTATGAGCAACTCTATGCCTTCCTTCTTCGGAATGAGAGACATGCCATGTTTGAAAAGAGGATTCTTGAACAATTCAAAACAAATCAGAGAGACAAGCTCATTAAATGATTCAACCGCTTCTACTCAAACATTGGAATTACCAAAAGCTTCACAAGTCATACCCATGGGTGATGGAATCACAAACTCATTCCCCGATCCAATGTTCAAACAAGATACGATGCACACGCTGGAAACTTCATTAATCAACTAGCCTCATGATCACCAAAACATGAACACTCTCCCACAAACCAACAACAACCTCATAACAAAGATCCAACCCACACAATCAAGCTACATAGAGATGGGAAGGTTATGGTGTAGCCAATCCAAGAAAGGCGGCGATAGACGTAGGAAGGGGTGGAGGCTATGAGGAAATCGTAATCAGGAAGGAATGGAAATCAAGGTCAAATAAGCCGATCAAATGTTATAACCTGTGGTGGTGAGGACACATTGCAAGGAATTGCACATCTCCAAAACATCCTCGTAATGTCAATACTTCGTGGATAAGATGTTGCTAGTACAAGCTCAGATAATGGTGCAACCTTGGATGAAGAGGAGTTGTTGTTTTGCCGGGGGAATGCCAAGACCTATGATGCAGATGTGGATGAGCAATATTCAGAGATAGGTCACAATCATCATAATGCCTTCAAGTAGTCGATTGTGATGCATACGACTTCGATGTGGATGATGGACCTATCAAGACAAACAATTTTCATGGCTAGCATTTCTCCAATGGTCTCTCCTAAAGTCTCATCTTCACCACAAGCCGTCCATCCAAAGACAAACTCATCTCGAGGTACTAAAACTATACATGATGTCGATATGCAAAAGATGCTTGACAAAGTACAATCAACTGAAACTATTGAGTCAAATATTGAAAATATGGGTAATATCAATGTTGTCCCATATGATCAATATGTGAAACAAAGTGAAAGTGAAGTTGTACCAAGTGATGCATCTTCGCGAATCAACGATGATATGTTTTGATGAATCGCGATGTGCCTCTCGATGATTCGTTATCTCAACTAAATGCCTATAAGGAACGTGTTGCTATTTATGAACAACGTGCTAAATTTGAGTTGACCTCCCGTGAGTAGGAAATGGATGACCAAATGCATAACCATTAGAAAAGTAGGTTTAGAGAAGAAGTATTAAAAAACTCCTTACAAGAAAAGCTTTCTAAAACTGCTAAGCAAAACAAGAACTTCAAGAAAATGTTAAAATGCTTAAGCAAGAATTTAATGCAAAGGAATCAAAACTCTTGAAAGATTTTTCTAATCTAAAACTTGAAAAACAAGCTTGAAAAAGTTGTAATGCACAAGGAAACACCATTCAGACGCTCACATGATCACTAAGCTATGAGTTTCTAAGCGATAAGCATAGTATTCCCCTTGTTGAGGAACCAAATCCGTGTTGTTAAAGGCTAAAGTGCCCATGTGCTATTTATGATGGCAATGAAATTTAAACCTAGACGTAAACCTAGTTTCTTTGAGTGCAATCGAGGAAGATAAGAAATCTGATGAAGTCACTAGTGAAAAGATGAACAAGAAACTAGATGATCCTAAATGTAAAGAAAAAAAATAAATATCACACCCCATGATTACAAGAAGGAGAATTGGATTTCCTTGAACAAGTTTAAGCCTCTACATTGTTACTCACCCTCAACAAGTGTTCTCGGAAAAAGGATTTAGATAAGCAAAAGCAAAATATTGTTGAAACAAACCCTTCTTTAGAAAATGCCTTCACGCATGTATCCTCCTAATACACCAATGCATCTTGTTCCTAGAACTATTGCCACTAAAAGCAAGACCTTAATTAGCCAATATGTTATTCTTCAACTATTTGTTGATTTTGAGAAAACTTGCAAGAAAAGGATCACACCAATCGTATAACTGGAGGGAAAGGGGTTTTGAGCAAACAAAAGAATGCTATTTAATCGAGGTCATGCCTTTCTTAAACTACTCTAAAAGATCATTTGAGAGTCTTAAAAAGGGATAAGTCGATATTAAAGGAATGGAAAAGGAATTTGATGCAATGATAGTTGAGGTTAGTGACTATGAGCCAGCATTAAAATATAATGAGATTGAGAGGAAGAACTTGCATACCTTGAATGAGAATCTTATTTCAGAATGTATTGCTCAAGATGTGTTTTACACTGCTACAAATTGCTCCATTAATGCTTCAATTTCATGAATTATCTGTAACAAAGTCTCCCATGATCGTGTCATTGAGCTTGAAAAACTAATTCTAAACTTAATGAGAAAATTGATCAGATGATCATGATAATTTGTTAAACATCTTTTTCTAAACTAGAAGTTAAACATTTTAATTTACAACTAAAATATCAACATCTAAAAGAAAATGTTAAAACTTCAAATATCAAGACATCCTTGGATGCTCCTCAATTTGATGCGCTTTTGAAATTAACAAACGGATGAACGATTCAGAGCTCATCAGAACACCCATCAAAAGTTGAAAGCCCAAATCTCTCAATTAAAGGGTGACAAGAACAATGTGAAAGATCCCAAATGCCTCCTCCTTTAGATTCTCAGAATTTTCAAACTTTTCATCTTCAAAACTTAGTTAATGCCTTACAAAAGGAAACGAGAGTTTTCTAGAAGAAAATGAAAAGTTAACGATACATTTTAAAGAGTTATATGATTCAATGAAAGTCACCGTGACCAAAACAACGTAAAAATAACGCCTTTATAAAAGGAAATTGAGAATCGAGAAGTCGTGAAATGGGAAATCGCCACTTGTTTTCAATAAGAATGTTGTCTCAAAGTCACCCTTAGATTGCAAATACACTGACGCAAGTTAAATATATTCCTCCTCATCTTAGGAATAATGAACATGCTTTTCATGATTACTGTGCTCACCTTAAGGATAGTCTAGAATGTCTCCGTGAGATTGTTGAAGAGGATTTCATTAACAAACCTCTTGATAGTGAAATTAGGTTTGCTTGCCTGTGCCAAACGATCTCAAGAGTCTTAGAATGTGTAATTGCAACATGTCCAAAATCCTTAGGTGAAAAAGGCAAAGCCGTGAAGCCTTGTTCTATGCCTAGTGCCAAGCAGAAACTGTTCTATGCCCAGCCTTAAGAAAGTAAACACCATGTGCCTTCAGTTCAGATTCCATATGTGTTAGCTAAGAAAGTGAACTTTAGTGTGCCTACAAATAGCTCAAATCATGCTTTAAGAAAGTATACACTAATGTGCCTTCTAGTAGTTCTGATCCTGCACATCAAGTTCGAATGCAAAAATTAGATCAACCAACTAATGTTCCATTCCCTACAGAGTAATCATGACATTAAAGCAAGTGTCAAAGTCTCAAGACAATACAAGGAATGATAGGACCTGCAAGCTAAGAATGTGCATTGGAAGAGAGTAGAAGACCAATCTAGGAACTTTAAGCTTGAGTTGAATAAAACGAATCGTTGTTGATTCTAGTATTAGCCCTAGAAGGCATCGTGAAATTAATTCGATACTATTTGCAAACCTTGTAAATATGTCGCTTGAATTACAAGCTAATCATGAATGTGGTGTGAATGCTTTGTCTAATGTCACAAATGCCCGCTAAAATTGTTAACGCATAATGTGCAAAGAAGGCAAAAGGCAAAACGAAAGATTGTTAGAAAAGTGGAAACCCACGGAAGAACATTTATAAAGATAGGTTATTATTGGATACCTTTTCCATAAGAATAATCGCTTTGCCTCAAACTGCTAAGATTATGCCCACTAGAAAATGGATGGTAGAACTATTCCCTTAAGAAGTGAACATACTTTGAATAGGTCAAATACTGACACCAAAGTTGCATCTATTCCCAATGATTCCATTGCTTCTACTTCTCGATATGGATGTTTCTATTTCATGGGTGTTCCACCATCGTTACTAACCAAGTGGAACCCATTCTTGCATGGGGATCCCAATTATCCAGCTTATCCATTCTTGTTCTGTTTCAACCGCAGATCGTTCAAATCGCTCTCAGGTACTTCGACTCAGTCGCTCCAAGCATATGATCGAGACCGGTCGCTGCTCATGAACTTCGTGAGCAAATTCATCTGGATGTTAGATCTGGAATGATCATTTTCGGGCAATTAATGGGTTATGGAGATTATGTTGTTGGTAAAAGTGTTATCTCCGGGGTATATTATGTGGAAGGTCTTGGTCATAACCTTCTCATTGGTCAATTCAATGATTCGATCTAAAGTAGCCTTCAGAAAACATACATGTTTCGTTAGAGAACTTGATGGTAAGGAACTTTTAAGAGGTTCACGTGGCTCAAATCTATACACCATCTCTATCGAAGATATGATGAAGTCTTCTCCAATTTGCTTGTTGTCAAAGGCTTCTAAAACAAAGTCATGGTTATGGCATCGTCGTCTCAATCACTTGAACCCGCACCATCAATGATCTCTCGAAAGGACTTAGTTGTAGGTCTACCTAGACTTGAAAAGGATCATCTTTGTTCGGCATGCCAATTGGGAAAAAGCAAGAAGTATGCCCATAAACCCAAACCTAAAACCTGTCTACGAAGTTCTTCATACAATTCACATGGACTTATGTGGACGCATGAGAGTGCAGAATATCTTTGGGAAGAAATATGTGTTAGTTGTGGTTGATGATTTCTCTAGATTCACTGGGTAAGTTCTTAAAGACAAAGGATGAAACTCGTGATATCATCATCAAACTCATCAAATTTACCGAGTTCATCTTAACAAAACGTCAGAATCATCCGAACGCAGACAATGGGCGAGTTTGTTAACAAACAACTTGTGAGTTTTATGAAAGTATTGGAATCATCATCAAAGAAGTGTTCGAACTCCTCAACGAAGGTGTAGTTGAAAGACGAAATCGAACTCTTGTGGAAGCCGCAAGGACTATCTTTGATTTACTCAAAAGTTTCAATGTTTCTCTGGGGTGAAGCCATCGCCATTGCATGCTACACCCAAAATCGATCCCTAATTCACAACTCATGGAAAAACTATATGAACTTGTCCACAAGAGAAAACTAATCTTTCATTCCTTCATATGTTTGGTGCTTTATGTTATCCAACTAATGATGGTCAAGATTTAGGAAACCTGAGAGCTAAAGCGGACATTGGAGTATTTGTAGGCTATGCACCAAACAAAAAAGGTTACCGAATCTACAACAAGAGAACCCGAAATATCATGGAAACAATTCACGTTACGTTTGATGAGCTGACCGGTCAAATGGCTCTGGACAATCCAACCAGACCCGCACTTCAAAACAGTCCCATTGGTTCATCCTTGTACCAAACCTTCTCAAACAACTCCATATGTACCTCCATCGAAGATGATTTAAAAGAAATTGTTTGATCTATGTTTGATGAGCATTATGAGCCAAGTGCTAATGAATCACTGTCGATCCTACAAGAGGTGCTCATATCCTGTGAATGAAGTCAATCCTTAGGTCTCAATATCATTAAGTCAAGAAGCCACACATCACGCTAGTCTCATCAACAAATCATCAATCTTCAAATGTACATCATGGAAATGTTTCTGGCATCAATGATGAAGTTAACCTTTGCTACTCCGAAGATGCTCCATTTGAAAACATATTTGCTCCTGAATCATCATCGAACCATCTCTTCCAAGGAAACATCGACTCTGTACTTCCGCCTCAACAACTACCACATGAACACCTTCGAAAATGGACACATGATCATCCATTGGACAACATCATGGAAACTTCCGTCCAGTATCCACACGAAACAACTTGCAACCGATGCCTTATGGTGCTTTTTCAACTCCGTATCTCAAAGTCGAACCAAAAGATGTTAAAACTGCCATGAATGAAGACAGCGGTTCAATGCCATGCAAGAAGAAATTCATGAGTTTGATCGACTTGATGTATGGGAATTAGTACCTGCTCAGATTGTGCTATGATCATTGCTCTAAAATGGATCTTCAAAGTGAAACTTGATGAACATGGTGATGTGTTAAAGAACAAGGCTCGATTGGTTGCTAAAGGATACGTCAAGAGGAGGGTATAGACTTTGAAGAATCATTTTATCCCTGTGGTTCGAATCGAGGCAATCAGAATATTCTTGGCTAATGCTGCAAGTAAGAATATGATAGTCTATCGGATGGATGTAAAGACGGCATTTCTGAACGGAGATTTAAAGAAGTCGTCCACCAACCTTGAAGGCTTGTGAATCCGAGCATCCTACTCACGTTTATCATTGAAGAAGGCTCTTTATGGTTTAAAGCAAGCTCCAAGGGCATGGTATGATACGCTATCAAAGTTTCTTCGTCTACCGGATTCAAAGAAAGGAGCAGATTGATCCAACATTGTTCACCAGGAAGTCGGGAAAACATTTAATTCACGTTCAAATTTATGTTGATGATATCATTTGCCGACCGACCCCAATGAGTGTGACCGTTTTTCAAATGAAATGGGTTCTAAATTTCAAATGTCAATGATGGGACAAATGTCATTTTTCTTGGGATTACAAATTTCACAAAGTCCCGGAGGCATTTTTATAAATCAATCTAAATATGCAAATGAGATTCTAAAGAAATTTGGATTTGATTTAGTGACCTGTTGATACCCCATGATGAGCTGTACTAAATCGAATGAGGACCACTCGGGATCATGGTAGACCAAACGAAATATCGTAGTATGATTGGATCCTGATGTACCTCACGACCCGGAGCATTCTTGTTTCGTTGTATGCATGTGTGCTAGATACCAGGCTAAGCCTACCAAAAGCACCTTGAAGCGGTTAAACGGGTCTTTCGGTATCTCCAAGGAACCATCAACATGGGACTTTGGTACCGAAGGACCCGGTATGTCACTAATGACAGATATGATGCATCATGCAGGTGTCAAGATACCTCGTCGGCACGCCGGAGGTGCTCAGTTTTGGGTGATAAGCTGAAGCGGTCTTCAAAGAAGCAAATGAGTACTTCTATTTCCTCTCTATGAGAATACATAGCCATGTCATCTTGTTGTGCTCAAATCCTATGGATGAGATCTCAATTAATTGACTATGGCTTTGTATTCAACAAAATCCCTTTGTCTTGTGATAATAAAAGTGATATTGCTCTCTCATGCAACAACGTTCAACACTCAAGAGCAAAGCATATCGACATTCGACATCATTTCATCGGAACAAGTGGAAAAGGTGTGGTGGAACTCTATTTTGTGACGCATGAATACCTTAGCAGACATCTTCACCAAAGCTCTTCCAAGAGAACGTTTTTAGTTTATTCTTCCGCACTTGGCTTGAAAAGCTTCAACGAAACACTCAAGCGTCTTCGAGGAAGACAAGGAGTAAAGGTCTATCTTCATCTATCTCATGTATATATATTTTTTCAAAAAACACAAAATTATAAAACCCTCAAAAAGCAAATAGAAAATTATAAAACTTTCAAAATCCTAAAAACTAGAAAAATCTTGAAAAATTTCCAAAAATATTGTTATTTGTCTTGTCTTTTCTTCTTTTCTTTTTTCATATCATCTACGGACTTTGTGTTGATATTCAAAGAATGTCACGGGTCTTTAGATGTTCATCGACGTACATAGTAGTTTTTAACCAAAAAATAGGCTTAAGAAAAAATGGTGGTTTATTGTCTTCGTGCAAGAACTGCAGCAAAAATTATTGAAATAAAGAAAGCCATGCCATTCTTTATCTTGTTTTTCAAATCTCATGCTCATTCTATAAAAAATTCTCATTATCCAATGAAAACTAATTGCTTTGAAAAATTACCGGCTCAATTTTGAAATCATTTGTACTAAACGGTTGTTATCTATCTCTCAATCAACAACTTATGTCATTGATTGAGGGGGAGAATGATTTTAATTAAAAAGTGTATTTTTTTTCAAACAATGGTTTGTTTTCAAAAGATATTCAAGCATGTTTAAATCTTTGGAGTCTAAAGTCTCAAAATCGATCCTTATCGGTTAAAATGTTTTCAAAATCAAGTCACAATTCTCCTTAAAAGCTTTCAAAAACAATTTAAATCTACTGAGATCACGATTCTCAAATGATTTGATAATTGTGATCGGGGAAGAATTTGTAATTTAAATTGGATTTATACTGATAAATGAGAAAAGGTTTTATAGGATGTACAAGCTATCCTCCCGCATGTGACAAACGATTTCAAATTCTCATGCACATGTTGAGGGGAGCATCTACTTTAAACCCCAAATTATTGAAACGTGATTAAATTGTCACTATGTGTTCCTCCTCTAATGTGCAAAACTCTTTCAAACTTCGAGGCACATATTGAAGGGGAGCAAAATTTTGAAAACCTCATCCTTCATCAAAATGATGTATCTAATCAAATGGATTGGGAAGTGATGATGATATCTTTTAGAAAATGGTAATCAAAGAAGTTAATTTTTCCTTCTTGCCTGCAAGCAAACGATTTCAAATACATTATGCACATGTTGATGGGGAGCTCTTGTTCTAAAAATATCAAAAACAATTCAGGTACAAAATGCTTTGATAATATATCATAAGTATCCGGATTGATTTTCAAATGGTTTTCAATTGGTTCCAATGGCAGATGAACAATACCAAATAGACCGACCAACTTTACTTTATGTATGGTGATATAAGGATGATAAGGTTAGGTATTTTGTTCCCATGATCCGCCGAACGGAGGGATCTACCTGAGGGACAATCCACTAGATAATGTAGAGTCCTTAGGTATTCTGTAAAAAGGAGAAAAATGAGATATGGGAAGAGTGCGATGAGACTGAAGCATCGAATAAACCCAACAAGGTTCTAGTTATGAAGTCTCTAGCACTGGGGGTTGAAGAATGAAAAGAATTGAATGAAAAAGGGTGAAAATAAATAGCCCCCATAATTCAACCTTAGGCGTAAACCGGTTCAATTCATATGCTACTGGCGGTTACCAAGGTAACACCGGTATTGAAGACAAGACGTCATGGACCCAAAGGACGACCGCACTAAACTTCCCAAAGCTACTCAAGTTCCTCTTAAAAGGGCTTGTTTCATTCTCACGGGAACCTACATAATCTATCGACTCTCTCTTAGAGATTGTTGATATTGAAGAAGGAGACTTTCCTAGTCTCCGCATGGAAACCAAAAGAGCAATAATTGAGTCTAGAGCCACGAGATCATCAATTAATCTCTTTAGGACACTTATTTCATGAAGACTCACTATTTCACACAATGTGGAATGTGAGATTATATCTTATGAGTCCCACGCAGACTATCCTAGTGGTATTGCCAAGACTTGATTGTGTCATATGACCTCATCAAGGAGATGATTAAAAATTGAATCAATCCAGTCCAAGAAATGGATGACGGATGCCTTTGAAAACCTGTTGTTGTGTTTAAAACCTTTCTCACATCGACCGTGTACAATTATTTCAAATCAAAAGGTGTTTATGATTGATAAATGATTTTTCACTAAAACTTCGTTGTATTGCAAAACAATTTCTATTGAAATATACACCCATTGTTTTTCAAATCTCTTTTCATCAATCAAGGAATTTATTCGCCGGTTCACTAATTCCGGTTGTCTTCTTTGAGACGCCCGTTTGAGAGAAACGGCTAGAGCGTACTGCTAAACCTGTCAAGGAAATTCTTCGAATTATACCCATCATTGTGCAAGATTTGTAATTTATCAACCCGGAACCGGATCGTGGTACTCAATTCAACGAAGTGATCAAAGACACTTTCGTGCTTTATTGCTAATCAAGTTGTATGCGGTACGCCGGGACGTTTGTAGCCGACGTAATGGAGCGGTCAATCCATAGCCGCATGCTCACACAATACATTCATTTCTAAAGAAATCATGATAAGTGCATCGAAGACTCTGATATTATCTCTCCATGCTTCTGCTACACTGCTGCCAATATCATGAATCAACAAAAGCTTCCGCTACTCTGATAAGAAGAAATCATGATCAAGAATGTGAGCATGTCGGTCCAAATGTCACAACATCACATATGTCGAGCTAAAAACACAAAGACCTTGATAGATCTTTAAGCACTCGGAGATCGTTAGTGTTGCCTATGTAATCACAAGCAAACTAATAGAAGATCTCTACAACTAGTATTTTGTAGCGGAAATAGAATACGAGTTACAATAACTAAGAACTCTTTGATCCTCTATGGATCTTTTGATTATAGAAACTCTATGTTTCGAATGTTTTACAAGACTTGAAAGACTCTTAAAAACTTATCTATTACAAACTATAATGGTTTCTTTATATAGGCAAGAAACCCTAATGAGCGTTGACAATTTACGCTCCTAATACTAACATAGACTAAGCATGCATCTAGACAAGCATGCAACTAATCATTTTGTTTTGTTCATCATATTGTTTATTCCGATAAGCTCTACATACGGCGCCAACCTATCTTTAATACGCGGCAATGACTTTTACTCTTTCTGAGCTTATCTCTCCACGTGGTACGCACTTTCAGAAGAACACAATATCTGTTTAGCATTTCACAAGTATAACTTCGCGAATCCATTCTTCTTCAGCAGAATCCTTCTAAGATGCTTCTGCAGAATCAAATTTCTTCGGCTAAATCTTCGGCAGAATCAGTAGTTTACCTTAATTCCCAACATCCTCCCCTAAACCGAATTTGACTAGGTTAAGTTCCAGTTTCCTTGATAGATCGATAATGCTGTTTGAGGATTGTATTCAAAGATCAGCAACAAAGGAAAACGAGGAACATCTCTATGATGACTGAACTGTGAGACGCCAGATCTTTGCAGCAACATATGACACCATGTACATCAAAACATATAAGTTTCAGCATATTCTCATCACTTCCGTGTGTGTTAACTCCCGTGAGAGGTGAATCATTGAAAATAATGGGTTTGATGTCTCTTTACCAATAGCCATTACTATTGGAGTAGCCACATGTTTAGGTTCGAAAACTATGGTACATTGATAACCATCTGATTTATTGGCAAACCAGAAACCATATAAACGGATTTGATGTGTCTTTACCGAGCCGTTTGCTCGTGACTAGTCAATTCTTAGTATTGGTGAATTGAGCACCAAATATGGAGTCATTTGCCTTTACCACATGCCATATACATATGGGCTAGCCAATTCTTGGATTCCAAAAAGGAATAGACCATGGTGAATTGATGACCATACAACCTCAAATAGCTAACATGGGTGGTTCATACCCTATGATTTTTAGCAAATCATTACAGCTATCAACAGATTTGATGTGTCTTTACCAAAGCTGTACCCTTTGAACTAGCCAACTCTTTGACATACACAAGGTACATCCGGTGAGGTTAAAGACCATCTGAATTGGACAACAAACAAAACTGCTTTTTTTAACTAAGAACAATTTATAAAACTGAAAATGATTGATAATAAGTTGAAAAGGAAATTAAAACTTAATTTTTATTAAATAAACGCTATCACTATTTTTAAAATGATGTTTTTGAGTTTCTTTTATGAAAGACTTCAAAAAAATGACATAAAATAGACAAATAACATAAATAAAGCAAACTAAATAAACAAAACAAAGTTGTGCAGAGAGTACCAAGGGTCTTGATATGGATGAAGAATAAGCCTATTGCAGTTGTTGGAGTTGAGTTTTGATCAATCCCACCCAGTTAAAGCAGATGTCTTTCATTTCCACGGATCTGGGGAATTTCCAATTTTGACTCAGATCTTTCCATAAGTCTTTGGGGCAAGTGATACTTCTTCGTAAAACATGCGCATGTGATTCCACCCTAGTCTCAAGCACATGCACACCGAGGAGAGAGGATAGAATCTCCAGGCTGTAAGCTTCCACCGATGTGAGTTTTCCCAAATGGAAGATGCTTTGCTATTTGGAATGTGGGATTTGAACAGAACTTGAAGATCTCCTGGTAAGATCATCCCAGAACCTTGTGGTTCCTTGTTGCAATAATAGGTGTTAACTTGAGTGAACAAAGAAAGCAAGTCTGCCTTATCTACCAGTGTAGAATTTCCTTTAGAAAGGTGAATCCTATGGAAGTGGAGTCTCTTCGAAGAAGGACATTCATCTATCATCCTTAATGTCCACACTAACACCTCATCTAATGTCCATCGGAAAATCAGCAGCAGACCCTTCTATAATGAAAGTTGAGTCATCAGCTTCAAGATCCAAAGAAGATCTCTTGGCCATTCTCTTCTTCCTTCTCCCAGGTTGATAGATTTCCCTAGAGGGAGCATTTTCATCTTGTGCATTTGTGGTAGGACTTGAACCGGTAGATTGAGATTTGGTTGAAGCGCGAAGTGCATTCATTCTGTGGAATATCTTTATAGCCTTCTTTGTTTTAGTTTCTGTGAGATCAGCTTCCTTTCTTCGAATCTTCCAGACAACAAGTGCCATGAGGAGAGGGAGTTGTGCTTTAGGTGCTTTCAGAGAAATGGAAGATGGTTCAGCAGATTGACCCTTGATAGTAGAGGAAGCAACTTCAGAAGTTGCTTCAGCAGAATGATGAAGAGGATTCCTTAGTTGGAGCATCATCAGCCTTGAGTCTTTTGGCTTTTGGAGCATCTTCATTCTCTGAAGTCCTTTTTAAGTTGGTAGAAGGAGCTGAGGATGATGATCTGCCCTTCATGATTTGATTATATTTGCGATATAGGACATGATCGTGGAAAGCCTTGACTTGTTTCATTGTTAACCCAGAGTTGTACATTGAGCATTGGTTCTTCACCATCCTTCTCATTTCATCTTTAGTAGGGGGTTTGGCTTTGGCCTTCTGAGCTTGGATGGCCCTCTTTTGAGCAATTGCTTCTTGCCTCCTTTGTCTTCCCTGAGCCATCATTCGCTCTACATAAGTGTCACTGAGAAAATCACCACCTAGGATGCTTTGAGCTAGAGAAGGTCTTGAAGTGACTTGCTGAGTTAGAATATCCCAGTGTTCAGCAGACATCTGAGTCCTCAGTTCATCAAGTTCTTTTCTTCTCTCAGGAGTTAAAGATGAAAATTCCTCTCGTGTCGTCAAGTTTAGCCAATGCTGACTTTCCTTTGACTTCAAACTCATCCAATCTTGTTGCTTGACCCAGTCTTTCCTCCTCACTCACCGTGTCGGACCAAGCTCATCTGATGACATTTTTTCTTTTATTATTAGGCTTGGCACACTCTTCTTCGTTAATCAATGACAACCTCAAGTAGTACCTAGGTTAACATGTTGATGCGATCATCCATTGGAGTGGTCATAGTAGCAATGTCGCATGATCTGCCGAGGAAAGGTCTGTTGGTTCTGGACCGGATGCAGTTTGATTAGGATCTGAAGATACATCCTTCATAGGTACATCAGCAGATACATCCTTATCTACCCCAGGTTCCTTTGAAGCTTCAGAAGAAACCTTATGAGAATAAGATCTCTTCCTTCTTTTGTAGAGGAGGTCCTCTTCTTTGAGGAAGTGGCGGCATGACAAGGATCATTGAGAGAAACGTCAGCCAACATGTCCAGAGACTCAAAATGGGGATCTTCTTGTTCTTCATCAGAGGAAACCACAAGTTTCCTTTTGGAGGCCCCTTTTAGTTTGAGCTCTAAGATCTTGACCTGATTTCCTAGTTCTTCAATCTTAACCCCAAGAGAAGACTTGGTCTCTGCAAGCTCCTTTTTCGGACTTAACCTCTGCAAAGATACCGTTGACAAGAGCATACACAGATGAGAGTGTAATGGGTCCTCCACCACCAGATTTCGTGGTGGGGAGCCTCATTGGACCCTTCGGTAACCTGTCATGCTCAATGTGAGGAAAATCTTCATCGAGAGGATTCCTCACAGGGCTTGGTGTGGGTGGTCTATTGATTTCTGACTCATCATGAGTAGCTAGAGTGGGTGGAGGACTGGGACATGGTGGTTGGTCTGGAGCAACATGAGTTGCTTCAACAGTTGAAGATGGGCCCTCATCAAGGTGAACCAATGGATTACCATCAGTAGCAACAGGTGAGGAAGGAGGACTATGAGCCACATTCTCATCGCAGCCTTCATTACCTTGGGGCAACATGGCTGCTAGCAAGGGATGATGTTCCTCCTGAAAGTGGGTTCTCATTGTAGCAAACAATTTAGCAGTTAAAGTGCTTATGGGATAGAAAGATTGGGCTTGGGTATTAGTGTCTAATATCATTTGAAGAAACCTTGGGTACATTAAAAACTTTCCCTTTGTCTTTAGAATATTTTCAACCAAGTTTTCAAAAATATACTTAGAAAAATTGAAAGTTACCCCTTGTGATAGACATACAATACCATAGCCCAGTCGAGTGGAGAACTGGTCCCATCCTCCAGTCTTGTTGCTCATGCATTGGAGCAGTGTGTGAACCAAGAACCTCCATTTTGGACAGAGTTCCTTCTTTAGCCACATCTGCTGGTTCCTCGATACCCACAAGCCCTTAACCCATTACATCTTCCTGATTCAATGAAATGCTCCTTCAGATCTTCCGTGAAGCTTCCTCCTGATCACCTCGGTCACAATGTACTCTCTTTCATCAATCATGCCCTAATCTCTCTCTGCCTCGCCTCTTCTCAGCAGTTCCCAAAATTGAGTGATCGAGATCATATATCTCATTTGGAGAATGAGATAGAGCATAGCAAATCTTTGACCTTTTCAGGAATTTCACCATAGGTTCGTACAGTTCATAGCCCTTGCCGTTTCCCAGAAATGCGACTTTGTTGTGATCATGTTTGAATTCAAGAGCCATGAGGAAAATGAGTGTTTAGGATTATGATTTTGAAGTGGTGAGTGTTTGTGAAAGTGGAATGAAAGAGAATTGGTTTGTTCTGCAAGAGTAATGGTGGGTGAAGTGTTTTTGCCCAAATTATAGTCAAAGAAAAATGGACCGTTTGTTTGACCTTTGCTGACGTGTATAGCATCTTTGTCCCAACCAAAATAACACCGGCAGAAACATATGATCAATTGCTGGTTATACCTTCAGCGAATGCATCAAAGATTATAGTATCTTCGGTAAGTTTCTAGAATTACTGTGCCACCCACTTGCATTAAACTCATTAAACATTGAATCCGTCTATAAATTGATCCCAATGTAACTCATCTCTTCATCAAGATCCCCAAATAATTACCACAAACCCTAGATGCAAAATAAACCCAATTAACAGAATTGCTCCATGAATACCAAACCTGAGATCATAGATCTCACTTCCTCATCTTCATCATCATCATCAAGTGGTGAATCAACCCCATGGTACCATTACTTCCCTCAACCCTATCTACGACCAAATAAATCGCCCTTTCTTCCTTCTTCAGAAGATGACAAGTAGTGAATCCAAGTGAATCTGCGATGATTCTGATGACTCCTATAAGGAGGGAACGTTTACTCCCAACCTCCAGCACCTTGGTCCCACAAAGACCTCGTGCCGGAATCCTCCCTCCCCAAAGATAGAGAGGTGGTTCTTGGTCTCACTGCGCCATATTTTGGTGCATGAACACACATCGATAGAGAAGGGCTTAAGGAGGGTGGATCGATTGCATTTGTTGAAATGAGTAGATGAAGCACACAGACACGTTAGTTCTCTACGTCATCCTCGCGCGGGTCATCGTCATCATCACTCGTTTGCATCAATCCATCCTCCCATTTTGGTCCTTAGCATCTTCGTCGAGTTGGTCATGCATATCCAACCAGCCAATTAAGCGGAATGGGTGGTTACGCAAGACCTACGAAAGCAAAGCCAGCATCTAATGCATATCCAACATTCACTTAGATTTCGAATGAGGATATACACTAGTTTAGGCTTAGCTTAAGTGTACAACTCGTATCTTGTAGATGCATAGTAGTAGGTTGACTTTATGTAAGTGAAAGTCAGTAAACTGCTTCTTGAATGAATGAACAATTTGACTTCAATTTCTTTACTTCAGTGGAATCAAATTGTATGCTTCAGTATCATTGATTTCAGAAGAAACAAGCAACATTCTTTAATGTTTTGACCATATACTTATGAACCAACTTGATGAATTTGAACTTGATCAGAAAATACAAACTAATCCGATAATGACCGCACAAAATGCAAGATGCATACCGCAAAAAAGCATACAACAACATACACAACAACAAAAACAAACAAACTAGAGAAATATTAGTAGTTAGTGTTAGAATACAAACTAATGAACAAAAATAATGCACCCTAATATACAAAAATAATGCGAGTTTGCACAAAATTCCCCGAGGCATATGCCTCCCCTGAGGCCTATGCCTCTCCTCAAACTATGCAGTCAAGGGTTTAACATTCCAATATTGACCACGAGGTGTTGAAACCTTGGTCCATCAAACGCTTTTGTTAACAAGTCTGCCACATTATCATCAGATGGATTTTAGCCACTTTTATCAAATGTGTTTCATAAGCATCTCTTATAAAGTGGTGCCTGATTTCAATGTGTTTCGTTCGATCGTGGAAAACTGGATTTTTGACTATGCAGATGGTACTTTGATTATCTATATGAATTGTAGTGTTCATAAAGTTGTACCCATAGTCCAGAATTGGTTCTCAATCCAAAGGACTTGTCCACAGCAATTTGCGCAGAACGCATCTGCTTCAGAGTTGAGGTGGCCACGATGGTTTGTTTCTTGCATTGCCAAGAAATCAACCTCTTACCAAGAAATTGGCAGCCCCCAGTTGTGGATCTTCTATCCAGATTTGCACCAGATAATCACTGCCATGTATGCTTCCAACTTGAAAGGAGATTCCTTTGGGTACCAAAGGCCTAAAAGAGGTTGGCCTTTGAGGTACTTAAAGATCTTCTTGACAAAGATTGAGATGGGAAGCCGTGGAGTGACTTGATGTCGAGAACAAACACTCACAAAGAAATGTAATATCGTGTCTTGAAGTCTGTCAAATACATCAATGAACCAATCATGGACCTGCATGGATGAACATTTACGTAGATCTGGTTCATTATTTGCTTTAGGCTTTGGAGCTTCATAAGGTGTTGTAGCAGTCCTAACACCTTCCATACCAAACTTTTCAAATGTCCCTCACATATTTATCTTGATGATAAAGATGCCATCCTGTTCTCGCTGAACCCGAGACCCAAAAAGAATGAGCTCTCCCATAGCACTCATTTGAAATTCACCTTCATGAGTTCCTCGAATTCCCTGCACCAAGCTTTGTTTGTGGAACCAAAAATAATGTCGTCCACATACACTTGCACCAAAATGATGTCTGAGTAATTCTTCTTGAGGAACAGAGTTTTATCAATAGCACCTCTTCTATAGCCATGCTTCAAAGAACGATGAAAGCCAGCGTACCAAGCTCTAGGTTCCTGATGTAAGCCATAAAGAGCTTTAACCACCTTGTAGACATGATTTGGGTGATCATGGTCTTCAAATCCCTTGGGTTGAGTGACATAGACCTCCTCTTCAATCTCACCATACAGAAAAGCACCCTTGACATCCATTTGATACACCATGAAACCCATGTATGAAGCATATGCCAAGAAAATGCGAATTGCTTCAACTCGGGCAATAGGTGCAAACACTTCATCATAATCAATCCCTTCCTCTTGTCTGAAGCCTTGAGCTACCAACCTTGCTTTGTTTTTGATCACAACACCCCTAGCGTCTCTCTTATTCTTCAAAACCCATTTTGTCCCAATGGCATATTTGCCATCAGGGAGTGGAACCAAAATCCAAACCTGCTGATTGTGGAATTGTTGCATTTCTTCTTGCATTGCTTCTATCCAGCTTGGATCGTTGAGAGCTTGAGAAACACTAGTTGGTTCCACTTGAGAGAGAAAACAAGCACAATGCTTGAGGTCTGGTGATTGTCTCGTTGCTGGTTGGAGACATAAGAGAAAAGCAATCTGCCCAAACCGAGGACTGGTGATAGCCCTTCTAGTTCTAACAGATGCCAGAAGATCACCTATAATGTTGGATTGAGGATGAGCTATGTTGATCCGCTGAGTAGTAGTGGGGTTGACTTCAATGGATGAATCAAGATTAGTGATGGTTGGTTCAAATTCAGCATCATAAGAGGGTGAGGTGAAATGCCAGCCTTTGGGTTGATAATTTCCAAGATCCGGTTTTGGAAAGCGTGTATAGGGTTCACCAAAGTTCAAGATACTGAGGAGGAACAAGATAGCCTTCAGCATTTTGGGAAGGTGTGACAGATCAACTTCAGTAAAACATGGTTTCTACCGATTCTTCATTATTAACCTCTCCATTCAGCCTGCTTAGCTGCAAATTCTTGAGTTCGAGCCTAGCAAGGTCCTCAGCATAATGAGAGTCATCTTCATCACTCGAATCAACAGTATCCTTGGAGGTGGTACCTGCAATATTGTTAGGGGAGAAAGAAGGTACAAGTATGGGTTGCTCATCATCTTCAAACTCATTTTCAGAGCCATCTAGGGGACCGCATTGTTAGTTGGAGACACTTGAGGACCTCGTGATTTTGTTAGCCAGATGTCTGTGGTAACCCGATAACAGTTAAGTAGTCAAGATCAAAGGACCATGAATGACCTTGTCCTTGAACATTAGGCTTGTCTTCCAAAAATCTCGTGTTCAACGTCTCTTCTATTTTCTTGGCTTGCAAGTTGTACACCCTGTATGCCTTACTATGAGCTGAATATCCCACAATATAACCATCATCAGCCTTCTCATCAAACTTTCCCAATGGATCACTTGTGTTCAGAATGGTCACTTGACAACCAAAAGGTTTTAGGTAGTGAATGACAGGAACTTTCCCAAAGAGAAGTTCATATGGGGTTTTGAGTTGTGGTCTAGAAATGGACACTGTTTAGCACATAGCAAGCAAGTGCAACAAAGCTTCAGCCAGAATTATACAGTTTAGAGTCTCAAGCATGGATCTTGCAACCTCAATTAAGGTCCTATTCTTTCTTTCAGCTACCCCATTTTGTTGTGGGGTTCTTGGATTACTATAGTCCCTCTTTATGCCTTTGGACCCACAGAGTTCTAAAAGAACAAAGATTTTTAAACTCGTCCCATTATCACAATCAATACCTTTGACCTTTTTGTTCAACTGATTTTCAACAAGAGTGATGAATTCAGCAAGACTTGAGATGTTTCATTTTTGGTTCTGAGAAAGAAAACCCAACAAAATCTGCTATAGCCATCAGTGATCACCAAACAGAAATACTTATGATCAATGCTTCTGACTTGAGTTGGACCAAACAGATCCATGTGAAGCAAATCAAGAGGTTCAAGATGATGCTCATAGCATTGATCGCTTTGTAAGAGGCTCTGTGTTGTTTGCCTTTATTGCAAGCGACACAATTATGATCATTGGTAAAAACTTTTGTGGGAAGACCTTGGACAAGACTCATTTTAGAGAGTTTGTTAATGGTCTTGTAATTCACATGCGCCATCCTCCTATGCCATTTTGTGGATTCATCAAGTGATGCTTTAGCCACCAAACAAGTGAGGTCACCACCTGGTTGAACTTCATTAAGATTGAATGTGTATAAATTGTGGTCGAGGACTTTCAACAGAATTGAAGTTTCTTCTGGGAGTTTGAAGTCTTTAGACAGCACAAGACATTCTTTCTCTGTGAAGAGGACTTTGTCTTAGTGCAGATTTGTGAAACAAAGAACAAGTTGAAATGCTGAAGTTCCTTAACATAGTACACATTTTCAAAATCTAGATGAGGTGTCTTTATGGTGCCTTTCCCAGTGATACTACCATCACTTCCTCCAAAAGTTACATTGCCTCCTCCTTCAATAGGGACAAAATTGTGCATCATATCCCTGTTCCCAGACATGCTTCGGGAACAACCACTATCAACAATACCAATATTCTTATGCTTAAGGGGATGATCCTACAAACAACCACAAAATATATACAAACAGCAGAGTATAATGGAGGTTCAAGTCATTACTGACTTGAACCGCCGTGGATCACAGGTTTAGGACAAGGGTATTTAGAAGATCCACCATTGTTCTTGGTCCTCCATTGATAATTGGTTCCCTTGTTAGTCCAAGAACAACCTCTGAGGGCTTCACAAAGCAGTGTTCCCAAATCCCATCCCAAAGATACATAGAGTCAACATATATAGGCCAATAACCATGTTTAAAGTATGGGCTAGTTGGTTGCACATAAGGTCTAGTGACTGATTTTCTCCATTGAGAGTCGTGATAGTCGTGGGACATAAGGTGGAATATTAGCAACATTGGTCCATTTAGATTTGGTTTCTGTGAGCACATGCACCCAATCTTGGCTCATAAAAATCACAATCCTTAATCAAATGAAATTTACTTCCACATACAAAACATGTCTTCTTCTTGGAAGATTTATTCAAATAGGAGATGTTTGATTACATGAAGAAGTACTTAAAATAGAAACATTCAAGGAATTGTTTTAACAAACGATTATTCAAAGATTTAAAAGACAAGTCTTAAGAAACCGTCTTGGAAGATGATTCCCGCCAGCCTTCCTAGAAGGCTTGTAAGAGACTGGGGTGTGGTCGCTTGGAAAGGTCGACTTCTCACTTGAATCACAGCTTTCATAGGAAGTGCCCTTGATCCGATGAATTGTCACTGTTTAGCAAGAGACAAAGTCATTAGATGAGGTATCGGTCCGCAAGTCTTTTGACTTTTGCCATATAGATGATGTGATCCATCAAAGTCAACAAGAGGACGTGTGTCAAGGGCATAAATTCACCTCTAATAGGTCCAGGGACAGCATGCATATTACCCTCTTTAACAAAGTTAGCTAACCCCTGCAGTGTGGATTTACGCACCATCATTCCTAGCTTCCAATCCTACATACTTTTGAAAACCTAATCCTAAGCCGAGGTTACAGATTGATCATATATAGTTCTTAGCTAGAGTATCACCGAATCAACCATTGTTTATTTCTAGCTATTTCCTCAGCTACCTTTTCTTTAAGTTCTAGGTTTTTAGATACAGCTTCATCCTTAGCTTTCTCAGCAGCTTTTAAATAATTATTAGCAACTTCAAGATCAAACTGTAACACCTTTATCTTTTCTTCATACGCTATTTGATTCTTTTGAAACCACACCTTTTGTCTTTCATCTGCTTTAATGCTAGTTTATGGGCTTCATTTTCAACATAGCATTCATCAAACTTAGGTTTCATAGCATCATACTCTTCTTTAAGTTCATTGTACCTTAGACTACAACCAAATATACAGTTGTACCGAGATAGTCCCATCAAAAACTGATCATGCCTTTCATCCGAAGTACACCTTGCCAAGAATCCAAGCTTATCGAATCATGAGCTTCTTTATTTACAGGTTCATGTGCACCAGTTGACCTGTTTCCATCCAGAGAGAAGTAAGCTCCAGCTTCCTCGGCCAAGCTTCACGATAGAAAGGTAATTAGCTCCATCTCCACTTTTCCCCGCTTTGCATTCCTGAGAAATGCCCCATCCGTGGCAAGTAAAACACTTGACTTTCCTCCTATCAAAGCGGGCTGGTTCCTTTCCCTTGAAAGCAAACTTCCTTCCGTTCTCTTCAAACCTTTTGATGTCCATGACAGAATGCCACCTGCATTTTCATCTCCTCCATTTCAAGTGGGTCCAACTGATCAAAGTCTTCATATGCAAGATATCTGTTGAGTATCATAGTCAGTAACAAATGAATGAAGAACATCCTCCATCACACTACTAGACCTAGCTTGAGAACATGGTGGAGGGACGAGGGTTAAGTGGTGGAGGGGGATGAAGATGATGATGGAAAGTAGTGGAGCTCGGGATGATGGAAAATAGTTGGAACTAGGAGCTTGCACCATCATGTTGGAGTGAGATGTCCCAACAAAAGCTGCATGGCCGCACGAAGATGTACGGTAGGGAGTTCGACATCGGTTCAAGGGTTCGAAGTCGTTATATAGCTCATCAAAGGGCATATCCACCCTCCTTTAGCCTTGAGAGCAATACTTACATGTAGCCATGATGGAGGTAACGATCGAAGGAACTTTGAGTTGCAGTCATCATTATCCGGCTTTGCACTCACCGTTCAAACTGACTCAAGATCCTATGGAACCCTCGTCATCCTTTGTGAATGCCTTCTTCTTCGAGATGTTGAAGTCCCAAATTGTTGTCTCAAAGATGGACTTCCTCATTCTATTTGATTCTTCATTGCCACCGAACCTTGCTTTGAGAGCCATCCATATGTCCTTTGCATCATCCATATGATGAAAATCACACAGATGATCTTCTGGAATGGCTTGAAGCAGAATGGTCTTACTTTATGTTCTCCGCATAGCTAGTACCTCTTCTCCAGCTTTTGGTGGAGCCATGATAAATTTCCCACCCCCGTCAGTGGATCATCTTCTTCAAACTGTTTCCTTTCTTTACCACCTCCCACAGATTCCAATCAATATTGGAAATCCAGTTTTCCATCTTCATAGCCCAAAGTTCATATTCTTTCCTTTTCAAATAAGGAAGTTTACCATTACTGTGAGAGACTGAAATGTTGCATGGAAGTGGTGTTGGTGTTGTTTGTGTTGGTGGTTTCGTTTCATTATCGGATCCGTGCATGGTGAATGAATGTTCTTAGTATCGTAGAGATCTCCCGAGGCTCGATACCAACTTGTCGAAAGAAAAACACAAAGACCTTGATAGATCTTTACATTCCTGAGATCGCTAGTGTTGCCTATGTAATCACAAGCAAACTAATAGAAGATCTCTACAACTAGTATTTTGTAGGAAATAGAATACGAAGTTACAATAACTAAAAACTCTTTGATCCTCTATGGATCTTTTTGATTATAGAAACTCTATGTTTCAGATGTGTTACAAGACTTGAAAGACTCTTAAAAACTTATCTATTACAAACTATAATGGTTTCTTTATATAGGCAAAGAACCCAATGAGCGCTTGACAATTTACGCTCCTTATACTAACATAGACTAAGCATGCATCTAGACAAGCATGCAACTAATCATTTTGTTTTGTTCATCATATTGTTTATTCGATTAAGTTCTACATAATACGGCCAACCTATCTTTAATACGGCTACCGACTTTTACTCTTTTCTCGAGCTTATCTCTCCTACGCAGGCGACTTTCAAGCAAAGAACACAATATCGCTTTAGCATTTAAGTATAACTTCAAGAATCCATTCTTCTAGCAGTAATCCTTCGGCAGATGCTTCGGCTGTAATCACTTCTACAAATCCCTTCGGCAGTAATCAAGTAGTTTACCTTAATTCCCAACAACATATTATCAACACCACAGAAGAGTCGTGAGATTTAATGTGGCCTGATGATCTCAAAGCCGCTCAAAACTCATTATCACGGATCAAGAAAGACTTCCACCGTTTAATCAAACATGCATTGTGAAGAATCAATGACTACGAAGCTTCGTAGAGGAAAGTAATTCATCAAAAGTGCAAGAACAATTTATAATGTAATATCGCTTTGTATTCAATGTAAGTTTAATGCGTGTGAGAGGTAACCTCCCTTAGGGGAGATTGTTAGGAATTAGAAATTCCGCATAAAGAGTCGGTCACCTTAAGTATATGTAATCGCTAGAGAGCTCGTAGTCATAGTTATTTTATGATTAAGTAGTATTTAGTTTAGTAACACTGTGGAGGACTGATCGGTCTTACCCACCCAGATGCCCCATCCACGCCCGTAGGGTGGCGCTTGTTTGTAAGATATATAAATACCCCTCTACCTCCCAAGGTAGAGGGTTGGAGCTTCAATACCATTTTTCTTTGTTTCACATAGTTCCCAACTCTCTTCCTTTCCCTCACTAGAACTTTCTCTCTCTGAACACTTTTGTATGCCTACTTTGATTAAGGTTTAGCGTGATCGTGAAATCCTATATCTTACATTTGGAGTTCCAGAAGTTCCACATTTGGAGGCCAAACCACCAAGAAGTCTACCCCAATACTTTGGGAATCATTACTACACCATTTGTAATCTTATTCCAAGCATTGTAAGACTTTCAATCATGTTTCCTAATGTTCAAAGTTCTGAGTTTATGTTCATGTTTGCTATGAGTGGCTAGTTTCTTTATACACTTGCTTAAATGATTTTGATTATCATATGATTAGTTAGTGATTGTGTTAACATGTTTTAATTCAATTTCAAGTTGATTCTAAGATCCAATTGTGCTAAAGTTTCATAGTGACATTTGTTAATCAAGTTTGGCTAATTGATAATAATCGTTGGGGTCGAAAGAACTTATTGTTATTCAACTAGTCATAATCATTTTGTCTATGGATGATTGTTTTACCCATTATTCTTGATTATACAAAGGAACTAAGGTGTGGTTGTAATAGAAACGCTTTTGATTATCAAATTGGATTGGTTGGAAACATCTAAAAGGTCGTAAGATTAGTTGTTGAGAATCAATTGTAGCCTTTTGTCTATGATCGGTTACCTTTTGTATTGACCATTTCTAAAGCAATTTGATGAACAAGTGGATGTTTTGTGTTTAAGTTTATGTATGTAGACTTATGAAACTTGAATTGATCTTGAATTGATTGGTTAAAACTTAATGCTTGTTTTTATGAATTAAAATCTTGACGAAGGTTTAACTTATAAGAACAATAGATTAGTCCACCAAATATCGTAACAACATGTTAAGAGGTAAACACAATCACATTAATCTATGATATGAAACTAGTTTAAGCAAGTGTAGTTTTTATCATCCTAATTTCATTATATCTATTTGCTTTGTTATATGTTTTGGATAGACTTCATGATTCAAACTTGTGCTTAGATTCACTCAAACCCTCGCTAACGATCCCGACTTACCTTCATAATTTGCTATAACGATGAGTATACTTGCTCGTATGTGTTATTGGTAATATTGGTAATTCACCTTTATAAATTTCAAACTGTACACAACCAAAGACATCAAGTTTTACGCCGGATTTGATTGTGTTTCGCAAGTTTTGAATTTCCCTTAGTCATTCAACCAAAAATTTTTCTTCGAAATTCATAACCGATCCGGTTGTCTTCAACCGAATCGGTTACGATTTTACCCATTACCCAATCGTTCAACCGACGGTCGCAACCCGCAAGAACCATCCCGCTATCCACTCACCCATAAAACTGTTTTGTTGTTTGTCCGTGTTTAGATATTGCCTGAATTCTAGGACATTGTATGAACACTCGAGCAGCGAATAGAACCAATTACACCTTTACCAACCCCGAACGTTTGATTCGAAGAAGAAGAAGAACACCTCTCATACCATTGGAAAATCGTGTACCAAGAGTACCAAACCCACCATTTGATAACCTCGAAGAAGCCAAAGTTGTTTACAACCCTTTAACCAATTTACCTTTCCCCATGGCGGACGATCAACCCATGTGGGGAACCAACCGAGCCATAGCACCAACTCCCGGTGTTATTGTTGTATCAATCTTGGTGACAACTTCACCGTAAGGGACATCACCTTTCTATGATCAAAGATCACACGATGGTCGTAGCGCGGGCCGATCCAACAAGCATTACTGCCGATTCATCAAAATTTATGCATGTTCCGTATACACCGATGTCAATGCCATCAAACTCAAACTTTTCCCATCATCACTACCGAGATGCTAAAGTATGGTACAATGAATTAACTCAGAATCATCAATACTGGGAGGAGATGAGGCAAGCTTTTGTAGCCATTCTTTCCACCGCCATGTTTGATTGATTAATGGAGAAATTCGTGCTTTCACCCAAACCTACACGATCACTTGTCGGCTTGGCTTCAATGAAAGATTTGCTTTCAGAGTTGTCATGGGCATGGACTATCCAAAGGAACCATTATCCAAATCTTTACCATGGACTAGATGAAATCTCTCAAGGCATCCTTGATGCTGGAGGAATTTTTCTCTATAAGGCCCCCAACGATGCACATCAATTGCTCGAAGATCGAAAGTACTTCTCAAACTAGATTGGTCAAAAGATTCAAAACCAAACCTCTCCAAAACTGCTTTTGTCAAAACACCGATGCTTCAAAACTCATGGATAAAGATGGAAGGCACCTCAAAAATTGACTCGCAAGCACAAACATATCAAAGATGAAATGAAGGAAATGCGAGACGGATGTAACAATTGTGTTCAGGAAATCATCCATCGTCCGAAGTGCGACGATAAACCTATGGGTGGACCGAGGAAGGAGAAGCGTTACGCGCAAGGAGGATACCGTGGAGGAGGATATCGTAGTAATTATTACGGTCGAAATTGAAATTGGCAAGATCGCCGACCAAGGGATGACAATCGCGGATTCTCAACCACGAACCCACGATCCACCACCACAAAACCCAAACAAAAAGATGGAAGAAACCGAATTCGAGAAAACCATGAGAGAATTCGTGGGTCTCAAAAATCTTCAAATGATTTTATCAAAAATCAATTTTTCAATCTCAAAGCCAAAGCTGAGCAAGGACAGAAAAATCATCAAGCATCTATCCAAGATCTTGAAAACAAGTTTGGCGATTTTTCGACCAACATTCCTCTAGACCGTCTAGTTCATTGCCAAGTAATACCCAATCCAACCCAAAACCATCAAATGATAAGACGCACGCCCACCACAAACAAGAAATGAGCATATCAATGTTGTTCTTACAAGAAGTGGTCTCTAGCATCCACCAACAAATCCTAATACTCCTATCACCATTGATAGTGAGGATGAAACCGAGGAACCCAACACAACTCAAACCATCAAAAAGAACACTCCATCCGTCAAGGCATATACACCAAAGATTCCTTATCCTCAACGCCTAAAGAAAGAAAAGATGGAAGAGCGTTATAAGAAGTTTATTGAAATAATCAAAGAGGTTAGACTCAATGTTCCACTCGTTGATGTTATAGCCGAATGCCCAATTACGAAATTTTTGAAAGAACTTAATAACAAAAGCAAGCTTGAGCAAATATCAGCAGCTTTTCTTAACAAAGAATGCTCAGCTATTGTCCAAAACAAGATCCCACCAAATCTCGGAGATCCCGAGCTTTCTTATTCTATGTACTTTCGGAAATAATGTTAAATGTGATGCTTTAGCCGATCTTGGCGCAAGTATGAATTTGATGCCTTATTCGCTGTATTCCAAGTTATGCAACAACAAACCAACAAAGATGAGCATCCGATTAGCGAACCATTCCTATCAATATCCTGGGTATGTTTAAAAATATGCTCGTTCAAGTCAAAATTCATTTTCCCTGGACTTTTGTAATCTTGGAAATGGAAGAAGATAGTAAGTTCCACTATCTTAGGAAGACCTTTCCTAAATACTGCCATGCAATCATCAAAGTGAAAGGAAAAGAACTCAACCTTGGAGTTGGGGAAGATCGAATCACTTTTCTAATTGATAAAGCAAATCGCTACCCACATTCCAGTGATGACACTTGTTTTAACATCGATATCATTGATGAAGTCACTGATGAAGAATTGGACGCGACACTTAACGAATCCGACCCATTCATGAGTACTTCTGAAAAAATCAATGAAACAGACTTTGACAAAGAGTTTGATGATTTCATGAAAGTAGAATTCAAGGAGATAACTCGTAAGAAGAAGAATAGAGGAAGAGGAAGAAATTTTGAAGAATAACTTTCAATGACGAGATGTAATTAAATCCTCTATCGAAGAACCAGATCTCGAACTCAAACCTCTCCCAGATCATCTTGAATATGCTTACTTGGAGAAAAACTCATTTCTTCCAGTAGTTATATCTTCATTGCTCGAGGATAGTGAGAAAGAAAGTTTAGTTTCTGTCCTCAAAAATCACATACAAGCTTGGAAGACATCCGACATCCCAGAATTAGTCCTACTGCAAAACACAAAATCAATTTTGAAAAGGGATTAAAATGTGGTAGAACGTCAAAGTCGACTCAATCCCAACATGAAAGAAGTTGTTAAAAGGGAAATCATAAAACTTCTCGATGCTGGAATCATTTACCCAATTGAGGATAGCCCTTGGGTAAGCCCTGTTCACTGTGTTCCCAAGAAATGAGGAATGACGGTTGTGACTAATGAGCGAAATGAACTAGTTCCAACTAGAATCTGTCACGGTTGGCGTGTTTGTATTGACTATCGGTTAAACAAAGCCACCGAAAAGATCACTTTCCACTCCCGTTCATGGATCAAATGCTTGAAAGATGGCAGAAATAAATTATTTTGTTCCTTGATGGATTTTCAGGATATTTCCTAATTCCTATCAATCCTAACGATCAAGAAAAGACCACTTTCACTTGTCCTTTTGGAACCTACGCATATCGGCGTATGCCTTTTGGTCTTTGCAACGCACTTGCGACTTTTCAAAGGTGTATGATCGCCATATTCCAAGACATGCTAGAAACTCCATGAAGTTTTCATGGATTACTTTTCAGTCTTCGGAGACTCATTTGAAGCTTGTCTTTCTAATCTCGATAAAATGCTCGAAGATGGCTGCACATCTTGTCCTTATCTGGGAAAAATGTCACTTTATGGTAACCGAAGGAATTGTGCTTGGCCACAAAATCTCCAGTGCAGAATGGAAGTAGATAAAGCAAAGGTCGATGTTATCTCGAAACTTCCACCACCAACTAACGTCAAAGCCGTTAGAAGTTTTTAGGACATGCTGGTTTTTACCGCCGATTTATCAAAGATTTTTCAAAAATATCTCGTCCGATGACAAAACTTCTTGAGAAAGAATCTATCTTCGACTTCAACGCTGATTGCATAAAAGTCAAACACTGAAATCTCAAATTACTAGTGCTCCGATCATGGTTTCACCTAATTGGTCACTACCCTTCAACTTATGTGCGACGCAGTTTATTTTGCTGTTGGAGCCATCCTAGGCCAACGTGAAGGAAAACACTTTCGACCTATATATTTTGCTAGCAAGACACTGAATAGTGCTCAGAAAAATTATACCGTCACAGAAAAAGAATTACTAGCCGTCGTTTTCGCATTCGACAAATTCCGATCATACCTCGTGCTCTAAAAAATAGTCGTTTTTACCGATCATTCAGCGCTCAAGTATCTGTTCACCAAGCAAGATGCTAAACCACGTCTTATTCGATGGATTTTGTTACTCCAAGAATTTGACATCGAAATCAAAGATAAGAAAGGAGAAGAGAATCTTGCCAGATCACTTATTTCGTCTAGAAAATCCCGACCTTGAGGAATTAAAAGAAGAAGAAATCGATGACTATTTCCCTGATGAAACCCTCATGACCATCGATGGAACTGACGATCCTTGGTTTGCTGACTTTGCGAACCACCAAGGGAGGAATTCTCGAAAAGGACTAACTCATGCTCAAAGAAGCAAATTCTTTCGAACTTAAATACTATTTTGGGAAGAGCCATATCTTTTCAAAATGTGTCCTGACGAATGATCCGAAGATGTGTTTCTCGGTTCAAACCCGCAAGATTCTTGACGAATGTCATCATTGGCCAACCTGGGACATTATGGTCCTTCCACCACAGCTAAAAAGTTTTGATGCTGGATTCTATTGGCCAACAATATTCAAAGAAGCACACACACTTGTTCAAAATTGTGACGCTTGCCAAAGAACCACCAATCTTCCCGAAGAGATGAAATGCCACTAACAATCATTCAAGTGTGTGAAATATTCGATATTTGGGGAATAGATTTCATGGGACCTTTCCTAAATCCCACAAATTAATACATTCTCGCTTGCATATTATGTGTCCAAATGGGCGGAAGCTGAAGCTTTACCAACAAACGATGCTCGTGTCGTCGTTAATTTCCTCAAAAAGCTTTTCACTCGTTATGGAATTCCCAAGGCATTGATAAGCAATCGAGGAACCCATTTTTGTAACCAACAAATGGAGAAAACCATGAAAAGATATGGAGTTCATCACCGATTCGCAATGCCTATCATCCACAAAACCATGGTCAAGTTGAAAATACCAACAGAGCTCTCAAGAGAATATTAGAGAAAACAGTGAAGGACAATCCTTCAGTGTGGGCAAAGAAACTTGACGATGCTCTGTGGGCATTTCGTACGGCTTATAAAACTCCAATTCGCACAACTCCTTACAGACTCTTGTATGGAAAGACTTGTCATTTGCCGTTCGAAGTTGAACATCGTGCTTATTGGGCCCTCGAAACCGTGAACACCGATCTCAAAATAGCTGGAGAAAAGAGATTCCTGCAATTGCACGAACTCGATGAATTAAGACTCTAAGCTTATGAAAATTCCAAACTGTATAAAGCTAGAACAAAAGCTTATCACGATAAAAAGCTACGAGTTCAAAAAGAATTCAAGGTTGAGATAAAGTTCTCTTTTCAACATGAAATTCAAATTCAAAGCTCCTAAATTACATCCAAAATGGTTTGGCCTTATATCGTTAAACATGGATATCCATCCGGGTATGTCGAACTCTATGACAAACAGTGGTGAAGTTTCATTGTTAATAGGCACCGAATCAAGTTATATTACGACAAGGAGCAAACGAATGAAGTTTCATGTGCAAAGTTTCCTATGAAAATGAATGCGAGACTATCACCTTTGTAGCACCATTTCCAGGAAGAATCCCACAAATTGTTCCATGGAAACCATCTGATGAATCGTCTGACGATATCGGCTACTGGTTAAGAATTCATGTACATCCCCAACTTTTCAAAATGTTCGAAGGCTTCTTGCGGCTAAATAAATTGGGAAGATTCGAAGTGCCGATGACTCGGTAATAAAATAAGCGCTTCTCGGGAGGCAACCCGTGTGTTTTAGATTTGATTTTATGTGGTCACTCCCCAAAGTCTTAACCTTTGGTTGAACTTAAGTGTGGGGGAGTGCCACCTTTTAATAAAACCTTTTGTTTGTTTATAAGATTTGTGTGTGTATGATTTCTCCAGGAACGCAGGAATGAAGGAAGATCTTAAGCTGACAACTCATTGACATATCTGGTTTCATCTCTATTTTCCCTATTTCTATACTTTGAAGTTCATTTTTCATTGAGGACAATGTCTAACTTAAGTGTGGGGGAATGAATAGGAAAAATTGGAGTTTTCATGCTTAAATTTTAAATTTTGTTTGCCCTTGTGATCTAGTTGTTTTCACGCTTTTAGGATTATCTATTATAATAACTGGATCAATCCACTGGTAAAACTGGTAATATTTGAAATTTCGAGATGTGTTTCGATTACTATTGCAAATCCATTCTGGGATCGATAAACATTTGCTAGCACATATCATACCCTTTTTCCACTAAATTGTGAGGATTTGAGCCTATTTCATAAACAGCATACATCTTTTATGCTTGAAATCTTTTGCTATGAGTGTGCCGGTGATTTTATTTATTCTAGAACTTGTACTTGTAAATCATTACCAGACCGCAGTGAGATTGCATTTGTGCGATATAAGTAAATTCGTGTGATAAAGAGGCACCTTAGGATTTAACCCAAATGGCCTTCCATTTTGCATCTAATGATATATTAGCTATCCGCATTGGTTAGTTAACCACCCACATGGACCCATTTGTAGTGCTCATTTTAGCACTAGATACCCCTAGTTACACCCTCTGAGCCATCCTTTTCATTTTGCTTCACCCAAAAATAAAAAGATTTTACACTTTAAACCTTAGCCTACCCCCGATCAATGTCTAAACGGTTGGTTGCTAGTCGCCTGAAAAGTGAAGATTGTTCAAATGATTATGAGTACCACATCCTATGAGATTGATTTTGCCGCGTTATGTTATGTTCAACAAAAAAAAATGATGTATGAAAATAATAGCCAATGTGCTATGATAGAAGAACAATTGTCATGGCAAAGCAAAAAGTTGTGGAAAACAGAAAAGAAGAAATTGAAGCTATAATCATTTATTTGGTTCGTGGAATATTTGGTAACTAGCAACACGGGTATTAGACTTGATTTCATTTTTATTTTAACACCAATTTCATATACATTCCCATGCCTTATCCATACCCTTAACCCTTAGCCTATCATTATAACCCGAATAAAAGTCCTCTTTAGATGTTTTTACTTGGTGCTCACGCCACGTCGGTGGAGTTTTGTTTCTTGTACAAGCTTATGGTAATAATCTAATCATGACTGAGCAATGAGTGTAATTTATCTTGTTACTCCACTAAAAATGAGTGATTGAGTGAATTATATTTCGTTCCTTTTTCGTGAGGTGTTTTGAAATGTTAATCATGCGAGAAAATCATTGGATATTGTCAAACATCTTGATGTTTCACCTTTATAAAGCATAATTGATGAATCTTCTCTCGTATTTTTACTTGGTTGATTTGCATCTCATTTTTTCATAATCACGATCTTGTATCAATGGATGTTTTTCCTAGATTTGCTTGAGGGCAAGCAAAGTTTAAGTGTGGGGGAATTTGATAACGCCGATTGTTTGTTTTAGTAGCGTTATGTGTGCTTTTATATATGTTATTTGGTTATATTTATGCGATTATAGTACTTAAACGCATCAAAAGATGTTTGTCTAGTATTTATAACCAAGTGCAGGGAAACGGAAGGAAAGTGAAGAAATGTCAGCAAATAGAAGATTCCCGTTCAAGTGAAGCTTAAATCAATATCTCAAGGACCTTTGAAGACCATAGTGATTGAAGAACCAAGTTCTACAAGATAAAGAGAAGAAAATATCAAGTTTCCGTATCTCAGAGATCCAACCGGATCGGATGGAATATGACCGTAACATTATGACCTCCACCCAACCGCTCGGTCGCAACCCGCACCCGGAACGGTTGGCCACTTTTGTAGAAGACCAACCGGATCGGTTGGTCGTATAACCGATTCGGTTGGAGAAGCTGCATCTGCCAAATCTTCATCACTAAGCTTCCCTTTGCATCCAAACGATTCTAGGACCTTCTCTTGGTGTATTCTAGTCCCTTCCTTACTCCTTGGAGGCCAAGTTCAGCAATTAATACCCTAGGCTTTGGAATTAATAAAAATAGAGGCCATTTGTGAGCATAGGAGACACACCTCAAATACAAATCTCTCTACTCATCAAACAAAGCTTTAAGCTCTCAAAATTCGTCCTTAGAAGTTCAGGGAAGTTTGGAGTTCCAGAAGTTCCACATTTGGAGGCCAAACCACCAAGAAGTCTACCCCAATACTTTGGGAATCATTACTACACCATTTGTAATCTTATTCCAAGCATTGTAAGACTTTCAATCATGTTTTCTAATGTTCAAAGTTCCAGTTTATGTTCATGTTTATATATATTGTTTTTTATACACTTGCTTACATGATGTTGATTATCATATGATTAGTTAGTGATTGTGTTAACATGTTTTAATTCAATTTCAAGTTGATTCTAAGATCCAATTGTGCTAAAGTTTCATAGTGACATTTGTTAATCAAGTTTGGCTAATTGATAATAATCGTTGGGGTCGAAAGAACTTATTGTTATTCAACTAGTCATAATCATTTTGTCTATGGATGATTGTTTTACCCATTATTCTTGATTATACAAAGGAACTAAGGTGTGGTTGTAATAGAAACGCTTTTGATTATCAAATTGGATTGGTTGGAAACATCTAAAAGGTCGTAAGATTAGTTGTTGAGAATCAATTGTAGCCTTTTGTCTATGATCGGTTACCTTTTGTATTGACCATTTCTTAAGCAATTTGATGAACAAGTGGATGTTTTTGTGTTTAAGTTTATGTATGTAGACTTATGAAACTTGAATTGATCTTGAATTGATTGGTTAAAACTTAATACTTGTTTTTATGAATTAAAATCTTGACGAAGGTTTAACTTATAAGAAACAATAGATTAGTCCACCAGCTAATTATCGTAACCAACATGTTAAGAGGTTAACACAATCACATTAATCTATGATATGAAACTAGTTTAAGCAAGTGTAGTTTATCATCTAATTTCATTATATCTATTTGCTTTGTTATATGTTTTGGATAGAGTTCTGATTCAAACTTGTGCTTAGATTCACTCAAATCAACGATCCCGACTTACCTTCATAATCTTGCTATAACGGACGAGTATACTTGCTCGTATGTGTTATTGGTAATATTGGTAATTCACCTTTTATAAATTTAAAACTTGTACACAACCAGCACATCACACATCCAGTATCATATACCTGTGAATTTTTTATTTACAGTAAATAATTCAATGACAAATAAATTACTTGAAGAACCGCTTCAAGGACCCTTCGTACTTCAATACTTCATCTTATTTTCCCGCAATTCATCAAGATACAGAGCACAGTTTCTCTTCCAATGCCCAACGCCTGCGTGGTGGCATGCTTGATCCTTTTTAGGATTTTCCTTCCTAGGAGTAGGGTACTTCTTGGTTTGTGGTTGATAGGCCATAACTTGTTTACCCTTATCAACTTTCCCTTTACCCTTCACCTCTTGTTGTTCGCAGACGCTATGTGTTTTGGCTTATTTATCCTTCCACCCCAATAAAGTACTGGGGAGTAGGAACCTTTGAGGTAACCCTTTTTCATAATCAATAAGCGTAGGTCAAGAATCGGTCTTCCCTAAGCAAAGGCATATTGAAGTTTTATCAAAACGATTAAAATCCTTGTTAGGGGTCTATTAATCGATTACGCCATGTCATCATCATAGTTTTGCCAAGTGCCCTTTATTGGTCCATGTAACCTTTCATTTTCAATAATGAGCACTTACGTTTACCTTCCCCTACCTACAATTGTGTAATTCGTCGGTCAAGTCATATATCTCGACAAATACTGGTTTCTAACATAGTTCAAGTTCATTGAGAGCATATTAAATGGAAGTAGTTTTCGAACTGCTGGAGAGCGTGATTCCATCGTTCTAACATAAGACAAGCCACATCATTATGACGCTTATACTCAATTTGCCAAGCGTCCTTTTCACCAGTAGTCTGTAGGTCCGTTGGTTCAACAGACAAGGTTCATAAAGATATTTCAACCGTCGCAACTCTACAAACATCTCAAAAGAGCGGTGCCAATCATTGAAAGTTGAGCTACCAACTTTTCTCACCAAAAAACTTTTGAACGCAGAATAGTGCAAGTGTTAGTGTTATCGTAATTTTGAGCCATTTCTACTAAAAAGTTCAAGTATTAGTATTTTCGATAATAGAATTTTTCAAGAAAATAAAATATACCCAACGGTAATATAAACATATAACCATATAATTTTTTCGAAAACTAGGATCCAAATTATCATAGGTTCATTACATCGCTTGATATGCTAGTAACTAAAGCATATAATAAGGTAATCGTCAACTTTAATTGGCAAACAATTTCCAACTCCTAGATAATTATGGGATTTATATTTTCCAACGCTATTGCAAATATAAATATGTTTCATCCCATCTTATGCCATGAGTCCAGCCTCACTTACTACTCAATTTTAGTGTCTAACTTAAAGAACTGCAAATATGTCCATGTAAGGTCTGACTTTACATAGAGATTTACCTCTCCATCATAATCTAGCCAAGTACTGTCATGACGTAAATTGCAACTTCAAGTGTTCCTTTTAATTAGATGGCATATAACTTAATTTAAAAGGGTACTAGCTTTGAATTTATGTGGTCAAATCAAATATGTATAAAGATGTCATGCATTCATCTTGTAGCATAAATTTAATAAAAAACTTTTTATTATCAATTCATAAAGATCAAATTATCAAAGTTTTGATTGAGGTATTTGGTTCACCAATCAAGGAATTTAGCGTTAATTATCGTCCATTATACCGTACTTTTGCATAAGTGTAAACACTTAGTGTTTCGGGTAATTACCACCGCAGTGGCGCATGGAATTAAAACTAATTCGCCCTTAAGATGATTTTGTACGCATAGCCTACTTGGTAACTCCAATTTGACTCGCAAGCAAGAGGAGAGTTTGGTCAGCGCAGGGCAATAACCTCCCTCTTTAGGGTCACAATTTAATACGCTTCCCTCCTAGTACTTCCCACACAGTCCGTCAAATTGGGTGAGCCGTTCTCACTTTTTGTACCAAAATCATCAATCAATTAAACTATTAAAAACTTAACTCTTCAAAACAAATCAAATTTCACCATTGTTTAGTCCGTATTATTTTTCTATTCAAAATACCCTTGTTTAAAACTGCTTCAACATAATAAACAAACAAGTAACAAATAAAAAATAAACAACTTAAAAACAATGCGCACATAATAAACAATTTAATACGTGTAAACAAGTAGCCACATGTAACTTATTCTATAAAACCTTATTAATAATCAATATCTACGTTAAATTAATGTATATATTAATTAGGGCTATCACTCTCCCAATTGAAAGTGAGCCACATACATCATGAGATAGATTAAGTAAACCCATAATTAATAATATATCATATAGCACATAATTGATTCATTAATATATATATTGGAGTCTTCCCCAATTCAAGATTTATCGTAAATAAATATATCTTAACAATTAAACAAAAACAAGCAACTATCCATGACAAACATGCATGTATCATCATGGATATATCATAACAATTATACAAATAGTCACAAGATCGCATATCAATAATCCCATGTCACATAACAATTATTCATGAATTAATCACGTAACATATATATTAATTTTAGGTTTCGATAAGGTTAGCAAACAATTTTCAAAACCCTAAAAAAAATTTATGTGTCGACTTAAAAAAAATAATGGGGTACGCCCCAATTAAAAAATAAATCGACCAAAAAAAATAAACCCTAGATTAACCATATCAAACAACATACAATTATTTGTTTTATTACGCGTTTATGTTATTAATTACTCATTAAAACCAATGACTCGTGATGCCACTGTTGGAATTATATAACATGACAATCAATAAATAACAACAAAACATCAAAGTATACATGAGGAAGCGTATAGGATTTATTAACGAATAATTAATTAACATAAGAAGAATATGCGTACCTTACTTAATTCTAGCCGAACAAGAATCAAATCCACAAACTAGCAATGGAAGAACCACGGTTTGATTTAATTAGGATTATGTGAATTACCTTACCCTTTTGTAATTCAATCAAAAGAATACTAACAATATTGTGTTAGTCCACTTTCTTGTCACTACGTCTAAGCCCAATTAAAGTAATGCTAGTTTTATTAAACCAAATAACTTGAGTTGGAAAAGAGTATGGATCGACACCTACAAGAGTGTGGCCGATCGGTTTGAGCAAAGAAAAACACACAAAACAAGTTTTAGGTTTAGCTAATGAATACAAGAGATGATTTACAAACACCCTTGGTTTTGTATATATACTCAACCAAACTTGATGAACAAGTTTGAGTTGTAGTGGGTTGGGTTGGGGTTCGCGGCGTCGGTGGTATACATCCCCAAGGGATTCGGAACCTTCCGTTATTTACAACTTAGTCCTTTCCAAACACATTTAACGCCGTTGAGAGTCGCATTACCAATACTTAACGTCCATTATGTTATTTCGTTTAATTAATAAATAAATACAACATTTATATTTAATAATTTAACTTTAATTCTCATACGTAAAGGGTGCAATCCCGTGGTCTCGAGTTCGATCCTAACTCACGTCTACTAATTTATATCCATAAAACCAACAAGGAATTCTTATGCTCGTGCAGTTGTGAAAGTTTCATCTAAGATAGCTTTGTTTGATTCATTCATTGTGGCGATTCCATATCCTAATGGGTCTGGTCATTCATTTGAAACTCTTGATATTGAATATGAATGGAGGCCACCAAAGTGTAAAACTTGTAAATTTTTTTACCACAATGATGTAGGCTGTCCTAAGAGAGTGAGAACGGTTGAGAAATAGGTGGTTGATGATGATGGGTTTATTAAAGTTAATTCGAAGAAAGGAAATGATAAACAACAGGTTAAGAATTGGCTAGGTGATGGTGTGAGATTGCCAAAGCCAAAGGTTACATACCAATGTAAACATGTTACTAAGACGAATCTTTGGAGGAGCTTTGTCTTCTAAGCCTCAAGTTCAGCTGAATGTAGGTATGCATGCCTCTACTTTTTTAGCCAAGAGGTAATTTGGAATCGCGTGATAAAGATCATACTTGTATACATCTCCGTTACGTGATTTCCAAGGTAAGAACAATAACAAAGTGGATGATATTAACCTTTTTGAGTTGAAAGATAGTTTTGATGTGCTTTAGGAGCAAGATTCTATTTTGGAACATGTGATTGATCCTACATGTGATCCCGATAGTAATATTGCTTTGGGCGATTATTGTACCACTCCTATTGTTGAGAAAATTGGGAAGCTTGAAAAGCTAATTATTGATGGGAAAGTTACTCTTGTGGATGATGATGGTTAACCTCTTAAAAAAGGTTGATTATCCGGGTGATCATGATAGTGAAAATCAACTTGTGAGTGATTTGAAAGAGAATAAGCAGGATGCGGTTACTAAGCCTAGTATTTCTTCCTCTACTTGTACTTCTTCAACTAAGGTGGGAAACTCATTCTATAATGTGGGTAATGTGGTTGTTTCTGATAGCGACGATGATGAAGTCCTGGAATATCCTAACGAGACTAATTATTTTGGTAGTGGACGGAACGAGAGAAGTCTTTTGGAGCAATGGAAATATGGTACATGTGACTACAAAGATTATGAAGATGATTAATTTGATGATCGTGGTCTATTTGCGGCCCAATTAAAGGCTGCTGCCATCCATGTTATTAGACTTGGATAAGTTGCTTTTTCTTTGTTTAGCATAAAGGTTGATGTATCTTATTTTATGCTTGTTTATATTTTGGTTTTCTAGTTGTGTGTAGCTGGTGATCATTTATGGCCTGTCATGAATAATTTAGTGGTTGTTCAAGTGATTGCTTGAGGTTAATGTGATACTCCAACCACATTCTATTGTACTTAACTATTTTTTTTAGTATTATGTGAAAGTCCCTTTACCCAAAAGAAATTTCTTGATCGCATAGGCGAAGCCAAATAAAGTCTAGCCACCTAAGGATTTTGAGTGTTTGCCACAATATTTGTTCTATGGAAAAAGAAACATAAAACCATCAATGCAAACATTAATTTTAGACTAACATAAAGCATGGTATATTTAAACCTCGTCAAAATGCACGGATACTCACTCGCTAATTAATAAAGTAAAATGGTATCATCTATGGAAACATTAGAGATCTCTGCAAATTTCGGTCACCATCTATGCTATACACTATGGCTTTGGAATATTGACTAGTTTAGTGGGGGGGTTTTCAATATAGATCTTAAAAAAAATGTTCTTTCTTGTATAATCTATAGTTAAAACATATTAATGGGTAAATAAAAAGGTGTAGTGTTATATAAAATAAGGCACGCCCAGCCTAAGGGGGTTGGGATTGTTATATATAAAGAATAGAAAAGAGAAAAAGGTCTTTCCAATTTTCCTATCAATATAGAGAAACCCTATATAAAGGAGGATGAGGGGGGTCGTATTCAGCACCGATGTGGGGTAAAACCCTATAAATTAACTGATAATATTATTATTGAATTAATTAAAAGACTGTAGAAACCAAACACACAATGCAAAGTATTATTGAATTAATTAAAAACAGAGAAGATAAATAAAGTATTTATACCTAAAACAAAGGGTAGAACCCTAGAAACTAATAATGGCTAGTGGCCACTTATTTTCTTATATGAGCTAATAATATTAAGCTAGCATCCACACTCAAACTCTAATGTTGCAGCAATAAACATTGAGAGTTTGTCACTCAAAATATAAAAATATGGTCCAGAATGTGGCTTATTAAATATATTTGGATTCTGTAAAGCAAACGAAAAAAATGATACAGACATAGTACCAACCTAAACATGATGACGAGTGAAATGACACCCTATCTCAATATACTTGGTGCATTCAGGAATACCGAGTTGCGTACGATCTTAATAGCACTACAATTATCACAATGTAACAGAGTGGGACGAGTAATACGAACATCTATATCTGCAAAACAACACAATCTCACTAGTAGTGACAGCCATGGCACGATAAGATCAAGAAATAACATCTTGTTTCTTACTCTTCTACGTAATAAGAGAATCACCAAGGAAGATACAAAGCCCAATAGTTGACTTAAGAGAAACAGAATCACTAATCCAATGAGAATCATACTAGACACGTAAGTCTAACACAAATTTAGAAGGAAACAAGAGTTTTTGAAACGGAGTGCCCCGAAGATTGTTTTGACAATAAACCATTTATATCATTACTTGAATGATCATTTTGATTGTCAATATAAGTTACCTTATGTTGTGACATGCACAAGTAGGTGATTGATACGCATTGTACAGGTCTTAAATTTATACAGTCTCGTCTACCTATTGGATCAACACATATTGTTAGGATCATTTTTATGGATGATTTGGTGATTTGGGAGGTCTTGGAAGATGGAAGAAAGCCATCTTCAAGTTAGAGAGAGACTAGAGAGAAGGGAGAGAACTATGTGTTTATTATTGAAAGGTGAAAGACTTACACTAAGAAATCGCACCCCTCCATGGAAGTATGGAGGGGTATTTATACCCAAACACTTACATCTATCACTAAATGACATAACAAGCCCTTGTGTTTAAGGTAAAAAAGATAGAAAATGTAATCCCGACAATGTCGTTCCATTTACGAGTTAGGAACGATTCCAACAATCTTCCCCCAATGGGACGACATAAGGGATTACTTACAAAATTTACTACAAATAAAGAAAACAAATGAAGAAAGGTCTTCATAAGCTCTTCAAGTGCTGAGGATGATGAAAGTTTACGCTCTTTGTCTTCTTCTTGTACCTTGTCTTGAGAACCGTTTACTTCACTTGTAGGCAAATGATGTAATATGCATAAATTTGATTAACTTCCCCCAATTCATGCTACATGTCTTTAACAGCTTCTCCGTGCACTCCTTTTTGAAGTTTGAATCGGCTTCCCCAACTGACAACCGTCTTCGCAGATTGAAACTTTGATGTAGTGAACATTTCTCTAACTTTTGAAGTTTTCGATACGCGAATTTGTAGATAAGCAGTAAACCACACAAGGTAAATCTGACTTGTTGCGGAAAATCCGTTCGGGGTAACATGCAAGAAATCAACAAGATCTTCTCACATTGTAGATGCTTTACAGAACAAACCGACGAAATGAAAGCGACTTCTGAATGTTGCGGTCTATCGGAATAATAGTTACCTGTAAATCTACAATTACTAGATAAAATGACCATGTGTGAGGCATCATCAACATATATTTAGGTAACTTCACACCGATAACTTTGTGAAGTGAGGACGATAACACCAACTTGAGAAATTTTAACCATGATCGTCTCATTTCTTTGATTGAAGAAATTCATGAAAGGAGAGGGTTTTCAAAAAATCCAAAACATCAAAGGAAGCAGACACCACCTATACTCTCTTCTCCCCGATGTTTTCAATGAATCAGAATCATACACCATGTATGTTGATGATGAATTGGAGACAACGAAACCATGTATGTCCAAGTAATCGAACAATTGTGAAGTACCATAAATATCATGTGAGAATCAATTGCTGATGAGACTTCTCTACTCGTGTATACTCTACTCATTAACTCTTCTGAGCCCCATTATCATTCTGACTTTTTTGTAGTGACTCTGATGGAGAAAACCCAATATGACAAACTTGAGACTGAAGTAGTATAACCCGAACTTGTGACTTAAACTTGCACTAGTGTCAGACGAAGAACCTTTTTTCTTAACCCCATCGAAAAAAGGTAAACTTAAAGTTTCTCAAATTATCCACACCTTAGTGTGACACTTGAACACAACAACGTAACTCCTTAAAGAGTGATAGTTATCGCTGTAAGCACAACAAGCGTAACTCCTTACATCAGTCTACTAGACAACTCAGTCTTTTGTCATTTATAGCGGTTAAGGCTCGAACAAGGATCTCGAAGAATAATGCATCCAACCAACCCAGATATCTTCAGATACTAAGTACACACATCCGTGATATCCCACTTCAACCTCAAATAAATACAAAGGACTGGCCAGTAATCACATCTCGTAGCTTAAATGCCCAAACTAAATTATTAACGGCCGAAATGAATTTTGATAATGATTTCCGACAAATTGTATCCCTCGCAAAAAATTTATCATTACCAAAATACCACTCTTTTTGCCAAAAAATTATACCAACAATTGTCTCAATGTATTAAAATGCATATGAATGATTAAATTTCAACTCAAGAAATGTTATTATAATTTTCGGATAATCCACTAAGGCTCAGTCCATGAATAATTACAATAGTCCATTGTCCAATACGAAAGCATCCAATCTGGGCCTAAAATGAGTCAAGCAGCCCATCTCTTTCATATACCAAGGATAACAAAGAACAGGCCCAGACCAACTCGAATATTAAAGGCCCATCAATTTGAAGTCCATTCCAAACACAATACCAACCCTAAAATAAACCTGGTATAAAATTACACTTCATTAACCCTAATCCCATTTGTATTAGTCCATACATAACGCAACAACAATAATTCGCCACATTCATCCTTATCAAACCTTTCACCAATCGATCCTAAATGAATCTAAACACCCAAAATCATCAGCAGCTCATCTTATCATACCTATGTTTTCATCACATCGATCCGAACACACCACAACCTTACCTCTTTCTTCAATTTGTTACACGTTTTTAAGAAGCTTTAAGGTCCTTTGGAGGGTCTCAGGTAGAGTCAACTTGTGTTTTGTTTGAAAGTTTAGAACGAACCAAGGAAGGGAATAACATAATTGTTATCACCCTTATCCTTTTGTTTCGGATAGTTATATTGAAGCTATGCTTCATATAGGATTGATGATGAAAAATGGTTCCATCTTAAGAGAATCTTTCAAAAGATTGAAAATAAGAGAGCCAATTCTGAGATCCAGTTAGTATTTAGTTTTGTTTAGTCATTAGATTGATTGAGAGTTGAATGAGTGATGTGAGGGTAATGGGTTGAGTCTAGATGCAGGATTAGATTATTGTTTGATTATGGTTAGAAACCAGATTGATAGAGCTTCTTTTAAATTCGATATTGATTTAACTTTTGATGACCAATGAATATTGAAAAAACAGATCTGAGGTCGTAAGAGTTAAGATGGTATTTTGGGTTTTGGTCGAGGTCATAGTAGTCTTAGTCTTCAACTTCATCTTATTTCTGTTTACTTGCTTGCTCGTAAGTCGTTTGAACCAAACAAAGAAAACCTTATGCGTAAACAAGATTTCTTACGCGTAACAGATCTTATGCGTAAGCAGAAACTGTTATGCGTAAAGCCAAGGTTAGGCGTAAGCCAAGGTTACGCGTAACTTCGTACAAGTTACTCGTAAAGAGTCCTTAGGCGTAAGTTTCTTACGAAGTTACTCGTAACCAAATCTGGAGATAGACCTTAGGCGTAAAAAAGGGGTTTTGACCCTGTTGACTTTTTCCGGCGACCTTTTTCCGACCAAAGAATCTGTCCATATTCAAGATAACCATGAACATGACATAAGGAACTCTCTTTTGACCCACTTGACCATATAATATACCACGAGTTGGTACATAACAGTCACAAGACTTTGATATACAGAAACTGTTTGGTGAATCAGACACAAGAACCAAAGACATGAAACTGCATATAAAAAGTTTGACTATAACTTGTATAAAAAGGTTGTTAACTCAAAAAAATATGTGAAAGGTTAAATATTAAAACAGCCTTTTTAAAACAAGATTTTTACAAGAAAACATCACCAAAATCAACCATAACTAAAACCGACCTTGCTCTTGATACCAATGTTAGGATCATTTTTATGGATGATTTGGTGATTTGGGAGGTCTTGGAAGATGGAAGAAAGCCATCTTCAAAGAAGCACTAGTATTTTATAGAACTATGTGTTTTATTATTGAAAGGTGAAAGACTTACACTAAGAAATCATGACCTCCAGAAGTATGGATGGGTATTTATACCCAAACACTTACATCTATCACTAAATTACATAACAAGCCCTTGTGTTTAAGGTAACAAAGATAGAAAATGTAATCCCGACAATGTCGTTCCATTTACGAGTTAGGAGCGATTCCAACACATATACTAACGGGAAGTGTACCCGATCGTACGTAGTGAGGAAATGGTAAATCTGAGGTCGTTCCCAAGAGCTATGAGGCGGTATATCAATTTGAGTCTTATAACTAATCAACTTAATTCTCACAATTAAATTGAAGAAATAATTAAAATAAAGTAAATACCGAAAGTAAATGGTTGTGTGTACTAATCAAAAGGAGAAAATGGGTTAACCTAGTTAATCCTTAACTAATGCTATATTCGTCTTCCTAGTACAATGTCTACTTATCGCTTTTATTAGTAATCTTGGGTCGCTAGGCATAAATGATCATTATGTAATAAGCCCATAGTAAATAGTTTCGGTAGAATGGTCATCATACCAATTAACTGGTCCCTAGTCTTTAAGTATCAACTACCTACGTGATTTGTTCTTATGCTAACTGATAACATCAAATAGTCCTGAATATTAAGTGTCAATTTCGCCCGATAATGCTCGTATTTTATATCATTTATTTATATGGATTTACGCTTATTTTCCTCTATATTTCACTTTCAGGTAAATTACGAGCATTAGAGCTAAAGAGACGCGGATTTGGAGAGTTTATTGAAGATATATGATAGTATGCTCATTTTGAAGATGTTACGGCGTAACTCCCTCTCTCACATTACTAACGTATGCTCGTAAAGCCAACTCAACTAAAGATTACTTAACTCTCTCCAAAGATTACGACGTAACTAACTAGGTCAAATGAGGTTACGCCGCCGCAAGCTACCGTAACTATTATCTAAACCACGGCAACCAGATTTATCAAGATACGCATAACTCCTTCCGGATGTTACCGTAACAAGCATTTTCGTGAAATTACGAAGATAATGGTGTTACGGTAACTCTCAACTTAAGTTACTGCGAACCGCATCTAGCCTATAAATACCACTCGATTTCCATCATTTCAAATCATCCCATTTCACATACAACATCGAACGTGAGTGGTTGAAGGCGATCTTTGGGCATACTGAGCCATCTCCAAGGAGAAATCACTCCCTACAATAAGCATTAGCATTTTATCTTTTCTTTAGTATTTGTGAATGTTAAACATTGAATTGATTGTTTTAGTTAATATGATGCTGCACCTCCGGTGCTAGCCTAGTTATGATTCCTTAATTTCTTTGTTTATGTTTACATTGCTTCCGTATAATTGTTTCTAGTGTACGCATGCATAGTTTGTTGGTAGCTACCCTTGTTTCGGTAGTTTTGAATGGCGGTAGTGGCTAGTTAATTAGGAGATATGACCAACTAACCCTAAGTAGGTAGACTGAGTGGGAAGGGTAAGATATGAACATCTGACGACCCTTCTTCGCTTGTGCTATTTGACCAACCGATCACCTACCGCTTGGATGAACTTAAGAAGTCGTGACGAGTGTTTAAGATGCTACCGCACTCATTATTATGAATATTGCATGTAGCGGTACTTAATGACTTGGCTTAGGGGACTAAGAACAACTAGACTTTCGACGGGTCACCTGACATCTCTAGTGGAACCCTTTGCGATAGGTTAGGACTAACCCACCAAATGTCGCCTAGCGACTTTTACCCCCCACTTGAAGTAATTGGAAGTAATTAAACATGAACTTAGCTTGATAGGATGAATAACTAGGTTAGCACACTTCTCCCTTATTGATCACAACCCTTGCCTTTACTTGCTTTTCTTATTTTAGTAGTTAATTAATCATTTCAACCTTAAAATCTATTAAAATCTGTGACACCTAGACTTAGTTTAAATCCGCACACATAGCTCTTGGGACGACCTCGGTTTTACCGAATACTACACTACACACGATCAGGTACATTGCCCGTTAGTGCATTAGGGTAGACCATAGGCATAACGAGACTTTATAAATATTAAAACATGGTTAGTAAAACCTGCATCACTAACATTCCCACTTCTTAGCATTTATGCGCCTAATTGTTCATTCAAGCGACTAACTTATATTGTTTAAATGCTCATAATTATTTAGGTGGTGATATAGTAAATCCCTATACAACCAAGAGGTTGTCAATCCGTTGATCATCCCGATTTCTCAAGTGAGTTGATCGCTACACCTAGTGATTAAGCTAAATACCTCTAAGCATTACAATGAAAGAATCTCATAACAAACACACAAATATCCAATAAATATGATAAATAAACGAAGGAATAATGAACATAACATGAATTAATTCATAAATAGGCTAACACCAAAGGTGTTTAGCCGGATATGTTGTAAAGTACCGCAAAAGTTATGATTAAAATTGAAAAAGTAATAAACGTAGTGTTTGATACGATTACTTTATGTCGATCTATCTTTGATGATGTTTGGTTGTGAATTCTCCCTTGTAAAGCTCTTCAATGTGGTCGGAATTTGACCTTGAATGGAACCCTAGACGTTCTCAACTGAGAGGTGGAATGGATGTGTGTGTTGTGAATGATTTAGGGTTTGTATTTATAGTTTTTCTAGCCTCGACATACATACAGCATAACCTTAAGTTAAGGGTTACGCCGGATGTAATTTCGATAAACATTTTCTTCAAAGTTTCACGATAGTTACGGTGCAGTTGCTCCGATTTAGTTACGCCGAATATGCCCTAATTATCTCCAGACATTGATATCTTTAGGGCGCATAGGTAAAGGACGCATTGCGTAGCATCGCCTCTCGTTAAATTTATGTTCTTTGATACGGCGTATATATAGTGTCCATGTTACGCCATATAGGTCTTGTGGTATGGATAACCATTAAGTCTTTAATATTGATACGCGTATGTGTGACGATGTGATTACGCCGTAAAGCTCCTTTGAGTTGACTTTGATAAGACAACTTTAAATATGAATACGGCGCAGGTCTTCGATGCCAGCTACGCCTCATATGTCTTTTGTTCCAGCATTTTCTTATTTTCCAATAAATAGCTTCTCACTTTCCATCTTCTCGCTCAATGCTCATATAAATCCTATTAAACAAATAGGAAACAATTACTTATCTAATCTTATATAAATACAAGAAATAAGAGCACAATATATGAAAATTCGATAAAGAAAAGTATAAACTATTTGATGTTATAAGTGATGAGGGAATTTCATGTGTGCACGGTACGCCATATAACTAGTATAAATACATGTGGTAGCTTTTTGCGAAAGTGATTTCAAACTTTTAGAAGAGATGGCCATCCAATGATTATAGATATTTGGATATTCAGATATCTAAAATTGTTATCCGAAATTCGGATATCCGAATTGAAAAACATAGCTAAAATAATGGGTGTGAAATAAAACTATCATCACAAATTTCGGTTATCTAAATTCGTGATATAAGTAGTTATTAATTTTGATATAACTAGTTATTAAGAAGTCACTTAAATAATTTATTAACAACAAAAAAATATTGTCGAAAATGTGTCATTTCATTTTTTCGCTTTAGGACTCAAAAAACCATGAGACGACTCTTATACCATCATAATCGTATTTACATCTTTGACAAATCTTTATCTTTTAATTAACTTTATCTAAATACATGCAGTAACTTTTTGCGAAAGTGATTTCAAACTTGTAGAAGACATGACCCTCCAATGAAAAAAAATCAAAAACTAAACCGCAAAAACCAAAACCCGAAACAATCAAACCAAATTGGTGTGTTCTTTGATTTTAGAAATTAAATCCAAAATTTCGGGGTTTGGTTTTAGCCAAAAACCGCCTCAAACCGCTCCATGCTCACCGCTACTCCAATACAAGAGCTTCTTCATTTTCAATATAAAATGGGCTAGTAGAAAAGGAGCTTATGGGGTAATCCCCGATCAGAGGTGTCGTTAAGTTGTACGTTCCAATCTCCGGGTGCACATATATGTTTCGCTTTTCTTGGTAACTAGTTGGAAGGATAACTATCCCTTCACGACTTACCGTAGTTTCACTTATTATACTAAAGCTAATATCCATATATATGACGTTTAACTTCTTCATATGCGGTTCACCACTAACCAAAATGATATAAGCTGCAACCAGGAACATAATCAAACAAACTGTAAGAAAAGATATCGTCATTACAATTATACTGTCGCATTGATGCCACAAGTGTTTCCCCTAGCAACATTTTCGTCATGGTCATAAGTATAGTTTCCCCTAACAACATTTTCTTCTCCTTGTGCCTAACAAAAAAAACGAAAATTTTGATTATCATTCAATGGATATTAATTAATCATGTGATCAATTGATGTAAATTTCATACCTCGACTAGCTTTTACTAGATTCATAAGGTATACTAAATTCAAGACTAGAAACTGCGAATAAGATCATACAAACAACAGTGTTGTTATTATCGACGATGGCGGCATCGGCACCATGGCCGCGACGAGTATCTTATTAAAAAGAACCCTAGAAGATTTTGGAATAAGAACGACCATAATAATATCAAAGTTCTAAATTTAAAATTTTGCAGCTAGTAGTGACTGAATCTAAAATGCTCGATCGAAGAATATATATAAAGACGATTGTGTAAGTCACTCCTTAAAATAGTAACAAGCATATATCGTCTATTTATAAAAAAGAAATCATACTAATAAGTTCTCTTGATTACCCAATAAGGAACTCCATCTTTTATAGAATCAACATAACCCAAATTTTACATCTTAATTAGTATAAACGTCAAAAACACTTATTGGCATAAACTAAAACCGATTTAATATTGGAGTTTAATCACGTAAACACCTGTCGTAAAATGCGGGGTAACATTTCTCGTTTTAACATATCTTTTATATAAGGGTAAATTGCAAAAATGGTCTCTAAAGTAGTCCAAATGCGCAAAAAATATACAGAGGCCAAAAGTATTGCAAAAACGACATTAATGTTCCATATTTTTGCAAAAAAGACACCGAGAGCTACTTTTTGCTAACCTTCGTTATGTTTCTCGTTAAGTGCCTCATCATTGAGGGCATTATTGTCATTCACTGTTCATATTGCCACCAAATTTGTGATATCAATGCGACATGACCTCAATGGCTAAATTTGCAAAGTCAGTAATCATGTTTGCATATTAAATTGTCAAAGTATTCCGTCATTACACACATAAAAATAGAAACACACACACCCTTAACAAAACAAAACTATAATTTCCTTAACCAATAACATGTCTCGCTGTCTTGATCTCGTGCTTGCCTGTAACTCATTTGTCATATCAGAAATGATGCTAGCCCATTACCAGCGAGAGGTTGGAGAAGACATTCAGCATGCACTCGAATTGATGAATAGGTGCCGAAAGCTTTCTAAAGTAACTTGATAGATACTCTCTGTATGATATCAAAGCCATTTCTTATTCTTTTTAAAAGAGAATTTCATATATATCATTCTTTTGCTTCAATATTACATATATATCAAACCTAACTTAAAAATTCATATATATCTAATCTAAAACTTAAAATTTCATATATATCCAACCTAACTTAAAAAATACATTATATATCCAATCTAAAACTAAAATTATCATATATGTCCAATTACCCAATTTTTTATATAATTAAAACCTTAAAATACATATTAAATATCATTTTATTTTAAAATGACCATTATATCATTGTTTCTATTTTCATTATAATCACACATACGGGTGTTAGTCGGGTCCGGATCAATTCGGGTTGAGGCTAACAAAACATACCCGAACTAGACCCGAGCCCGACTAAATAACATTAACACATCAAACTGATGCATCAAAACCTTGTTTAAAAAAGAAAAAGGTATAAAATCATTAACAAAATGGAAAAGAATATAAATGCTAAAACCAAACAAACCAACATATATAGAGTTAGTATCACATGAGAATAAAAATTAAAGAAATGACAAACCTACATTTTAAATGGACGTCCAAAAATAGATGCATTTCTACAAAAAAAAACTTATCTCTTATTTGAAATGTGTGGTTAGAAATCATTTTCATTATTATCATTTTAGTTGATGGGAGCGTTTGTTTCGGCTTATATATGGGCTTATTAGCTTATATGTGTTCGTCATATATAACATAAGCCACAATTTTGTGGCTTATTTTGACAGTTATGGGCTTATATAACATTGACAATGTTATATAAGCCCATAAATCTCAAACGATAATGTTATATAAGCCCATAACTGTCAAACTAAGCCACAAAATTGTGGCTTATGTACATAATCCGAACACGGCTTATGTTATATCTCCCTGGATCTCTTTTCCTCCCTATGTATGATGCTCGCCTTTATGGAATAATTGAATGATGCTCATTTGTTAGACTTGTTGACTGTCTTCATGAAATAACCTGTTAATATATGGATGCACCTACAAATTAGATACATCTCCAAATATGATTTTACCTTTCATTTAAAATGTGTGTCTAAAAATTCTTTTCATTACTATGATTTTAGTTTATATCTCCCTTGATGTCTTCCCCTCCCATGTATAAACGCCTGCCTTTATGGGACGATCGAATGATGCTCATTTGTTAAACTTATTGATTGTCTTCATGAAATAAACTGATTAATACATTGTAACACGCCTATGTTGCACACAAATCCACTTAAAGTTTTAAACAAATTAAAAGAAATAAAATAGGATGTACCACGTATCGCTTGTGCAAAATCTTAAACGATTACCTGGATCTTGAAGATTAGTTATTTGATAGAAATGCAATCATATAATAATTATCCAACAACAGGTTTAAGCAGGTCTAATGGCTCAATTTCTCTTTTAGGGTGCGTTTGGTAGGGGTTAATCGGAATGGATATGATGTAAACGGTTAAGATATATATCTTTCAAATATGAGATTAAAAGATATATGTCTCCCATACTCCATAAGAGTCCAAGAGGTAAAATATCAAATTATCATAGATAAGGAACCCACTTTATACCTAAACCAATATCGATTGTTATTCATGGTAGCATACAAAACGCACCCTTACTTTTTACCCATATTTCTAGACCAAAACCGTCTAAACCCATAACCCGACCTCACCGGACCCACATATTTTGCACTCATTTCCACAATGAAAATTAAGGGTGTGTTTGGTTGATGGGTTTTTCATGGGTTTTGAAAATAATAAATGCAAAACTTTTGTTTGTTTCAAAGTTTAGCTTTTAAATTAGGATAAATTCAAAAGTTTGGCTACTGTTTCGAATGTATAAGACCAGGGTGGGGATTGGGTGGGATTTGCATTTTCATGTGGGCCCAACTGCATACTACCTCCGTCCCAAAATTATAGTCCCCTATTAACTTTTTCGGTCTTTGTTTTACAACTTTAACTTTAAATATTTTTATTTGTGTTAAACAATAGTTGATGAAAAATATACCAATGAAAATACATTTATAACCCAATCCACTTATATATTTTTCATCAAGTATTATATAACAAAAACAAAAATATTAAAGGTCAATGTTGTAAAAGAAAGACCAAAAGAGTCAATAGGGGATTATAATTTTGGGACGGAGGGAGTAATATATTAATTTCATTTGTCATTTTGTGTTAAAAGATGTTATATTTTTTTTAATAACTTTTAATTAGCATATAAATTAATTATTATTTATTAAATAATATATTTTCTAATTTTCACTTACTTTAATTTTTTTCTCATCCTATATCAAATCCAAATCCAAATTTAAAACCAAATCAAAATCCTAATCCAAAACCCATCTGCGAACCAAACGGGCCCTAAAAATTTACTATGGATATTAATGGTCTTAACTAGTTCACATCTAGTTTGTACCCATTTTCAGATCCAAAGGCCCATTAGTTGAGAAAGATAGGTTGTTCTTTGAAGGTGGTGTGACAGAGAGCCTAAGCAATGGTGATAAGTTACCAACAAAAGGTGAAAAAAAATTAAGATTAGGTCTTGAGGAGGTTGAAGAAGCTACATTTGTTGAGGGTGTTTTGGAGGGTGTACTAGGAGCTTGTGGAGAAGAAGAGGTATTTTTTGGTGATGGTGTGTTTTCTTTAGTGAGCTCAACGAAGAGTGATCTTGGTGGTATTATGGTTATCTTAGGCTTTTTGTTTGGAGGATGTAAGGATGTTGAAGAAGAGGCCATTGTAGGAGATAATGAAAAAGATAAGGAAGATGGTGATGAGATGATGATGAGGTGGTTTAAATAATCAAGATGCATTATGATTTAGGTAAAGCATGCATTAGTGAAATTTGTGCTAAAAAATTGTTTGGCAATTTAGGAAATGGTGGTGAAAATCATAAAGTGGGTCAAAACTGCAGAAAAGAGAAACATTTTTAAAATTTTAGGCCCATGGTGGATGGTCCCTTAAACATAGGGACGATCCCTTAATTATATGGGATCGTCTGGGTATTTATGAGACCGTCGACAGTAGGTTCCAGACTTTTACCTAGTTTTTCATTTCTGCAACCTGTCCCAAAAATACTATCTAGTAACCTAGATTTCTGTAGAATCGCATGTAACTATCCAATATATCATCATGCAATTTGGTGGCAAACATCTAGCATGTTATAGTATAACTAAGTCTAAATATATCTAAAGTATGAGTACCAAATACACCATAATCCAACTAAGTTAAGTAAAAATCACACATACTAAAACCAAAGTTATTAAGAAATAACTAGAAATCTTAAATAATTATTGAGATCACATCCTAATTAGTTTAAAAACAATTCTTCTACATTCTTCATGATTAATGCCCACTTCAACTGCTTGCTTCATCTTCATCACTTGAAGAAACATCATAACAAGAGGCAGAATCATCATTATGTATCTCATGAGGTGATAAACATCTCCAGAAAAGAGATGTGAAGGTGCTTTGACTCAAAGGAGGCATGACGGGATCAACAAGAGAGTATTGACTGTTACGAGGTATGGGAAAGAAGTTCATGACAAAACGATATAGATGAGTCAACGGCATGCCATAAGGTATTGCCTTATCTCGTTGACTCTTGATGTTCACGATTCTTTTTGCCACAAAGTATGAAAGATTGTAAGGCTGCTCGGTGACAAGACAATATAACATATGAGCACAACTTGCAGGAAGGTGCTCACGATTATGGGGAAGACAAAAGGCATTTTCACGAATGAGTTCCACCCATCTGCGCAGATTTGAATGTAATTTACCTACACAAATTTTGAGTGGGTCTAAGTCATAGAAGTGAGACTCAAGAAACTCAATTTTGTCCATTCTCTTTAAGAGACCCATGAACTTTTTGAGAGAGACGAATGTGTTCTTTTATTTCGGTAGGATTAGGTATAAATGTGTGATATGGACCAGATATTTTTGGATGACTTTTGAGGGATTTAAGTGACCACCTTTCGGTGTAGGCACATTGTCCATAATTTGGAAGATGAAGAATTTGAGCAAATTGCTCAAGAGTGAGTAATATTTCAAGATTTTGGATGGAGAATTTGATAGACAAAGTTTGATCTTTGTTATATACAAGTTTGACTTGACTATAGAATTCTAGAATGAACTGAGGACAAATTTTCTCATTAATGTTGAGCAAACAATCGAATCCTATAGACGTAAACATAGTGATGATGTAATCATGATTTGAAAACGATGACTCAACTACTCGTCCTTCGTGAAAGTAACGAGACTCAAGGTTATTAGAAGATCTATTATAACTTGATGAAGTACTTGATTCTAGTGAAATTTTAGGTATGTATTCTTCAGTAAGCTCGTGATCATAGTCAGACATGTGGAAGCCTTGATTTGTAGTTATTATTACCTAAAAATTGAGATAAACATTGTGTTAACAGAGTTCTTATTTCTTAAGGTTTTCTTTTTGAAGAAAATCATTTTATGTTAATGCATGGTTGTGAAAATGTTTTTGAGATGTATTAACAATGTATAATTGCATTTTTGTTACGTTCTTAAACATGATGAATTTCAAATATTCGAATTAGGGATTGATGTGAATTTTGAAAACATTCCAAACAATCTTAATTGACCAAATGACATATCAAATTAAGTGTTAATGGTTGTACATTGTCTAGTTGAAGTGTTAATTATAACTTATTTCATGAAAAAATAAAGATCCCCAATTTTTAATTTTATGTTCTTAGGAACCCTAATTTCGAATTGAAAAGAAATTGGATGAATTGACTTACAATTGATGATAAGAATGAAGTAGTGATTGATAATCCTTGATTGTTGTGTATTGAATTTGAAGTTTGAGTGGTTAATTAGTGATTTTGGTGAGTTTGGTTTTGTTTTCGTCACAGCAACAACACAAAGGGGTGTTTGGATTATTTTTTAGTTTGTGAAAGAAGAAAAATGGGCTACTGGTTTAAAATGACAGACGGTCCCTTAAATATTTGTGTTTGGTTATGTAGCATCACCTCTCGTTGACTTTATGTTCTTTGATACGACATATAGTGTCCATGTTACGCCGTATCGGTCTTGTGGTACGGATAACCATTAAGTATTTAATATTGATATGGCGTATGCGTGACGATGTGATTACGTCGTATAGCTCATTAAGTTGACTTTGATAAGAAAATTTTAAATATGAATACGACGCAGGTTTTCAATGCCAGCTACGGCTCATATGTCTTCTGTTCTAGCATTATCTTATTTTCCAATAAATAGCTTCTCACTTTCGCATCTTCTCGCTCAATACCCAGATAAATCCTATTAAACAGATAGGAAACAATTAAGTATCTAATCTTATATAAATACAAGGAATAAGAGCATAATATACGGAAATTTGATAAAGAAAAGTATAATATATTTGATATTATCAGTGATGCAGGAATTTCATGTGTGCATGGTACGCCATATAACTAGTCTAAATACATGCTTTCAAACTTTTAGAAGAGATGGCCATCCAATGATTATAGACATTTGGATATTCAGATATCTAAAACTATTATTCGAAATTCGGATATCCGAATTGAAAAACATTGCTAAAATAATGGGTCTGAAATAAGACTATTATCGCAAATTTCGTATATCTAAATTTGTGATATAAGTAGTTATTAATTGTGACATAACTAGTTATTAACAACAACAAAATATTGTCGAAAATGTGTCACTTCATTTTTTCTCTTTAGGACTCAAAAAACAATGAGACGACTCTGATACTATCATAATCGTATTTACATCTTTTACAAATCTTTATCTTTTAATTAACTTTATCTAAATACATACGGTAACTTTTTGCGAACGTGATTTCAAACTTGTAGAAGACATGACCCTCCAATGAAAAAAAATCAAAAACTAAACCGCAAAAACCAAAACCCGAAACAATCAAACCAAATTGGTATGTTCTTTGATTTTAGAAATTAAATCCAAAATTTCGGGGTTTGGTTTTAGCCAAAAACCGCCTCAAACCGCTCCATGCTCACCGCTACTCCAATACAAGAGCTTCTTCATTTTCAATATAAAATGGGCTAGTAGAAAAGGAGCTTATGGGGTAATCCCCGATCAGAGGTGTCGTTAAGTTGTACGTTCCAATCTCCGGGTGCACATATATGTTTCGCTTTTCTTGGTAACTAGTTGGAAGGGTAACTATCCCTTCAAGACTTACCGTAGTTTCACTTATTCTACTAAAGCTAATATCCATATATATATGGTGTATAGCTTCTCATACGTGGTTCACCACTAACCAAAATGATATAAGCTGCAACCAGGAACATAATCAAACAAACTATAAGAAAAGATATTGTCATAAAAATTATATTGTTGCGTCGTTTATGGCCATAAGTGTTTCCCCTAGCAATATTTCCTTCATGGTCATAAGTATAGTTTCCCCTAACAACATTTTCTTCTCCTTGTGCCTAACAAAAAACCGAAAAAGTTGATTATGATTCGATAGATATTAATTAATCATGTGATCGATTGATGTAAATTTCATACCTCGACTAGCTTTTACTAGATTCATAAATTATACTAAATTCAAGACTAGAACTTGCGATTAAGAACATATAAAACTTACAACATCGTTGTTATTATCAACGATGGCGGCATCCGCACCATGGCGGACGAGTATCTTATTAAGAAGAACCCTCAAAGATTTTGAAATAAGAACGGCCATAATAATATCAAATTTTTATATTTAAAATTTTGCAACTAGTAGTGACTGAATCTAAAATGCTCGATCGAAGGATATATATAGAGACGATTGTGTAAGTCACTCCTTAAAATAGTAAAAAAGCATATATCCTCTATTTCTCAAAACAAAATCATACTAATAAGTTATGTTGATTACCCAGTAAGGAACTCCTTTTTTATAGAATCAACATGTGATGACACTTACCCAAATTTTACATCTTAATTAGTATAAACGTCCAAACAAAAACACTTACTGGCATAAACTAAAACCGATTTGATATAGGAGTTTAAACACGTAAACACCCGTCGTAATACGCGGGGTAACATTTCTCGTTTTATACATATCTTTTATATAAGGGTAAATTGCAAAAATGGTCTCTAAAGTAGCCCAAATGCGCAAAAAATATACCGAGACAAAAAGTATTGCAAAAACGATATTAATGTTCCATACTTTTGCAAAAAAGCCACCGAGAGCTACTTTCTGCTAACCTTCGTTATGTTTCTCGTTAAGTGCCTCGTCACTGATGGCATTATTGTCATTTCACTGTTCATATTGCCCGCCAAATTTGTGATATCAATGTGACATGACCTCAATGGCTAAATTTGCAAAGTCAGTTATCATGTTTGCATATTAAATTGTCAAAGTCTTCCGTCATTACACACACGCAAACAAAAACACACACGCCCTTAACAAAAAAATTATCATTTCATTAACCAGTAACATGTCTCGCTATCTTGATCTCGTGCTTGCCTGTAACTCATTTGTCATATCGGAAATGATGCTAGCCCATTACCAGCGAGAGGTTGGGGAAGACATTCAGCATGCACTCGAATTGATGAATAAGTGCCGAATGCTTTCTAAAGTAACTTGATTGATACTCTGTGTATGATATCAAAGCTATTTCTTATTCCTTTTAAAGGAGAATTTCATATATATCATTCTTTTGCTTCAATATTACATATATATCAAACTTAACTTAAAAATTTCAATATTACGTATACATCCGGTCTAAAACTTAAAATTTCATATATATATACAAACTAACTTAAAAATTACATAATATAAAACTAAAATTATCATATATGTTCGATTACCCAATTATATATAATTAAAACCTTTAAATACATATTAAATATCATCTTATTTTAAAATAACCATTATACCAGTGTTTCTTTTTTCATTATAATCACACATACGAGTGTTAGTCGGGGCCGGATCAATTCGGGTTGAGGCTAACAAAACATACCGAACTCGACCGACCCGACCCGAATAGACCGAGCCCAACTAAATAACATTAACACATCAAACTAATGCATCAAAACCTTGTTTAAAAAAGAAAAAGTATAAAATCATTAACAAAATGGAAAATAATATAAATGCTAAAACCAAACAAACCAACATATATAGAGTTAGTATCACATGAGAATAAAAATTAAAGAAACGACAAACATACATTTTAAATGTACATACAAAAGTAAATGCATCTTTAAAAGAAAAGAAAAGAAAAAAAAAAAAAAAAAAAAAACGTATCTCTTATTTGAAATGTGTTGTTAGAAATCCTTTTCATTATTCTTATTTTAGTTGATGGGAATGTTTGTTTCGACATATATATGGGCTTATTAGCTTATATGAGTTTGTTTTATATAACATAAACCACAATTTTTTGGCTTATTTTGACAGTTATGGGCTTATATAACATTGACAATGTTATAAGCCCATAATCTCTCAAACGACAATGTTATATAAGCCCATAACTGTCAAAATAAGCCACAAAATTATGGCTTATCTACACAAACCGAATACGTCTTATGTTATATCTCCCTGGATCTCTTTTCCTCCCATGTATAATGCCCGCCTTTATGGGACAATCGAATGATGCTCATTTGTTTGACTTTTTGACTGTCATCATGAAATAACCTGATTAATATATAGATGCACCTACAAAAGTATATGCATCTCCAAATAAGATTTTACCTCTCATTTGAAATGTGTGGCTAAAAATTCTTTTCATTACTATGATTTTAGTTTATATCTCCCTTGATCTCTTCCCCTCCCATGTATAGACGCCTACCTTTATGGGACGATCGGATGATGCTCATTTGTTAAACTTATTGACTGTCTTCATGAAATAACCTGATTAATACTAACACGCCTATGTTACACACAAATTCACTTAAAGTTTTAAACAAATTAAAAGAAATGAAATAGGATCTACCACGTATCGCTTGTGCAAAATCTTAAACGATTACCTGGATCTTGAAGATTAGTTATTTGATAGAAAATGTAATTATATAATAATTATCCAACAACGGGTTTAAGCGGGTCTAATGGCCCAATTTCTCTTTTAGGATGCGTTTGGTAAGGGTTAATCGGAATGGGGGAATCGAAATGAATATGATGTAAACGGTTAAGATATATATCTTTCAAATATGAGATTAAAAAATATATATCTTCCATACTCCATAGGAGTCCAAGAGGCAAAGTATCAAGCTATCATAGGTAAAGGACTCACTTTATACCTAAACAGATACCGATTGTGATTAATGATAGCATAACAAACGCACCCTTACTTTTTACCCATGTTTCTAGACCCAAACCGTCTAAACCCATAACCCGACCTCACAGGACCCACATATTTTGCACTCGTTTCACATGAAAATTAGAGTTAATTGCATTTTTGGTCCTTGTGGTTTGGCTAAATTGCATGTTTGGTCCCTAAATCTTTGAAAGTGCAGCGATACTCCCCATTTTGAAGTTTGGATTGCATTTTTGGTACTTGGATAAAGTTAAATGACTAAAATACCCTGTGTCTTCTTAAAAAAAAAGACAACACCAATAAGGACCAAAAATGCAACCCAAACTTCAAAATGAGAACTATCGTTGCACTTTCAAAGTTTGAGGACCAAACATTCAATTTGGCCAAACCGAACAAAAATGCAATTAACTCTGAAAATTAAAGATTTATGTATATACAGTACTATGGATATTAATGGTCTTAACGGAGTAGTTCACATCCAGTTTGTACTTTGTACCCATTTCAGATCCTTGATAAATAAACCCTCTGGTAATTTGCTTGATTTTTATATAAAGTTTGTGTCTTTTGAGCTATTATTCAATCAAAATGCTTCATGGGCTTTTTTTTTTTGTTATAATCTTTTGTGGGTACATGCTAATTTCTGAAATTAAGTTGTCTGATACTAAATTTGCTTGATTTGTGTATAAAGTTTGTGCCTTTATTTATTTATTTACAGTAAGTAGTATTTGATTAATGCTTCATGGTTTTTTTTTGTTTGTATCTTTAGAATTAAATTGATTTTTAGTTAGTTTTGTGATGTTTGCAGATGGCTGCTAGTGAAACTGGTCTGGATTTCATTGATCAGATCATCTGCAGGTGAAAATACTTATTTTGAGTTGTAGGGGGGCATCTGGTTCTTGTTTACTAGTACCCGATTGCTGCGAATTTTGATTACTGGATGAAAAAATAAGGTTTCTATTTTTGGTTGGATGGTAAGTTTCAGAGCTACAATAAAATATGATTATCAATCATAGCTTAAACTAAATTTTTTATAATATAAGCCCTTTATGATGGTCATTGCATGTATAAAATTCTTAAATACATGTGAATATTTGATTATTACAACTTCAAATAGCAAAAACAGCGTACGTTGTATAATCGCTTTCGTAACACACATGAGACATCCAAACATCCCCTTATTAGTCCTAAAGCTTAGTTTTTTAAATTACAAATTTACACCTTCTTTGAAGGTACTTGAGATTATTTGTTATAAAGTCATCTTTATATCTTATTTTCTTAAGTGGTCAACTTTTTTGTATGCAGGGTGAAGCCATTGCCCATAATCTGAGGAGTATGTTCTGTCTGTCAATGGCAATCTTTTCCATTGAAATGGTTGAAAGTGGTTCTGGTGGTGCTAACAAATTGCAAATGCTTGAAAACGCTGTCTTTTATGTACCCAGGTGACTCTAAAGTTTCAAACTTTGACTATACCAATGTTGATATTATATACATATATCATATACCGAGCTTTGCTTAATTTTCACATCTTGATGATTATCATACTTTTGCTTGTAAAAGAACGAATGTGCCAGATCAAGCCAAACTGACCCATTTTGACTCTGAACCATATCTACCGTTTTGGCCCTGTACCATTACCCATTTTACCTGACTGGCCGTTACATTCGTGAACCACAATTACTCATTTTTACCTTCCTGCTGTTTTGACCCTGAACTATAATTACAGAACCACTTGGAGGTGCACGTACAAATCCATGCCGGACCTCGATGCGAATAAAAACTGCCATTCTTGAACCAATGGACGTTAGTATAGAATCTCGGTTATTTAATTACAACTTATGCTTTATATTTTACTCAAAGAGGTATTTTTTGTAAAATGTACAGGAGCTCCAACGAATGGGAAGAGAAGAACTATTAAGACATTGAATGCTCAAATTTCGCAAGATTGGTGGATTCCAGGAAGGACTTCCAGTCCATCCCGAAAGGAAAGTTAACATGAAAAGAAAAGAGGAACCGAGACAAAGCGTTGCAAGGCGAATTATAAAGAACCGTCTTCAATAGCTTCTTGTGGTACGACGGGTTGATTGAGAAGCTACAAGTAGAGATTAATTATGAATTAAGCCGCTAAAAGCTATAGGGATCGAGAAAAAAATCAATTAAACGGTCGAAAGTCCCCCGTGTGTCTGACATCGAATTGTTTGATCAAGGAAAAAGTTATGGAAGAAGCGGATTCTGAGTTTTTAATGCTTATGAATCATCAGGTGTTCATGTAGCTTCAAAAGTAGGTAAAAGTTCAATGTCGATAATCAAAACCAAAGTTGATGAAAAATTGCAAGCGGAACTTGCTGAACTTAATGGAGGATCTGATGGAAGTTTGATCAAGGAACCAACCTATGCTTTATGTAAGTTTATGTTTTTCATACCTTTACAATTTTGAGTTGCTCTTTGTCATGCTAGGGGGTGTTCGGTTTTGCATTTTGAAACTAGTTTTCAGTGGTTTTATTTTTTGTGCTTGGTGTCATAAATTATTTCTAGTGGTAAACTTATGAATTTACCCCACTTTACAGGTACCGTAGGGCTCTTCAAATGATTGTACTATGCAGACCACCATAGGTTCCCTGTTGTCACATTCAGCAACACTCCTGGGGCGTTTACTGACCTTAGATCAGAGGAGCTGTGCCAAGTATGCACGACCAATCCTAATTCGTGTTTAGTTTTTCTATGAAGCCATCTTTCTTTTTTTTGTTATTGTAGTGGTGAACCAAGTGGTTAATCAATTTGTATCCAGGGTGAAGCCATTGCCCGCAGTTTGAGGATCAGTTTGGTCTAAAGGTGCTGGATGCTTCCAGTGTAATGTGTGAAGGCGGATCAGAGGTGCTTTCGAAGTTCGAGTACCCATGGCCTCAGGCGGCTGATCTCAGTGTTAAAAGGCGGAGTTCGTACTTGATTTCACAGTTTAAGCCGTTGAAGGAAAAGGTGAAGCCTGTTACTTTGGATTTTTAGAAACCGCGTACAGAAGAAAATTATTGATGTAAATTTTTGTTGATTTCTGTAATGTGATTTATTTGTAAGGATGTGTGAAATGTGTTCAAAGTATGACTTTTTTGTACGATTGCAGGTGTAAAACATGGCTAATGAAACGGGGTTGAATTTCAGTGATCATATCATCTTGTTAGCGAACAACTATCAGCAGGTAAATATTTACCGTGAGATTTAAATTTGCGCCTTAGAAGTGATTATTGTGGCTTTTAATGTTTGGATGAAAATATTTTGTTTTACTCTAATACAAGTCAAGGTGCTAGGTTTCCTCACATGAGGTTAATGGTTCAAACCTTGCTAGGTGTGTACATTTTGTGGTGGCCAGGGAAGGGTCGGAAATGATCTCGGGATTAACCCGGTGAGGCCGCGTACATCTAAGTAAAAAAAGACTCGCCGTCCCGGGTAACTTGAACAGGGAAAACCTCGTTCGTTTACCCTTTTTTCATTTGATTAATTTGGTTGTCACATGAGTTTTGGATAATAAGTTTCATACTACCTGCAACAAAATATATTTTTAGTTATTTTATGTAGGATATTGCTAAAAAGATAAGAAACTTTCCGAAAACTTCTGAGGTGTTTGGATTAGCTTATTTTTCAAGCTTATGGGCTTATTCGATTTTGGAAATATTCACTTTTTTTGGCTTATAGGTTGTTATGACTTATGCAAGTCTAACAAGGGTTTTTAGTTGTGTCAACTTTTACAAAACTTTTACAATTTTGTTTAAGAAAAACTAAAAATGAAAAAAAAATATATATATATAGATAAAGCTGGAAAAAAGGGGTCTTTGTGACGATATCAGTAGTCCTACATGAATAAAAAAAAATAACCCTCTTTAAAATTCAACATTTCACTATATATAACCTTATATAATCAACTAATAAAAATGTTATCCTTCTTATACTTACTTTTTCTTCTTAGTATGTTATGTAGTAATTCAACTTTGCATGTGGTAGAATATATTATGTATCGACTTTGATTTGTCAAAGTAATTGGAAATTTAGCCTTTGTGACGATAAAAAGGGGAAAAAACGTTATTTTAAAATAACAGTATGTAAGGGGTGAGCGCGGTTTCGAACAAGGTTGAAAAAATCGCTCGGTGATACCGTGACGGTTGCCCCCGCCAAGCGCCATAGACGTCATGGCGGAGACCATAAATTTTTAAGGAATTTATCTAAAAAATAAATATTAGCAATATTAATTACTAGCTCAAATTAAAACAAAATCAATAAAATCGAAATTGACCACCGTGAATTTGAAAGAAAAAAAAAACCCTAGATATAAAGTTGACCGCCGTTGACCAGTCCGCCGCCTAGGCCATTTTGACCGATTTTTGATCAAACCAATAAGTTAGACCGATATGGTAAATATCGTGGAGGTGGACCACCGGCAACCGCCATGGCCGATTTTTACAACACTGGTTTCGAAACCGCAAAAAACCGACCCGAGACTGAGAGAACCGGAAATCGATCTGGCTCAGAACACCGAATCGACAACCGAACCAAAATGTTGGATCCATGTCGGACCGGACCGGTCCAACAAAGCATAATTAATTTCCGGTTATGCTTAAGACCGAACCGGACCAAGGACCAAAAATGATTAAAAGGGTGAACCGTACAATATGTCCAGTCCGGTTCAGTCTGGCTTTTCGATTTGATCCGGGACACGGTTTATAATGCCCGACCCTAATTTTAAGTTAAGAGAAATATAATGTTCAAAAAGGATCGACTTGAAAAAAACAAGTAAGTCAGCCACAAAAGGTAGAGGACTAAAAGAGACAAGTTTTGAAAGATGAGGGAGTAAATATACTTGTTGTCTTGTGTATATATATATAATATAAGGTGGGAGGGTTGATATTTTAGGTTAACAAACAAACACTCGCCTCCTCTTTTGTTTCTCTCTCTACCTCATCACATGTACTTTCTTTTCCTCAATTAGCATATCTATCAATCTGAGATCTAGTCAATGGAGGATTACTATTATTATTTCAATTGTTGTTCATCAGACGGGGTCGGGTATCGTTGTTGTTGACAACAACAATACCCGACCCCGCCGCCGTGATGACATGAAGTTGATATAAGGTATGTATCTTTATTTTATTTTATTTTTATTTTCAAAAAAGCTAGCGGCGCAGCTTGTTGCTCGTTTGCCTTGCACCTCTATGTTAATCGAAAGAATATATGATAATTATTTATAAAAAAAAGTTTAAAGTTAAAACATTAACACTGATTTCATTCCCAAAAAAAATAATAATAAAACTAAATTTGTTGTCAGCTTTTTGGTTTTGGTTTTGATTTGGGCTAGTAACAATTACCGAAATTACACTCGTTAATTTTGGGCCTTAGCCAGCCCAACATTCCTGTTACCCACGTTATAAAACCCCATGTAAAACCCTAAACCTAGCACCAAACAACAACAACACATCATAAAAAAAAGGTTAAAATGGCTGAAGAATCTGAAGATTTGATGGATGCAGTGCCTACTGTTCGAGTGACTAATGTTAACGATCAAGTGTTTCAAGAGGTCTAATGTTTGCTATAGTTTCTTGTATATTTCCTTTTTTCATAATCTGATTTTTTTTTTTTTTTTTTTTTTAATAAAAAAACAGTTTGTGAGAATCTTGTTGAAGCTTGGAACGCCAACGCCTGTTGAATTTGAAGTTCGAGATGCAGCAGAGGATATTTACAGGCAGCTTGGTATTAGGCTCAGGAAATACAGGAAAGATATAGCGAAACTGGAAGGCCGTGATGGAGAGTGTTTTTTTCGGGCGTTTGCACATCAGTTTTTTAATAATGCTGAGTGGCATCCGTTTGTTCGTGCTGCCACAATACTCTTTGTAAGTTTTTTTTGTTCTTTAAAAAAAAAATCATTTCTATTTTATATAATGCTAATCCTGTTTTGTTATTATTATTATACTTGCTATACTCACAGATGAGGCAACATCCTGAGTTGTATGCTTCTGACTATGCCCGCATGTTTACAATTGGGACTTACTCACAGTTTCTTGATGCCCATTCGGATCCCCTACATCGTGTTGGGGAGCTAATCATTCAAGGGGCGTGTGATGCTGTGAGTTATTTTTTCCCCTTTTTCTTTTTCTTATCTGTGATTTGTATTTGGATTTGGGATTGTTCTGATTTATAAATCTAGGTATCACATATTGTATTTCACATTAGGCAATTTAAAAAAAAAAGAGTGTGTGATCAGGTTCAAAAATGATTTTTGACAAATGTTAGAATCCTTGGTGATTGGTGGAATTGGTACCCCTGATTTTGAGCCTTGGTCCATGTCTAGTAATTAGGTGGACGTACTATCTGATTTTGTTTAGGCATTAAATGGTGATGCCTTTTGTTGCTTTGAGGTACGTTTAGCTCAATACAATATATACAACTACTGATACAAGTTTGATGGCCTGGACTTTTGACTTTAACCTGGTGTCAGCATGGAAGCTTCATCCTGGTTTATTGTTGGTAGTTTGGTGTTTTTTTTTCAACTGTTGTTTTCCTGGTTGTTTAGCTTGTATGGTTCATTTCTTTTTTCTTTTGGTGTTTGTGGTTGTAGTGGGCATGTTCACTTGGCAACCTTGAATTTGTAATTTGTTCAAGCGCTGATGATAATTTATTAGTTAACCTCTCTTAGTAAAAAAAATGAGTTGGAATAGTTGACACAATAGTAAAAACGTGGTCAAGATTAACTAAGAAGAAGAAAAGACCAATAAATGCACGATGTTGATCTTGTTACATTGGGTTTCCATTCTCATTTTTATCCTTTCTATTTGTTTTGTTTTGGCAGTTTTCCGTGACAATTACTCGGCTCTTCTCCTTTGGCACCAATGTTATGTCTGAGGTTCATCCAAAAAATATGGTTTATCACAGAGGTGCTAATTTATGGCTCATGTCATTTTGTTTTTATATTTATACATTTTAGTGGTATTTATATTTGCATTTGTGTTTGTTTTTCACAGAATTGTTGATGAGTTGTTTGCCTAATCATATCGACAGCATGTTTCATGTTGGAGGTAAATGTTTATTCTTCATTCTATTATATATAACTTTTTATATTTTAAATCTGCAATATTGCAAATAGATTGTTATGTAATATTATGTTTCATTTTTTTTGGCTGTTTTAGAAATCCCACCGCCATTCACCCTTGCAAAAGAAAGGATTGGGGAGATCCTTGCCACTGGTGCAGTGAGGTATCAAGATGTTGCAGGGGGGTGTTTTAGTTTGTTTGGCTGAAAGTTTAAACGGATAGTTCTGCCCACTATCTGCTGATTCTGATATGGTAAGAGGCCGTCAAATGCTATGCAAATTGGATAAAGTTTATACTTCGTTTAAGGGCACCAAGTATCATGATATTTCACATTCTGTGTTAAGAAATGGAAGTCCAGCCCAATTATATTAGTAGTATTAGATAAGCGGTTCGATGGGTGCAGATGTCTTGAAAACAACTGATGCATCTTATTGTATGTTTATTTTTTCAGGTGGAACACAAGCAAACAAAGAGGTCATTTTTGTGGGTACGCATAGTCATATAATGTCCATATAATTTTGTTCAAGTGTCTTTTGATGGAACAGTCGGTGATTTAAAATGTAATTAGGTTTCTAACTTCTTTTCTTTTGACTATCGTATCACCAAGGTTTTAGTCATGTGGATTTTGTTGACAGTAATTACGGTTCGTTCAGGCTATGCTCACAGTGGCACCTGATGCTGGTTTCTATGTTAATGGGTTTGTTTGGTTTTAATTCGTAGTTTTTGGTTGGTGTTTAGTGAATGCTTGTAGCTATGGACCATGGCATTGGGTCATGGTCCTGGAATAGAAGTATTAAGGCGTGCACTTTTGTCATAAAGTAGCAATGCATCTCTCAAATTGCCTGTTTGTTGTTGCACACTTGCACGGCTTCAAAAATAACAAAATCATAATATCTTTTAAGTTTCTCAATTAGATTGGTACATTGATATGTAGAAAGAACTAGAAGGTAAATATCCGCTCACCATATCCACCTTCCCCAAAGAAGTAACACCAACAGGCTGATGTGTAACATACTGCTCAACCTTTACGAAAACCTGTGGACGATCGTTTCCTCTGATAGAATTACCAACAACCACCTGAGACCCATGTGAAGCAACAGCATTGCAAGAAACTGATTGCCTTCCTGTCTAACTCGACAGAACTGAAATTACATTTTCTCTTAACACCTACAGAGGTCGCAATCAGTTGTTTAGACACACCCGATGGTGTGCATGGATGGCTAGAAGACCCAACACCCATTTGCTGTATAGCCTTGCGTGTTAACGTTTCATTTTGACCGTCACTAACAGCAGGATCATTCAACATATCGTGTGCACCAACTTTTTTCATAGGTTTACTCTTTGTTTTCATTTCTTTTTCCAATATTTAGTCACAAACATTCACGAATAGATGTAAAACAAACTTAAAACTAACAAAAATCACACAACATAAGCAAGAAGCAAGTTCATGCAACATTAAAGGGAAAACAAACCATGTCAGCCAAAAAAAAATAGAAAGTAACAAAAAAAACATGTTGACAGCATAAATCTGAAGATTAGAAGCAATAAAATGACATGCAAGGCAGGAAGTAAAGAAAAGCAACGGTCACCTACCGAAACCCTAGAGATCTGGCAAAGATATCGTTTACCCTGGACCGAAGAAACCACAAAGCACGAACCTTGTAGAAAACGGTTTATATTCCAGGTAAACGGGCCGGGTGAAACGATTATACACAAATTGGCCTTAGAAAAAAGGCCGAAACTGGACCAGCCCAAGAAAAAGGGAATATTCCTTGGAATCGTTGTGTTTTAGTATGTATAGAGAATGAGGCGGGACCGAAGTTCAAATGGTCATTTTTTTCAAACTAGTATGTTTATGCAGTCTCTCTATTCAATCTTAACCCAAAAAATAATTTATCAATCATCTTTATCATAAACAAAACCAGTAATGAATCATCATCATCAACTTGGACTACAGACGAAAATTGGCCATCTTCAACAAGTTACACACTTGCATAAACACTACATCAGAAATACACACGCAAACCTCGTAAATCTGAGAAAAGCTGTAACACGGGGCTTTGGCCGGAATTGGATGTGTTGAAGATGAAGGGTTAAAGATATGGGTTGATGATAAATGGTGTTTGGAAAAATTTAGTTTAATATAAGAATAAGGTTGAAGATGATGTTTGGTGTTCTTGATGTTTTTATGTTTCATTCAATGGGTGATTATTTTGTTGTTTTTTCTTTTTTAAATACAGATAAATTTATTTTTAGAAAATACAGATAAATTCAAGTTAAAAAAAAGTTACGTGGGCATTTATCTTTGGCCAAGGACTAAATTTGCAACTTCAAGTCCCACAAGGACGATCGCTGCACTTTTGGAAGATCAAATCAATTTGGGTGACGAGGTGCTTGGATTTGGGTATTTTATTGTTCGAAGAAAATAGAGAAATGGGTGTTCGGAATGGATTTTGTAGAAAAAATTAAAAATATTTTAAAAATTTAAAATAAAAAAGTTTAAAACATTACATAAATTTGTTTATAAAAATTAAAAAGTTAAATAAAGTACATAGATTCGTTTATAAATATTACAAAATTTATAAAAAAATTTAAAAATTAATAAATAAAAAATATTAAAAAATATCAAAATTAAAAATAAAATAAAATAAAATAAAATAATAATAATAATAATAATAATAATAATAATAAATCTTATGAGTTTCTAATAAAGTGATGTTTATAATAAAATAATAATAATACTAATAATAATTCAGAAAGGAGTGGGAGCCCAACTAGTGCCTCGGCTTCCCACCAATTTCTTGTAATTCATTTTGGTTTTCTTATGAAGTGATAATAATAATAATAATAATAATAATAATATGTTTTATTTATTTTTAGTAGACTGCAAAAATCATCCTTGTGGTTTATGTTTTGGTGCTAATCATCTCTAGCAATTTGCTTAAATGACATAAATACGTTCACGTGATATGTATGTGGGGTATTTAAAAGGTAAAACTAACGACGTTAGTGCTCAGTGGTGATTAGTGACGACAGATTGACCACTTAGAGTAGGGATGATATGTGCCAAAAAAACTATAAACCACATAGATGATTTACGGGGGCTGGGTTCAGGGTTGGTGATTTATGCTATCCTCATCCCCGATTTCATAATTCACGAATTCCTCGTCTTTATCACCATCCCCGATCAATTTAAGGATCCTTCTGTCAAATTGGGTTTGAGGATCGAGTCCTGTCTGGTACGTTTTTTTTTCCCACTCCCTAATCACAAAACTTTAAATCAACAATCTTGATTTATTATACAAGATAGCAATAAACAAGAATAAGGGCGTGCTTGGTTAGGGGGTTAAGGGGGGTGGGGAATGGGTAAGGTATTCAAAAGGGCTCACATCACAAATAGTTTAGTGCTTGGTTGGGGAGGGGTAAGGGATTGATTACCCCGTAATGGGTAATGAACCATTATAGAATAAATTAAGAGGTAATAGATTGATTACCCACCTCACTCATTCCTTTCAGATTCTTTTTCCTTTCTTTTTCCCTTTCCCTTTCCGCACTTTGAACCAAGCGGACCTAAGTTACATTCACATTATGAGTTGAAATTTGAAATTTCTACTTCTTTACCAAAACGATGTCGTTCTCACATTTTTCAACATTGACACATGACAGCCGCCTCTCTCTGGCCTCTAGTTAAAAAAAAAATACAAAAACCAATTTTTTATAAAAATATTTATAAATTTATGTGTGTGTGTTTTACTACGTGTTTCAGCCCCTCACCATCAAAAAATCGATAAAAATCAAAACTTTTCCAAAACCCACTTCAAATTTTATAATTTTTAAAATTTTTTAAAATACCCATATCAAATCTTGCAAAAAAGTACTAATCTTGAGGGTCAAATTTTATAAAAATCAATCTTTTATAATTTTTTTTTTAAAATTTTTCTGGAAGACCCATTTTAAATCTTGGAAAAAAAGTACTAATCTTGAGGGTCAAATTTATTTAAAAAAAAAATCTTGGAAAAAAGTACTTATTTTGAGGGTCAAATTTGAAATTTATATAAAATATTAAAGTTATTTGAAAAACCCATATCAAATCTCGGAAAAAAAAAGATGGAAAATGGAGGAAATAGTGGCGGCGCCGCCAGCAGTGGCGGCGCCGCCGGTGGTGGTGGGCAGAGGCTGCCGTTGTCAGCAGTGGTGTCTGATTGTATAAGAAGATGGTTTCAAGATACTTTAAAAGAAGCAAAAGCAGGGGATTTGTCTATGCAAGTTTTGGTGGCTCAGATGTATTCTAATGGTTATGGGATTCCTAAAGATCATCAAAAGGTTTGGTTTTGACTTTTTGGAAAAAAAATTTGATTTTGACTTTTTTTGTTAGTTTTTGATGTTTCTTAGATACCCTTTTGGAATAGATTGGTAAAGAAGTGATTTTGACTTTATATTTGAATTTGGAATCACTTTCGGAAGGATAAATATGTGTTGCAATGTGTAAGTGAGCCTTTTTGGCTCTCATGTACGTGGCCTAACCGGTAATTCTGTGGCAGTTTCTAGACTTTTTGATGTTTTCTTAGATGCCCTTTTGGAATAGATTGGTAAAGAAGTGATTTTGACCTTATATTTGTATTTGGAATCATTTTAGGAAGGATAAATATGTGGTGCAATATGTAAGCGAGCCTTTTTGGTTCTGATGTACGTTGTCAAACTGGTATTCATGTGGCCGTTTTTAGGATTTGTTTTCTGGCTAGTCCAAGATGTTTACGGTTTACCCAACAAGGTTTGAACCAGAATCTCTTATGAGACATTGGGACCGCCTTACTTTTAATTGCATAAGTTTTTGTGAATTATGCTTGGCTTGAAACATACAAATGGGCATTAGGAACAAGTAGTTTGATAAGATGCGTTCATGCCATGAAGTTATTGCACTTTATCGTTTTTGGGACGTTTTTAAGTTGTACTGTCAATTTGCCCCTAAGTTTACTACTATAAGTTTCTTCAAACTTACGCTTTTAAACCTATGTATGCACAACTTTATCATTTTCCAAAAGACAGTAAAAGGTTTGATTTTGACTTGTAAAAGTTTTGATTCTGACTTATTTTCGTTATTTTCCAGTTTTTGATATGTATGTTTATTTGGGGCTTATTTGTCTTTTTTTTTTTAAGATACCCTTTTGATATTTATGTTTATTGGGGGCTTATTTGTCTTTTTTTTTTAAGATACCCTTTTGATGTTTTTACTTTTTTGAGATGATCACGTGAAATAGATTGGTAACAAAGTGATTTTGACTTTATATTTTCATTTAGAATCACTTGTGTGTTTCAATATTTAAGCAAATACGCTTGCAAAACTTGAAAAATATTGGATTAGTACTTTTGCTTGAATAAGTTTGTAAGTTTTGTGTAGCTTGAAACATACAACTGAGCATCAACAATAAGCAATAGTTTGGAAAATTTTGTTATGAAGAATCAGTTAATCTGTGTGTGACCCGTCCCATGAAAGTATGCAACTTAATCGTTTTTGGAAGTTTTCAAGTTAAACCGTCTGTTTGCCCCTTGATATAATCATAAGTTTTTTTCAAACTTATTCCCTTAGGCCTTTCTTTGGGCAACTGTATGTACACTGTACACACATGCTCTACAATAATTTTCTAAGTATATATTCTGTCTCTTTAAGTATATGTATTTTTTTAGATTATTCTTTTGTCAATATGCTTATTCCTGTTTTAAACAAGTTTTTCTAAGTTTTTTGTTTTCCTCTCTTGATTTTGGTTATTTTCAATATCTTGTCACGACCATGTCTTGGAGAGACTTTTCGGTGCTAATTTTGTGTTAACTCATACGATTGTGTGCAGGCAAAAGTTTGGATGACAAGAGCTTCAAGAGTCCGATCATCAGTTTGGAAAGTTAGCAATAAACGACCAGGTGCGTACGCATATATTTTTGTATGTATGCTTGATGTGTAAGTGCGTTTTCGTGTGCTAGAGCTGGCAATTTCAACCCCTCTATTTATCAATAGGTTGATTTCGGTTATGTCTAATCTCCAGTCCCACGGGTATATTAAAATAATTTGCTAAAAAGGAAACATACTGAATGGTTTGAAAGTGCACCAAATATATTTTTAGTGCTTAAAAACCCCAATACGTAACTTTTTATAAATTTCTAAGTTATTTTTGAAACAATATTCAAAACAATAGTTTCATATGAAATAAAGGTGATTTGTTTGTATAGACCTTGTAAGAAGTTACTTGTATTGCCGATATATTGGCCTGCTTACTAATTTACCAGTGCGTATATAATCAGGTTATAATGCAAGCGATTCTGATTCAGAAGACGAGTTTCTGGATGACTCTTGATAGGATGAGGAGGTAATCTATTCCCGTTCGATTCTTTTACGTTTTAGTGCGTTTATTGGATCTGTTTGTCTTTAGGGCCAATAAGAATGAAACTTGGAGTTTTTATTTTATGAATCACCTTTTAATTTATTTAGAAGATTGTAAATAACTGATTTCCTCAATTGAAGATTATGAGGTGATAGAATTGGTTTAGCTATGTATATGAAGAGTTTGTTTAGAAAACTAATCGCTTGATTAATATCTAGAGTTATTTCAATTCTAGACTAAAGTTTTACAGTGTTTAGTATTTTCTATATAAAGCTCAATGCCCTCTTAAAAATATTTCTTCAGAAGGCATGTTGCGGTTGGTTTTAATGTTCAAGTTACCCTCATATATTTGAAATAATCAGTCAAAGTTCTCTTTATTTTTGGTACATTGGCAGTATATTATTTTGGTTTTATTCCCAATATATTCTACTCGGGATTCATAAAGCTATTAGGGTATAGGAAATTCTTAAGATACACTTCTGTCATAGTTTACGACTTACCCTTGACCCTCATATTATATACTGCGTATTTGGTATTTTCTATATGCATGTTAATCTCTTTTATATACATCTTCTTCAGATAGTTTAGAAGGTGATTAATGACAAGTGACAACTCTTAGTAGGGGTGAAAGTGCGAATAGAAAGAAAGCATGATAATAACAAAGATGTAAAACTTTATTGTCAATATTGTAAGAGAAGTAGTCTGATATTTAGTATCACGCTGGTGCGCGTGGTCAACAAGTAAAACGTCAAACTAAAATGTATATGATCTAACAGATACCGATGTAAAAGAACCAAAGATGAAACATAGAAAGTTGCTTGCTATGGCTTTAAGGCCTTGTAATTGTTTGAAGAAAAACATGAAAATATAGCCTCGATATAAAAAAAGTGATAAATTTATTACTTTTTCGTTTCAGAAACGGGTATTTCAAGTGAAAAGCCAAATTTATTATCTTGACCTTATCAGTTTCCTGTTATTTATACTTTATGTCTTGTTATTTATCTCGTCTCTTCTAATGCAAATTTTTTAGAATATTTGATAGGCCCGATCCCATTAGGTTAACCTAGCTTCGTCTCCAAGCTAAGTGCGATATGTATATCTTACTGTTAGCTTGTAGACTAAGCTAGGTTAAGCTAACAGGCTCAGTCGGTTACATATTATAACACAGTTTAACCCATGCTTAGTAACCATCTTTTATTCCTAAATGTAGCTTGTCTAGTAAGGTTTATAAAGGTGGTCATGGTTGTGGATGGAGTAAAATTGTAATTGAAGAAAGATGACATGTTAAATAGCGAGGGTGTAAATTGGAAGTAACGTGCAACATTATAACGCAAACAACATGGAAAATGTTGATAGTGCAGTCAGGGACCCAACAGCCACTGAATCCTTTATAGGGTGTCATTTGTTAGAAGGGAGTTTTGTAGTCTCATATAATAGAAATGCCCTTATCTAAATATTACACATTGGTTGTTTTGCAAAGTGTTGTGCCGGTTTAGTCGATAAACTTAAGAAACCGTCCAATTTACAATTACTAATGTAGAACATTTGTAAGCAAGTACGTTGCAGTATCATCAGTTAAAAAATGACGAAAATGGACCACTTTTCACCAACTTTAATGACTAATTTGGCATGAGCCATGTTAAATTTGGATAAATATCAGTCTTCAGGGATATAAGATTTAGTATTAAATTTATAAATAAATGATTAAATTGATAAGGCAGCTGAATTATTGGTGATTTTGATTTTTTTTTTCCTTTTTCTATACAAGTCATGGTGGGTCCTGTCTACATATTTTGGGTTGAAAGAGTAATTTGAACGTCTTTTAAGCTTATGTCTATAGCAAATTTGCAATAGGATGGTGCCTAAGAAAGTAGTCTTGTTATAGGGATACCTGTTCTTGCTTATGTACGGACTAGCAAATAAATCATAAAATTAAAACATGTTATCTATACTTTTTGTTGAAAATGTATGTATGGTTGATTTATGATGAAGCGGAAGATGGTGTAGAGCAGATCTATTCATGATGCTAAACTCATCTTTCTTTGCATTATTTTGCAGGGCTCGTGGATCTGTTCGTTTAAATCAATCATTCAACATTGCGCCAAGCATTATTGCGTACTCAAATTGTTGTTTGTTAAAAGGATCTCTTGGTTCAATTAATGTGTCTTCTGGTGTCGGTCCTTGTAGAAATAACTGTCTTTTTTTTTCTATGCCGATAAACCATTTGTGAATTCCAAGGTCTCGTGAAACTTCATGAAACCTGAACGATGTAGGAGTGTTGGACGAAGTCCGTTTTATCATTTTTTTTTAGTTTTCTTGTTATTTTATCTTTGGTTGGGTTGCATCATCTTAGAATCTCTCATCATTTTTTTTTTTTTTTTTTTTTTAATTTATTTATTTATTTATAATCTGCAATTATAGGGTGAATTGTAAATTCAACTACACTTTGTATATAAATTTGGTTAGGTTTTTTTAAGACTGGCTTTCAGGCTGATTTCCTAGTACATCTTTGTGTTTTGAAACATGCATTTTTGGTAACCTAGTTTAAGAAATATGCGTAAGTTGCAAAAATCATCATTGTGGTTTGGCCATTGGCGAATTGCCTTGATATGTATGATTAAGAGTAAAATATCACACCGAACTACTAATAGCATGTCTACTAAGAGCCTTGATATGTTGGATTTTCGCACGGACAACTAGATGTAGTTGTTCTCAATATAATAAATTACATGGATGGTCCTATTGTATGTCCAAAATTACAACTTTCGTTCCTCGAATTTTGGAGTTGCATTGGTCGTCTTTAATTTGGAAACAATAAACACCACCGGTCCTTTAGTTTAATTGGTGTTAAGTGAGTTCCGTTATCATTACACGTTACTCTATTTAGTTAAAGATCGTTGCATCGTCTATCTTTAATAATAACAGTTGTTTATAATTTAAAGTTTTCATCCGTTTTTATACGTTTTCGTCAATTTTTCTTACATTTTAAAACGTTATTGTACGTTTTCTTTAAGTTTTATATGTTTTCGTCCGTTTTTCTTACGTTTTTATCCGTTTTCGTTCGTTTTTTTATGTTTCGTCCGTTCTCTCATACGTTTTATACGTTGTCGTTCGTTTTTCTTAAGTTGTCATACGTTTTTATCTGTTTTTAAACGTGTTTTCGTACGTTTTTATCCGTATTCGACCGTTTTTATACGTTTTCATCCATTTTTCTTATGTCTTTATCCGTTTTTGTACGTTTTCATCCGTTTTATACATTTCCATATGTTTTTATACGTTTTCGTCATTTTCATACATTTTTGTACGTTTCATACGTTCTTATCCGTTTTCATCTTTTGTCGTCCGTTTTTCTTACGTTTTTATTTGTTTTCGTCTATTTTTATATGTTTTTGTCCGTTTTCATACGTTTTTATCCGTTTTATAAGTTTTCGTATGAAAGTGTAAGAAAACAGGCGAAAACAGATTAAAAAGTGTGGAAACGTATAAAAACAGATAAAAACATAAAAAAGAGGACGAAAACGTATCAAAACGGATGAAAACGTATGACAACTTAAGAAAAACGGACCAAAAAGAATAAGAACGTATGAAAACATATTAAAACGGACGAAAACGGATAAAAACGTTTGGAAACGTATGAAAATGTAAGAAATCGGGCGAAAACGTATAAAAACGTATGGAAACGGATAAAAACGTAAGAAAAACTGATGAAAACGCATAAAAACATAAGAAAACATATAAAAATGGATGAAAACGGATAAAAACGTATGAAAACTTTAAATTATAAACAACCGTTATTATGATGCAACGATCTTTAATCAAAGGGGGCTAACGTGTAAATGATAACGGAACTCACTTAACACCAGTTCAACTAAAAGATCGGTGGTGTTATTTGTTTCCAAACTAGGGACGACCAATGCAACTCCAAACTTCGAGGGACGAATGTTGCAATTTTAGACATACCACAGAGACCATCCATGTAACTTACTCTTTTCAATAGCATGAGGGGGAATCATTCTAACAAAAAAAAAGCAATAATAATAATAATAATAAAAGAGTTTTGCTAACAACAATCTTTAGGGTTGTCGTTAACAACTAATTACCAAAATTTATGTTCAGACATTACACAATGTTCACATAAGATAATTCAAAATCACTAACAATTTGCTAAAATATCTCAAATACAATACACTCATCCTATTGGTTATATTAGCAAAAAGTGCGGAACTTGTCTTTTTATTACGCCCTCCGTTTCAAATTAATAGTCCATATTTTCTTTATTAGATGTCTCAAAAAAATTGTCCGCTTTCCATTCTTAGTAATAAATAGAGAATTTAGTGAGAGAATATTTTATATTAGTGGTTGAAAATTGTTGTAGTTCCACTTTTATTAAACTTGATGATTATTGTCTCTTGACAATAATTTTTGAGACGGATGGAGTATGTTTTAATATCAACAGATTTTGTGGAGATTTGGTTGTTAACAACAACCCTAAGGGTTGCTGTTAGCATTTCTCAAAAAAAATAATCGTTATCTACAACCGAGTTTAAGTGTTTTTACACGTTAGTTTTTGCGGTATTTAAAGATTCGATAAACGTTATGTTTGTATTTTATTATTTCTTTTATTTTTTTTTATAAAAAGAAGTTAAGAAAGAAAGAAAGAGAAAAGAATTAAAAAATAAAATTAAAATAAAGAGTTATGTATCTAGTACTATAACATTATGAACAAATGGTCTTAACTAGTTTGAAAGAACCCTTCATAACTTAAGTAGCGTTTGGTATGTTGTAATCAAAGTGAGAATGGAAAATGTTATTACGGTGGAATGAAAAAAAAAATCTTGTTTGTTTATACATTTACAATGTAATGATGCATTGCAAGGAATGACTTATTACATCAAAAATTATTATTTTCATTCCTTAAGGGTCTCCTCTTTTTTTTCCCACTAGGCGAGTACCCGCGCCTAACGGCAGCGGTTCTTAGCGGCAGACAATTAACGATATGCGATATATTGTGGTAAGTGTTTCGTATAACGTTCAAAATAGAATGTGAAAAGATCAAAATGTAATTGCAAACGGTTGTAGCATGTGATAATTTAACTCTATCAAAAATTCTTAACATATATCATACGACATACAAAAATATTTAGTGAGACTCAAAAGAAAACATTACATCCATTATGAGATACTAACTAACAATGCACGTTACACGTCGAGTAAAACTTCTTGGTAAACGGCATTTGAGGTGTAGACTCCTCTTTAACCGAACTCTTTGACTGACTTTACTGATACCTTTGTAGTTCTATTTCACAAATGCGCAAAGAAAGTGATCAATTGCTTATCCTTCAAATAGATGATCTTGAGTTTCTCATGATTAGAAAAATAAAAGAGAAACTTGTATTATTTTGATTGGTGGCCTCTGAATATATGAACAAAAAACAAAAGAGGCAAACTTGAACTATGGGGACATAAACTTTAAGCGTGAAATCAATATTTTGTGCAGAGCAACATCATCCACACTAACATGAACATCTTCATGTTTACCAAAAAAAAAACTTTAGCCAAAAAAAGAGAATTCAGAATCATTAATCACATCAAAACTACCTTGATATCATATCTGAGTAGAAGCTCCCCCAATAGCTAAACATGAAATGAAAGAAAAAGATAGTACACCTCCGGTTAGTTTATAACCAAACAAAATTCAATAATGTGATTGAATACTAAACAGATCTTAATCCATAAAGATTCAAATATGCATTACAACTTCAACAAAAGAGGGTGTCAAGCAAAAAACTAACTTTGTAATATTTGATATGCATAAATTCCCATCACATCCATTCAAAATTAACAAAAAAACAAACACAATAGTGATTAATTTAAATGGGTAACAAAGTTTTCCAACAAACAATCACAACAAAATAAAGTGACGGAATCATTTTACCTTCAAATTATCAAGTCTTTCAATGGACATTCTTAAAGAATCATAATCTGGAAGAAATAAAAAAAAAAGTATTGTATTGACTACTTGAATAACACCTTAAGCGTACTAAATAACGAAATCAAACATTAAAAGAATTAAAAAGAACACATAACAAAAATTTACCTTCAAAAGTGTGCTTAGAAAGAGATATGTTACTGAAAACTGAGATCCAAACTCAAGATCAAAGCTTAATAAGTGTAATCCTAAATCGTATTGTAAACATTATACCCCGATTCCATCAATAACATTTTTAACCAATGACATCATCAAAAATTAAGTAAAAAGTTAAAGAGATGAATCGCTTGTGAATCTTTTCCTTCAACTTCTAATGAGATGATCTTAGAGGCAATAACAATTCACGGATTAACGATAAAACATCACACAACCGAAGAGCATAAACATCAAACTATTTTTTTTCCATTTTTTGAATTTTTAAATCCTACTCATTTGAATGTTTAAGTACACATATTATGAGCTTTTATAATTACAATCATAATTAAATAAAATAATGCACATCCAAGCACCTCCTTAGAAGTGGCTGAAACTTTTTAAGTCTAATTTCTTGATCTAGGTTGTGGTGTTATGTAGACATATATGAATAAGCATTAGAAACAAACTCAGAAAGCAAGCATAGACTATGAAGATCTATATAATGTGGATAAATAAACAAAACTTAGCACTTCATTGTCAAAACTTTACATGTATAGACATATACTGATATACATCAAAAGTCTACCAACACCACAAATGATTATGGATTAAGAGAGTAGTGCAGTAAAAATTATGATTAAGTATCATATCGAAAAAGAATCACATCAATAATCACATAGCAAACAACATTAACAAATTCAAATGATTTCTAACAGATTAATTGCGTGCAAGAGAAAAACACATATATTACACGTTCAATGAACAAAGCAAGAAACGGATTTGAAAGCATGAAACATACGGTATTTTGTGACTGTTATGAAAAGAAGATACCTGATAATATTGGAATTGAAACAAAAAATCGTCAATATCAAATTTAAACTTTAAGAAACCTGATTTACTAAATAGAAATTGGAGAAACCTTTTGTTAAGTATAATACTTTAAAATTAAGTTGATAATTTGACACCTTGTTGAGGAAGATAAGTATCAATACTTCAAAGGTTTGAGTGAGTACTAAAATATCGTGGTTGACATATGTTAATAGTAAATGCTCGTATATTATTTTCAAAACCTGCCATGTACGAATCAAATGTCAAACTTTACACGTTGGGAAAGACAAAACTTATGCCTAAAAGTTGGTTATTGACAAACTAATTGGAAGCAATACCCAAAATTATTTTTTATGATGTAAAAGGCTATTAATTGTGCACTATATGCATTATTTAGATACTATTCTTGGAATGTTATTAAATTAAACGATTTGGGTTAACACATAACAAACCGAGATTTTAGAAGTTTAACTCAAATCTCAACGATAAACTTCTTTTTGGACACGTGTCATAATATATTGCTTAGATATATTAAGAGGTCATTTTTTACCTTTGGTAGGACCGGAAGCAGCCTCTCTACCTTAGGTAGGGGTATGGCTGTCTACGTCTTAACCTCCCCCATACACCGTGAAAGACGTTATTGGGACCCATAACCCGTGGAAGACGTATTTGGGCGTTACTTTACTTTACTTTAAAAAAAAAGTGTGTTTATTAGTTAGTATAGATAGATAGATTGACATTAAACATTCAAATTAGCTTGACCATTCAATAATATTGACTTTCAACATTCAATTTTTAAATTTTCATTTTAACATTTGACCTTTTTTACATTTTATGTAGTAAAGATTACATCTTGTAATGGAATGAAAATTAAATAAAAGTTCATCATTAACTAATCACATTAAATAAACTTCCTATAATCATTGGCCATTTTAGTCTTGTTCTTATCGATTCTATTACGTCTTATCTTACCAACCAAACATGATTAATAACGGTAATAGATCACTGCATTACGTCATTCATTCCATTACATCGTTTATTTCATTCATTTGATATTTTATTCTTTCCTACCAAACAAACCTTTAGTAGTCGTGAACTAGATCACGTCTCATTTGTACAATTATATTGTTGTTTTATTGATGATATAGATATCTTTATTAAAACGAATGAATATTTTTTGTTAACTAAGTAAAATCTAGTTGTTGTTCCCTCTGAGGGGGTCGTTTCTTTTTAAGTTCTCGGGTTCGAGGCTTGCTAATAGGTTTTCTCAATGTTATAAATAGTGAGAGGATTGACGTGATGGTATGACCAAGTCTTACGCTTTAGTGGCTAAGGTAAAGCTTTTGCATTTTTAAAGCGTGACACAAAGCGACACAAAATGTGACAATATTTATATATTTATATCATATTTCATATATATCGAGTTTACAAAAAGCGTTGTATATAGTGAATAAGGTTAAGAAATTATCCTTACATGTAATATTCTTTATTTTTATTTTATTTTATTGGAGTTGAATAAAAAAAACTCGTCATGCCTCACGCCTTAGAGCGCCTTTTCCCGCTTCATCTCACGTCACGCCTAAAGTCAACACCTTGATCTATTTCGTAACGTGGAGATCATGCGTTAACGCACATTTTAGAACCATGAGTTTTCCTCTTAGATGAAGCGGAAAAAAAAGTAGGTATTATTTCGCAAAAAATGAAAGTTCAAAAAGGACATATTGTCTACTTAAGTATCACTTGAAAATCATAAAATAAAAGCTCTGGTGTTGGTTACTTCTTGGGTTATTGGTATCAAAAGATATTATATTTGTCAATTTTTGTCATTGTATGTTGCGTTTTTTTTTAACTTGACGCCAATCTTTTAAAATCGTGCTATTGTGTGTATTTTGTGACCATTTTACCATTTTTTTTTTTTTTTTTTTTTTTTTTTTTTTTTTTTTTTTTTAATTTTGAAAGGTAAAATCGTCATTTTCACGGCTAAAATAGTCTCAAAGTACACACAATAGCACGAATTCAAAAGCTTGGTGTCAAGATGAGAGGAAAAAAAATAAGCAACATACGATGCCAAAAAGTTACAAATACAGTAAAGCCTCTATAAAATAATATTCGATATATTAATAACCTCGATAAAATTAATTATTTGGCAAGTCCCAACTTGGGACCAATACAAATTTGGACCCCAATCGATAAAATAATAAGATAGTAAATTTTTTGAAACCCCAGTGTATATATATTGGTCTCAACGAAACTACAAATTAATAATTACTAAAAAAATACACACATATATATATATATATATAAAGGTTACAATTTTAATTAAGGCCATACGTAATTGAAATTTGTCCAACGAAGCTAACTTTTTACCTATTCAAAACAATGAACTTGACAAATTTAATAAATTTGTGACTGTGAACTTATAAAATGTTAATTGAAACTCGTTTTTACAATTTATTTTTTATCTCTAACTATTATATATTGTAACTAGTATATTGGATTTGAAAATCTAAATACGATACATAACATCTTTTTAAATTAATAAATTATTAATTTATCAATATAATAATATCTCATTAAATTAATAAAATATTTTTGATCAACATTATTAATTTATAAAAGTTTTATTGGCTTTTTATTATAATAACCTTAAGCAACTAAGCAAGTAAAATAAAGGAGTTGGGTTACCCACCAACCCATGTTTATGTTCATCAACAATCTATCACAACCCAATCTCTACTAAAATATTATTTTTTCTGTTCTTCACCTACACAACTAATCTATACATTTTTACCAACAACCCAACCCAACCTATACATACAACCAATCTATTCTTTAAAAAAAAGAAAAATAAAACAAATAACCATTCACTAGCCGGCATGTGACCTTGGTTGATTCATTAGGGCTTATTTTTAATATAATATTATTTTTTATGTTCTTTTTGTCCTTCAATGTTTGCCTACCTTTATCCTTATAAAAACAAAACCGAATCTGAGAAGGAAAAAAAGATCACCAAAAATTAAAATTGAAACCCTAGAGAGAGAGGGAGGATGTTGTTTTCATCACCGTCATGGTTTCCCTCGCCAAAACAAGTAGTAGCAGAAGAAGAAAGCGTTATTGATGTTGAAAATGTGGCGAATGTTTGGAAAAGCATCTTGAAACGAAAAGGGTTGCCTTTGAACACTCCGTATAAATACATTGAAAGCTCTGCGAAAGATCACGATGAATCGTATTGTGACATGTTATTCGTCAAGGCTGAAAAGAAAAAAGAAGCATCATTGGATTTTCGATCACTTGTTTGTGTGGAATTCGATGAAAGGAAGCGCGAAAAGAAAAGACAAAAAAGCATTCATAGTATTGTTTACGAAGATCCCGAACTTATGGAAAAGAAGAGGTTGTTGATTCGTAAGTCCAGGGAGGATATTGCTAGGTTCAGGGAACAGCTTCTTCTAAAACAACAACAACAACAACAACAACAAGATGTTTCTTCAAAACCCTCTTGTAATTTCTTCATAATTTTCTTTTAATTAACTTGTTTGTATTAGTCCTATTATTTGTTTGGCGATACGTAGCAGTAGTTGTGTGTTTAAAAAACGCGTTTGGTAACGTAGCTATAATATTGTAACTATAATGTGTAAAACAAGCAAATGCTTACTCCTAAACGCTTCCTAAAGCTTGTTGCCAAACATAACCAATCATAATTCCTTTTCCTCCTCAGATACTCCGACGTTTTGGTTGGATCCATCAGCCAAATTTTTCATGACCGCGGACTCTAATGAACGCGTCAAAAGTATTCTTCTTTTCACTCTCTCGCCGACTCTATTTTTTTTCCTAAAAATAGATGACATGTTTTTAAATTGAACAATTTTTTTTTAATTGAAGGAGGGAATTCCGTTTTGGTCAGTAAGAGTGGCGAGGAGGGTGTATATCCTGCTCTTGTTGGTGACATTCACTATGAAGACAATGACAAAAGAGTTGTTGTTACTATACTCCAGAGGAAACAATTGGAGGTAGAAGATCTTTTCATGGAAACAAGGAGTTAATTGCGACAGACCACCTTGAGTCTGTCAGTGCTCGTTCAATTCAACGCAAGTGTTTCGTTCACTCATTACTCAAGTACACTAGACTTAAGCATGTTGGCCCATATGATTATTTTTCTCGTTTCGAGTACCAGATTGGCGGTGGATGGCTAGCGCCTCAGCTGGTCGATGTGTATGTTCTCTTTGCACCTTTGTTCTTGATAGATAGATTTTTTATTTTATTTTTTCCTTTTTTTTTATTTTTTTATTTTTTTTATTTTTTTTTATTTTTATGATGGAGGTTTTGCAAATGCTTGATGCCATTTAACCCTGATCAATTTATGCTCAAGTGTCAAGATTGCAAAGAACGGTATATCTTGTTCTTTTTCAAATCCATCCTTGGTTTGGTTTGCTTCTTACTTAATAATATCCTTCTTTCGTGTATCTGCAGGTATCACCCTGCTTGCATAAATATGACAGATGACGAGGCTAAGCAAATAGATAGCTTCACATGTGACGAATGCCGCTCTTTAGATATTAACCAGGCCTCTTCCTCTGCTGATCCAGATATTGTAAGAGACCGCCAAATGCTAAACGCTTTTACTTCTTGTCTATTTATGGTTCATATTTCAGCACGTACTGACTAATATATCATGCCTGATTTGGTGCAAATGTTCATAATGTGCAGCTTGAAACTTTGAAGCTACAACTAGAAGTGCAAGCAAGGGCAGCGGAGGAATTGGTAAAGGCTGGCGAGGAGCGGGAAAGGGCAGCGAAGGAGCGACAACAGGCTGCTGAGCAAGCAAGGGCAGCGGAGGAGCGGGAACGAGCTGCCAAGGAACGACAACAGGCAGCTGAGGAGCGACAACGGGCAGCACAAAAGCGGATCAAAGAACTAGAGGAGCTAGTGAAAGGGTCTGCTAACATGATGATACCTCAAAGTTAGTTATTGACAATCATCAAAATTGGATACTTTAAAAACCATTGAATTTGAATCTTTTGCATAAATATGACAGATGATGAGGCTAAGCAAATAGATGAAAATGGACCACTTTTTACCAAGTTTAATGACAAAATTGGCATGAAGGTTGTATAATGACCAATGTGGAACCCCATGTTAAATTTGTATAAATAACGGTTAATTTATAAACAAATGATTAATTTGACAAGGCAGCTGAATTATTGGTGATTTATTTTATTCTATTTCCGATACAAGTCATGCTATTAGGTTCATATAAGTTTCAACGCTAATCCAATTCACGGATAGCCAAACAAAGCGATTTGCCTTTACATGGGTTAACATCGACCACATATCTTTTCTAGTCACGCATGAACCTTAAGGATGCCAAAAACATTGAGGGGCTGTTGTTGTAGAGGGTGTTTGAGGTGTTGGTGGTTAATTTTGAATCCGATGTTTTTCAGTTTTGTGGTTTGGGCTCGATGTGGTTTAGATCAGTTATCATGATAGCTGTGTGGTTCATATTGTTGTGGTTGTTTTGACAGGTTCATGAGGTTATTGTTTTAGATGTTGTGAATTTTAGTGGTTAGGTCGTGATTGAGATCAATGGTATCATGGTTGGTTCATATATGGTTCTTTGTGAGTTTCGTTGATAAAGGTCGGTATTCTCGGCGTGTGGTGATCTTACAACGACAATTTTTTCTCGGTTAAACCGCTTTTACTGCGCTACCATGCCACCTCTTGGTTTGTTGTGTGGCCGGAATTTTTTGGTTTGAGATTTTGGCAGGTATTAGTGTCAAGGTTGTGGTCGGTTTCTTACCCGTTTCCATGTTTCAGATCAAGTGTTGCCCTTATGTGATGAGGTGTTTTGGTTGGGTTAGATAGCGGATACTCATTCTTTGATCGTTTGGAGCTTCCATATGGTCGATGTAAGGGTCATTTGGATAGAAAAGATTTATGTTTAGAGTCATGAGTTCGTTTATGCTCGTTGTGGAGTCGTATGTGCCCAGATTATCGAGGGTCAATGTGAGGGTCATTTGGATATGAAAGTTTTAACGTTAAGAGTGAGGGTCATTTGGATATGAAAGTTTTAACGTTAAGAGTCCTCAGTTTGTTTTGGGTTGGTATGTGGTTTCTGCCAGGGCCGGTTCTGATGTTTTTGATGCCCGGGAAGAGCCGACTAAAATATGCCCTCTTAAAAAAAAAAAAAAAAAACGATCTTTTTAGGGGTTTGGAACCTAGTCAATTAAGCTAGGCTCCTCATCCTCACACCGAACTTATTTAGTAAGTAAAATGTTACGATACAATGAAAACGATGTCTTCGTGCGTTTCTTGAAGCAAATTCATCGACTATCTTGTCATAATCGACATTTGCTAAAAATCTACTTTCTATACTCAGTATTGCCAACCCATTGAACCTCTCTTGACTCATCGTACTCCTTAAATAAAACTTCAATATCTTTAATTTTGAAAAACTTCTTTCCGCGGATGCGAACGTGACCGGTATTGTTAATAAAAGAGTAAACTACACCATTCGTCCTTGTGGTATACGTTGACCATCAAGGATCGTCCTTTGACCAAAAAAATTGCACCGTTAGTCCTTAACTGCCAAACGTTACTCAGCGTTGGTCCCTCACTCTAACTGGTGTGAGTAACGGGCGTTAAACCTATTTAAGTCGAGGGTATTTTTGTCTTTTCCCACAATCTTGATTAGCCTCCATACATTTGGTCAGAGCAGAAGTAACTTGAACACATTTTTCAACGATATCTTCACCATTATTCTCACCTTCTTCAACACACTTTTCCCAATTTATAAAAGCTTCTCTACATTCACCTCCTTTCATGCATGCACAAAATGGACACTCACCCTCTTCTTCTTCTTCCAAATCTTGATCTGGGTTGTCATTATCTTGGACTGGTTTTGATGATTCTTGATTAGGGTTTTGAGATTCTAGGGTTTTAGTTGGTTGTGGAGTGTTTTCTTGATCTGGGTTTGTTGGGTTTTCAGATGGGGTTTCAGCCATGGCGGCTATGGTGGTGTTTTGTTTTAAAGGTTTTATAAGTTAAACCCTTTGTGTTGGTTGGTTGGTGTGAATTTTTTTTGTTTTTGTTTTAAGGTGATCATGAAGAGACGAAGAAGGGTCGGTGAAGGTGGCTGTGATGAAGAGATGGTGGTTTTGCATGGTCTGACGGGTGAACAAGCGGAGGAGGACGATGGTGGTGGTTGTTGAGGATGCCATTGAGTGGATAACACCACTTTTGTCTTTTCCCACCCACAAAACATATCAAGATCTGGCCAACATCCGGCCATTACCACAACCACAATAACCACCACTCTGAAGTTCTGACAACCACTCTCAAGATCCGACCACTCCACACCCGCTACTACCACTATCAAGATCCGTCCAACATCCTCCAACACCTCCACCTAATCTACACCCACACTCGCCACCACCACCACCAAGATCCAGACACCACTCGTCCAAGATCCTCCAACACCTCCACCTAATGACTATTTCCATTTAAAAATCAATATGATCTTCATTTGCTTCAAGATGAAGAAGATGGGTTAACTACAAACTGGATTATGTATTTAAATTGATTATGTATTTGTTATCGGAATTGATTTTGTTTTTGAATTTGGCCTAGATGAATATGTATGTGATAGTGAATGTTATTGGTTCTAGTGTATTTCTTGTATATATGGTTCTCAAATTAAATTACTGAGTATTGTTTTGATTTAATTGGATTTTATGTGTTTTTAGAAATAAGATAGATGATGGTAGGTGGTGATAAAAATGAATAGAGGAGATAGTGGTGGGTGGTGATAGTTGGAGATGAAGATAGATAAAGGAAGAAGATGAAGTTAAAAAATGAAGGGAAAAAAGACTAAAATACCCTTACGTTGACTGACTTAACGAGCGTTATTTACCGTCGTTAGTGCAAGGGACCAACGGTGAGTAACGTTTCGCAGTTAAGGACCAACGGTGCAATTTTTTTGGTCAAAGGACGATACTTGATGGTCAACGTATACCACAAGGACGAATGGTGTAGTTTACTCTTAATAAAATCTTATATGCAAGTAAAACATTTGGAAACATATCCATCTTCTTTGTAAACTCCATGATTTCAATTGATGACCATGGTATTTCTCCATAATATGCTCCATTAGGTAACATCTCCTACAAAATTTGTAACTCCATAAACAAGTCTTTACTATCAATATCACAATCTTCATCATATGTTAACGCAAATTCAAGATTCAAACAACATTCTTTCAAGTTGGCATCATCCAAATAAGCTAACTTTGATGCATCAAACATGAAACCGAAAATTGATTCAAAATATTTCATTTGTTCAAATCTACTATTTAAGTGTACTAGAGCCATATCAACTATAACAAGAAAGTAATCAGTTCTTAATTGTTCTTTAGCGGATTGTTGTTCTCTTTGAGTATCCGGAATCTCATCTAATTGTTTTTTCCTACAAGGAGCCCGTTTTATACTAAACTCAGGCTCAATATCAATGGTTTGTGCAATTTGTTTATCTTCACTAATAGCATTGTCTAATTCAGTTTCCCTATAAATTTCAAAATAGCTAACCAATCCCTTTAAATTTTTTAATGTGACATCCAGAAGCATACCACTAGACTGCAACTTCTTACTAACTAAATTAATTTTATATAAAATATCATACCAAATAAACAAACTTAGAACAAATTCAAAACTTGACAATTCACCATTAACCAATGATTTGCCATTTCTACACACTAGTCCATCATCACTTACTTTAGACAATTTTAATAGAGCTTTTTTTTTTTACTTGGGAAACTTGTGTTTTTATAGCTTTAACACTATCTATATGACTTTCCCATCTAGTTACACACAATGATTTTAATGTCAATTCATCAATATGTTCAAGTAAAACACTCTACCGTTTGGTAGAACTAGAGAAAACAATATATATAGTTTAGCATGTTCCAAAAAAGGTTTTTGTTTTATGACAAGAATTTGCCATATCACATAATACCAGGTTAAGACAATGACACCCACATGGCATATAGAAAGCTCTTGGGATTATATCAAGTAATCTTTTTTGAACACCTTGATGTTTTCCCTTCATATTGGATCCATTATCGTACCCTTGTCCTCTAACATATTTAATATCTAGATCAAGAGATTTTAAAACATCTTGTAACACATTGAAAAGACCTAATCCCGTTGTATCATCTACGACCAAAAACTCTAAAAGAAACTCTTCTACTTTGATAGGAGAACATGACACATCAACACATCTAATAATTAAAATCATTTGTTCTTGGCGACTTACATCAGGAGTGCAATCGAGAATTACTGAACAATACTTTGCCTCTTTGATTTTTCTAATTATTGCATTCTTTACATTAGATGCTAACATTTTAATTAATTCATTTTGGATTGAATGACTTAGAAAATGACAGTGAGTTTCTTTGTCTAAAATTCTACGAAAATGTTCTTTCATGATAGGATCGAACTCAGCAATCATTTGAATTATGCCCAAAAAGTTTCCATTAGACTTTGCATAAAGTTTTTCATTTGTTCCACGAAAAGGTATGTCATATTCAGCCAAACATTTAACAACAACAATTATTCTAATTAAAATTTCTTTCTAATGTTTAGTATCTTTTTTTATAAGTTCTTGTAAATCTTTATCAATTGTTTGATTTGTATTTAATCTTATCCGCAACTCAGACCAAGTTCTAAAGTTAACCATATGCTCGGAACTATTTTCATGCTTCTTCAAAGCTATACTAAGATGTTTCCAATCATTTGTTCCTACATTTGATAATTGAATTTTAGATATCGCAGTTTTAAATAACTTACAACAAAAACAAAAAACCTTATCGAGCTCTATGGAGTAAACCAACCATTTTCTATCAATAGAATCGCCGTTTCAAAGCTTACGTTCATAAAATTCATTAGAAAAGTGTCTACCTATTTTATCTTTTGGATAATCCAAATTGGTTTCTCCAAAAGGCCATTTGCTTACAAGTTCGTCTTTCATGTTTGAACGTAAACCATCCCAAACTCTCACATCAAAAATATTATAATTAACTTTAAGGAGACTTTCATTAACTTTTTCAACATGATCTTCATTAACATCAACATCGTCAATTTTATTAACATCAACATCGTTAATTTCATTAACATCAACATCGTCACTTTTCGTATTTTCATTATTTATAGCACTTTCAATATTTTCTTCAACATTATTACTATTCTTTTTTTTGTCTAACAACAAATTGTTCTAAAGATCCAAATTGAGCTTTATTATATTCTTCTATTTGTTGCTTTCGTTTTATATTTTGGGCACCCGACGGTTGTGAACGACGTAACATGATAGATTCTAGCGTAAATTATCTAAATATCTAATATAATCGTAAGATAATGAAAAAAAAAAGAAAGAAAAAAAAACGCATAAAATGAATTATGGAATAATATCACCTGATTAGTTCACATAGAGTGATGGAGATGAAGAAATTCAATAGTAGAGAGTACTAGAGTAGAGAATAGTATATGATTCAATATATCAATTGCCTTAATGCCTTGATCTTGATTACCCACTGCAACAATGCGTTTACTTTGTTTTTTTATTTTCAAATGGATTGTATAACTTTGTCAATTTGGTACACAATCACGTTTCTTTCTTAAAATGGATTGGACTTTGTCAATTTGATAACTACCGAGTCCTATAAATCACGTTCCATTAATTTTGATATCTTTTCACTTTTTCAGTTACATAAAAAATGAACACCCTAGTACTATGGGCTTGATTGCTAGAAAGTGTATAAATTGAACCTAGTATATAGTAACACAAGCTAATAAAATGATGCCCCTTCCCTTTGTGCTGCCTTGGGCTGTTGCCCACCTGGCCCAATGCTAAATCCGGCCCTGGTTTGTGCTAGGTTATCGAGGGTCATTGTAATTTCCAGCATCTTACTAGTTTCAATATATCTTATAGTTGAGGAAGAATTCTTCCTTCATTAATTTTCTTAAAATTCAGCAATACAAGTAAAGAAGCTAAAAATATAACATGTCATAACATATATAAAACTGAAAATTAAATGTCATAACATATTTAAAACTAAAACTTAAACAATACAAGTGAGGAAGCTAAAAGTACAACATGTTTTTCTCATGCACACATAACACCCATTTAGTGATAGCTACAAGTATTAAAATACATGTATAGTGCAAGTCATGCAAGCCGCTAATTAATGATACTTTAAAAACCCTCATTCAATAAAAAGTACAATAAAAAAACACATTGTACAACAAAACAAGGTACTAAACACAAAAAACAAACAAAAAATTATACATATTTCGTGCAAAATTTCACCAAACTTTTGTCATTGCTTATAGCCCTTAAACGATCAAACTAATCAGTAAAGCTATTGCCAAAAAACGTGCAAATAAAATAAATTATTAACCGAAAATATTAAATTACAAGATAATCGCAACCGTATTACGTGAGGACCCCACTAGTATAAATATAAAGCCTTTTAAGAAAAATTCATTCAATGCTGACATTTATCTTAATCACTTTTAAGTTAGGTACTGTTTGGAGCTCAGATCATATTCCCTTTCCACACCTTTACAAGTTTTTATGTGTTTTTCCCCAATTTCAAAGGTAATTTTTTTGGATTAATTTTTAATTAATTGATTTTGAAGTTGTTCCTGGGTTGGTGTTTTTTTTAATTTGAATATGGGCAGGGATATTTGCAAATTTGGCATTCTAAATAACATTTATTTTAACTTGACTCAACTTAGTGGTATATATTGCTAAAAGGGAAAATGATGCAAATAGACCGCGCGCCCTGAGACTTATCATTTTTGATTTTTGACCCTTTTTACGACTATGAAGCTAAGTTAATCAGTACTAGTAAACTGAACTACTTTTCGTAATTATGTTGGGTAAAATATATCTGTTCTGTTTACCGCTCTTCTACAGCTTGTTTAAAGGCTTCTTCCTGCTTTGCCCTTTCCTTTTCTTTAGCAATTACTTCCATATGTAATCTTTTAGCAAATTTTTCATCAAAAGATATATGCTCCTCTGTACTTTCAAACACCATAGTTGGATCTGCAATCCCTTTACCCTTTCCAATATCAGTTTCAGTTTCTGTAACTACATCTTTCTGCATAGGTTCACCAATATTTAGACTCTTAGCAATAGGTCTAGCTGCAGGGATAGGGTGAGATTGCTTTTGGTTGACCAATTGTATGGCAGTATCATTGTCAGCCTCTTTTGGTTTTGGTGTTGGTTTTATTGTTGTGGTTATAATTGTAGCATTGGTTGCCTCTGAAGTGGAAACGTCTGAACTGGCTGTGGGTAGAATAATAGCAGCATTGGTTGCAGCAGTGGTTACTGCAATACTAGCAGTGTATGCAGCAATACTGGCAGTGGTTGCCTGCACCCCTTCCTTCCCCTTTTCTTCAACTGCAACCTTTAAAGAATCATCTATTACTGGTTCTTTACCTTCCATGTGAGCCACACTTAAAAAACACACACAAACTCTAATAGCAACCAGTTCTGGATAGTAATTGCATCTCCGTCATCTCCGTCGTCTCCGTCATCTATTTTCAAATTGAATCTGGCGTTGTTTATCTCCGGCGTTGACTCTGGTATTGACTCTGTAATTTTTTTTTATTGAATCTGATTCAGTTTTTAACAACTTTTCTCCGGCGTTGACTCCGGCGTTCACTATCTCATTTGAATATGTTAATTGAATTTCATGTTTATTTTTTTCACATGTGAATATGTTAATTGATTTATTAGATAATGTTTGTTTGTTACTTTTGACTATCTCATTATATGTTTTTTATTACATATCTATTTTTGCACATGGGAAGATGTTTATTGATTTATTTAGATACTGTTTTTACTGTTTGTTTATTATGTTGACTATCTGATGTTTTTAGATTGCATAATCATGATTTATCTTTGATTATTTGAGTTTTGAAAAATTACGTTTCTTAATGAATAATATCAGTAACTAATGGAATTTTGAGTTTATTATTGTAATTAAGTTTAGTTAGAGTATATTCGCATGTGAAGAATATCGAGATTAGCTATTATTTTGATTATTTAAGTTTTCACAAATAATATCATAAAATCATAACATAAATTTTGATGCACTAATCTAGTACCTTGTTAATTAGATAAATACTTATTACCTTACATACCAAATAAGTCCAAAATAGCACATTCTTAAACATATACAAAACACATTCATAATCCTAAAAATCATCAAAGATCAGCTGCAACTTCTTTGAGTATGTTGATAAGCTTTTTGGTACATTCAACCATCTCTTGAACTTAGCTTTGACAACAACATTATGACCTTTCAAATTCTTAAAACTGGTTTTCATCTCTTCATACTTCGCTTCAGCATCAACATTATAATCTTTGTAAATCTTAAAATCAGCTATCGCCTCTTCACACGTTGCTTCCAAATTAGCATTATCATCTTCGATCCTCTTTGTTAGGATCACATATTTATGTTGTTTGATGATTCGGGTGGTCTAGGATGATAATAGTATATGAATGCCATGTTTAGAGAGAGATGAAGAGAGGAGAGGGTGATTCTAGAGAGATAAACAAAAGAGAAAATGTTAGATTATCAAAGAAGCACCACCCTTCCCTTAGTGGGAAGGGTATTTATAGTTACAAACTAAACGCCCTCCTGTCGGGCTGTGGATCAGGCATACAGTGGGTAAAGACCTGTCCTTCCTCCACGGTGTTGCTCTAAACTAAACTACACTACTAACAAACTAATTATCTACTAACTAACGTACATAACGACAAGTCTACGAGCTAACATATGCTAGACTATAATTGGGGTGACCGACACTTCCATATGGAATTTTCAATTCCTAACAATCTCCCCCTAAGGGAGGTCACCCCATGAAATACATTTTGCATCCTAGCATTCCATCTTTGTCTTTAGTTCTGAGCTCGTAGACTTCAATTCTTCAATTTCCGCGTTCTTTGTGTTTGAGCAGTGATTCTTCAAAGTCTGACTGCTTTGTAATTTAAGTGGAGGTCTTTGAACTGATCCACATTTTGATGATCTTTAAGCTTTATTTAAGATCATCAGCCACAACAAATCTCTGGTTCACCCTTTATTGTGTTGCCTTCATGTGATGTTGTGACTTTTGGACCGACATGCTCACCCAGTCTGGATCATGACATCTTTTCATCAGAGTAGCGGAAGCATCTTTGTATATCTTTGATTGTCATGATTTTCTTCAATTAAGTGTGAATGTTGTGAGCATGCGGCTGTGAATTGACTTCTCAATATCGATCAGCTGCAACCGTCCAATATTCCTGAAAACAACAGTTAGCACTAAAACACACGAAAGTGTCTTTGTTCACTTTCGTTGAATATAGTTGCAAGAACTATGGTTCCCCGTTGATCAATATAAATACTGCCTGTGATCAGGTAGAATTCCGAAGAATCTCCTTGACAGGGTTTCGCAGCTTGATCTAGCCGTTCTCAAACCAGAGCGTCCCAAAGTAGACAACACGGCGTGAGTGAACCAGCGAATTGAGATTCACTAATTGATGAAAAATTGATTTGAAAACAATCGCGTATTGCTTAGAAGAAATAGTTTTGCAATACGATGAAGGTTTTATGAGAAAGATCAATTTTCAATCAGAAATACTTTTAGTATTTGAAAAGAGTACACATTCGATGTGCTAGAGAAAAGAAGAGATTCGCATATCGAACAGTTTTTTCCAAAAGTATTTTTTTCAATCAGAGATACTTTTTGAATTTGAAAATGAATACACATTCGATGTGCTAGAGAAAAGAAGATTTGCACATCGAACGGTTTTCCAAAAGTATTCATCAATTCATTTCCTGTACCAAAGTTGATTCAAGAGTGAATCGCCCCATAGTTTCTATCCAGTTGTCACAAGCTTGATCTTTAGAAAAGATCTCACATGTCACCCACCAAGAGCTTGTTTGATGTTGGCTCTAGAAGGATTTCCATCTTCATCGTGAATACTTTTACATATCACTCGGATGTTCTGGCAAAACCACAAGGATAATGCGTAGGACTCTCAATATATACTTACTTTCCACATTGTGTGAAACAACAAGTTTTCATTATTTTTATGTCCTAATGAGATTTTGTGGATGATCTCTTGGCTCTAGACTCAATTGTGCATTTTTTGGTTCCTATGCCGGAGACTAAGGAGAAGGTCTCCTTCTTTAATATCAAAAATCTCTAAGAGAAATTCGATAGATTATGTAGGTTCCCCGTGAGAATGAAATAAGCCCTTTTAAAAGGAACTTGAGTAGCTTGGGAAGTTTAGTGCAGTGCATCACTGGGTCCATGACGTCTTGTCTTCAATACCGGTGTTACCTTATTAACAACCAATAGCATATGTATTGAACCCTGTTTCTGCCCTAAGGTTGAATTATTGGAGGGCTATTTCTTTTCACCCTTTTTCACATTCATTTCTTTTTCATTCTTCAACCCCTTCAGTGCTTACTGAGACTTCATAAATAGAACCTTGTTGGGTTTATTCTAGTTCTAGCTCTATCTCAGTCCACACTCTTCCCATATATCACTTTTCTCGTTTTTTCATCATACCTAAGGACTCTACACTATCTAGTGGATTGTCCCTAGGTAGATCCTTCCGGCTCTGGCGAGATCGTGGGAATGAATACCTAACCTAACCATCCTTATAACACCTTGCACAAAGTAAATTGGTCGGTCTTTTGGTATTGTTCTTTCCTTCTTGAGACCAATTGAAAAATCATTTGGAAAATCAATCAAGGTACTTGTGATATAATATCAAAGCATTTTGTACCTTAATTGTTTTTGATCTTTTAGAAATTCTCCCCCTCAACATGTGCATATGATCTTGAAATTTTTTAGCACATGGAGGCAAGAGTTCATTGAAATGATTTCTTGATCACAATTTTCTTAGAAAAAGCCATTAGATTTTCTTTGGTAAATTCTCCCCCTCAATATGTGCGTAGGATATTTGAAATCATTTTATCACATAGAGGAAAGAGTTCTTTTGAAGTATATCCACGATCACACAAGCCATTAAGAAACCATTTAGAAAATCAATCATAAACCTGAAAGTTTATTTTCTTTTTGAAATTCTCCCCCTCAATATGTGCTTCGAGATTCGAAAGCGTTTAGCACATATGGGAGAGCAGCATGCACATTTGAATCAAAACGATCACCTTTTATCAAATTTCATTATTAAATCACAAATTCTCCCCTGATCCAAAATATCAAACCCTTTGAGATTTTGAATCTCAAGTGATTTAATCAGGTTTATAAAACATGGGAGAAAATGTGCCTAATTTTAAAGCTCTTCTGGTTTATGGTTAAATGCTCCTCCACAATCATGTGCATTGTGTATTTGAAATCGTTTGGCACATGAAGGAAAGAATGCTTTTGAAACAATCACCCTTTAAAACCGATTTGAGATTTAAATCACGATCTCTCCCCCGATCAAACATATCAAACCATTTGAGATTTATGATCCCAAATGATTTAAATCATTTAGAAAAATTTGGGGAAAGACGTGGCAAGATTTAATTTTAAAAAATGACTGAAATGGACCAATTTTAGACATTAACGATTGTTAGTGTCAGGTATGATAGTCTTTAAGAGATCTTTAAGTAAAACAAAACAATTTCACAATCAAACAAGAACAAAAACAATTTCATTTTGAAAGATCTTTGAGTTTTAAAGAAATTCATACCATGGCATAACATTAAATCTTTAGATTACCACTTTATTACGTACGAACGGACTTTTAGGAAGAAATATCATTTGAAAATACTTAAGTTTGAAATCACTCTCCCCTTCAATCAATGACCGTAGTCGTTGATTGAGTGACTTATGTTTAAAACTGAAGTCCAGTTGATTTCCAAATTTTGAGTTCAATTTATTTTCAAAACAAATTTTCCCATTTTCAAAACAATTTTATCAAATTTGTTGAAAAATGGTGTTATTCACTACTTGTCCTACACACAGATACGTTAGGTGGATAAGAAGCTTATGTTGTTGCTGTAGGGCAGGAAGAAAACCATCTGCAGGTGCAGTGAGACCTCTTAAGTTGCATCTACCGTGCCAACTCTCCATGGAGATCTATTTAAGCTTCGTTTCTTCATTTATCGACCCAAGATATAGTCACCCTTTCCTTTCGGCATCCAATCATCTTCATTTGTGGGATCCGGATCGGGAACAATCTTATGAACCATCTTATCTGCATATGTTAGTGGACATACATATAGATATATGGTGGTCGACATCACCCAAACAGAAATCGACTAATAAAAGTCAATCCAACATATCAATCAAATCATACAAAGGCATGAGAATTATATGTTTATCAAACTCTAATCATCTAATCCTAATGATCACATCCAATATTCCTAGTCCTTCAACATAGGCAAATACATTATTCAGTTAAGCACATAGGATGATTACAAAAGCCCGTTAGAAGATATAAATTTGAAAAACAATCTCCCCCTCAACCAATGACTCTTTCTCTGAAAAGTTTTTAAAAGCGCTGAAGTCATTGATTGGGTTTTGCAAATTTATGAAAATACCAAATCTGATTGATTTTAAAGCAACTTATATTCCACCATTTAGATAAAACATATATTTTCTGAAGAATTTTAGAAGGAAAAATATTTGAGTAGGAACAGCAGTCCTTCGACATACTTTCCTCATTTTGTTTTAGGATAAGTGCACGAAATATTTGAAAATTATTTTAGCGCAACACTTTCCTTTCTTGAAGAACGGGTTGCTATCTGAAATAATAACAAGCCATAGTTAAGCACGGGTTATAGTCTGAAATAACTGCAAGCCATAGTTTTAGACATGTTTTGAAAAAGAATATTTACACCTCCTGCTCGAACTTCATCTATGGTCCTGTGCCATTATTGAATGATATTTCTAAGACCGTAGATGTTATCGATACCATAAGACATGCCTTGAGAAAACATATTTTGGTCTTTTTCAAATTTTCTGATTTTTATGGTTTTTTGTTGATTTTATATTTTTCTATTTTGTTTTAGTTGGTTTTATATTTTTGTATTTTTCTTTTTGATAAATATATAAAGATAGAGTACACAATCTCTCTCCCCTGATGATTGTGATATCATCGAAATCATCACACACTTGTGTACCTCTTATATCACCAAAAACTAACTCTCATCTCTTCCCCCACATAGTTGGAATTAGAACACTAAACGCCATGAGTCAAACCTTGAGTTTCTCTACGGGAATGACATTTTTCTTCCCGGGATATCTTCAATCACTTAGAAGTATTAAGTTCATCAAGTTTACTCGCGTTTAGATGCGTGTCTCCTTTCACCTTGCTGGTTTTGATACTTCAGAATCATCAACTCTTTGTAAGCCCATAAACTCGAAATCAATTGAGAAGAACATCATAAGCACAGATGTATTTGTGAGAATCAACTTGCTGAAGAATTACGTGAGCAAATCTAATTAGGGATTGAATCTTGACATATCACTCTCCCCTAAACCGACAATCTGTTTGATACATGCCCAGATTAGAAAGAAGTATTTAGATCGTTATATGCAACTCGTCTTTAGTCTTCTAACATGCAACAGAAAATGTAGAACAGACTGTAGACTCGACCTTCTTTAAGATTGTCCGTTAGAGCAATAGAATGTTAACATCTTCTTCTCACCAAATGCATTCCCGTTAACTTATATATAGCAAATCCCCTTAACTCAAATCCCTCCCAATCAAACAAGAACAGAAAGATGTTCATCAAGGAAATCAGTCCCACAACTGGAAGCACTTTGTCGTTAAGTTCATCAGTCCATGAGAAGATGTCAACCAACGGCTCTTAGAAGAAACTTCATGTAAAGATGACCCGATAAGAAGAAGCTCGGTTCTTACATGAGTTAGGAGCCGTATAACCATTTATACTCTGAAGTCAATCAACATGCTGTAAATTCACACTTCTTCTCCCCTCAAGAATTGCATACGGAGTTGTCATTCTTGATAAAAACAAGTGAATATTATCCAAACGTATTCTATTCACACTTCTCCCCCTCAAAGGTAGCAAATGATGTCGCCATCGTCATTATAATCGAGCAAGTGGAATAAGAGAACAATCATCGGTAGTCCGGTTCACTTGATAACTCAAAGCGCTTGGAAAAAGCATGAAACATGTTGATGAGAATGGTCATAAATAAGAAGATTTCTTTTCTTCCGAAGATAATGCGCACTGAAGCGTACACATTTCTTTTCTTTAGAGTACGAGGCTTGAACTGTTGTGTTCAAACGCCATAATCTCTCTATTTTCATCCTCTCTTGGCAAACTTGTAATCAACCCCATTATCATTCAGTGGGCTCTTTGTTGTGACGCTGATGGAGAAAACCCAATATGATGAATTTGACCTTGTAGTATACTAACCCAAACTCGTGACTTAAACTTGCACATATGAAACAAAGAGCGGTTCCGAGAATTCATGCCCATTTGAATCTCTAAGTACTCTATACTCTTCAACCAACCAACCATCAAGTATTAGACGTACATCACCTCTTGAAAATCCCCAAATTCAATGTGACACTGAGCACTACAACGTAACTCCTTAAAGTGATAGTTATTTTGTGGTGGTAAGAGCCCAATTCCCCCAAGTGGTGAAAGAAAAGGAAAAGTCACCCAAAAATAACTAGATTTCCAAGTCTTCGTTTTTGAAAATATTAGAAGCTTGAACAAGGATCTTGAAGAATCTTTATCCAACCATCCCCGATACCTTCAGATACTAAGTACACTTGCCCGTGACATTTCACTTCAACCTCAAATAGATAATACTGAATTAACATCGTTGTCACATCATGTGGTTTAAGGCTCAAATCTAGCCTCCTTTAACGATTTAAGTGAACTATGATAATGGTTTCATCCCGACCATGGTTAAAAGCACATAACCCCGTAAAACCATGTAATAACCAAACTGCCATGAAGAATATCCAAACACGCATCAATTCATGTGGTACACCCTTTATCCCTTCTTAGAACTTTGAAAACCGTAGCACCAGTCATCAGATAAGATCCAGAATTACATGTTCCCTTTCTCTAGGATGGTTCCATCTTCACGGGATTTTACAATTCTATGATTTAAACCAATAAATAGTTTCTTTTGAGGGATTTTACAAAACCAAGAATAAACCGAGAGATAGATCCGGATATGTGCACTTCTTTCATCAGGATGGTTTCATCGTCACGGGATTTTACAAGTCTATGATTTAAATCGAGAAACAGATTCTTTCGCGGGATTTTATAAAATCAAGACTAAACCGTAAACAATGTCAGTTTAAATGTGTTATGACAACTTTGGTTTGGGTGAATATCGGTTTTAAGGGAACATGCAGCGGTTCATAAACGGTTCATTCTCCATCTTTAACAATATCATCAACAATTCTTTACCCATATGTAGACACCTTCACAAACCATACTAAGTCAAGTAGTATAAACTACTTCCCCCTGAGGTTGACCGTAACATATCAGAGTACACGTTTCTCCCCCATGATGGTTTCGAACTTTCGGAAGCATCAACGTGTATGACCATTTGCACGAAAAGTTATTTTCATACGCAAAACTCCTGAAATATCATGACTGACGCTAAATATTATTGAAAGATTTTGCTTAGACTGTGAAGTATCATAAACATTCTGTGGCGTCGAATATTCCCTGAGAATTGTTGATTACATTTCATCCTTTGAATACCTTGGCAAACATATCATTCACGTATTCTGTCGGCTATTGCAATGACCACAAGAAGTAAACCCGATATACCAATCTTGAACATGAAGTTAAATTCCCCAGATTTGTTACTTAAGCTTGTACTAATCCTTGTGAAAAGAAACGGTGTACCCAATGTACAAAACCTCTTGACATATCCTCAACTGCGTGAGACACCGAAGTGATAGCTAATTTGTGGGTTAAGGAGAAGGAATCACAAAAGTAACTAAATAGCCAAGTCTTTATCACACTCTATCAATGCCCAAACAAGTCATCTTCGTGGAAAGGTAGAAAGAACGAAGACGAAATAAGTAAACGCATCCAGAAATCTTCACTTCAGATCCAGATAAGAGATACTTTACAAACAACCCCGTAGTCAACCTAGTTCCAATAATAGTTCAAGCCGTGACATAATATTCTTCATGAAGATATATACACCAAAGTATCAAACCTTATCCCAAGTCATAGCCAAAATCTAAATGTAATTGGTCCAAATTAAAATACCACTTGATCCAAATTCACTTCATCACAAATTAATCAAAGACCCAGTTTATATTTAAAGTATAATCATTCGGAACCAATAACTCAAGCCCACATTCACAATGTATCTTTTCAGCCCATGCCCGGTTCATACACTCACCCCTTTTATTTTAAGCTAATATCTTCAAAACGCATCAAACCGTAGTGCATATTATGATCTATACAAATCATACCAAGACTAATATCATCAACTCTTGGACCAGTTTCATCCAATATCATCGAAGTGCAACACAAAATATCATGCAAATCCATTTCACGATTTCACATTCCAATATACAGCCCTTGTAAAATTTATAGCACTTGTTCCATCAATTCCCATCTCAAAATTCATTCAGATTCATAGGCCCATGATCCACTAACCAAGTTCGTTCCTTCAAGTTACCACTCGGCCCATTCAAATCTCGTTCACTGAGGCCCATGATCACAAAGTCCAATTCAGCCAAACCCTATACATTAGGGATATATAAAGATAGTTATATCACATAAGTTACCCTAATAATTACTCACACATAATACGGCCCATCTCCTAAAACTCCTCCTCAAATCCAATATTATCTCCAGTAATCCGCCTCCATATTAACACGCAGCAAAAGAGATCCTCTAACACTTTAATCATCTTCACATCTAAACACATCTCATTATCGAGAAGGTATGGAGATACAAGATCCTATGATGGGTCTCAAACATGAAAGATTTATTATATCTCGACTCATAATCCTCAGAATGAGGGCACCACAGGGTTGGCTTGAGATGTGGTCACAGCATCACATACAAATGATTAAGGTAGGTTTAATCTTTTTATTTGTGTTTCCATTTCGTTGTCAAATCGAAAGAAAGAGTAGAGTGAAGCCTTAAGGTTTTGTTCTTTCTTTAAATTCGAATAGCATACAGATCGATGATGAATCATCCCTTATCGTGTTGTAGGCCCTTGGTATTGATATACATTAGTGTAGCACACGCCAAATGGGTACTCAGAGATCACATGAAATTTGATAACGAATGTAGTAGAAATTATAACACATTCGTTACTAATTTTAGAGGTTCATATACCTATCGAATGAATGGATCCAATGAGACAAATTAGTTTTGTTGATTCTTTGAGATTCGGATATTATCAAAAAGGTTGATGAAGATATATTTATCTCTCATGTTTATTGCCCTTGATGCTTGAAGTTACTTTAGAAAAACATGAGAAACACAAATTTGAGATCCTTGAAAAATATTTTCATTTTGATTTCAGTTTGACTTATGGATCTGTGATGTATGAGTCGTGTGTTGGACGCTTTATGAATCTTGATGTGACATGAATACACACGACAAGATCTGAGATCTTTGAAACATGGTTGAGTCTTGTTTTAGATGTAGATGAGTCTTTGTCGATGTTGGTTTGAGAGATGAATGATGTTTATGTTAGTAGATTGATGTTGATGTTGTTGACTGAATGAATCTGGTCTCGTTGGTTGCATGATAAAGTTTAATGTAGTCTTGTTGGTTGTATGATAATGATGGTTAAACATGCTTCTTCTTCTCAATCTTTCTTACAAACCTCAATAAGCTTGTGTCAAGTCGCATAGATGCTTTTGAGTCAAGTCGCATCTGATTGTGACAAGTCGCAGTCATTTGATTGTGACAAGTCTCAGTCATTTGATTGTGACATGCAAGTCGCAGTCAAGATTGTGACAAGTCGCAGTCAAGATTGTGACAAGTCGCAGTTGACTTAATCAACTCGAAGTATACTTAATCAACTCGAAGTTGACTTAATCAACTCGCAGTTGACTCAAAAGTCAAACTGCATCTTTTCAAAACTGATAAATCGCATCCAGGTTATCCCAACTCGCATCCTTGTTAACCTAACTCGCATTCGTACAGGTTATCCCAACTAGCATCCTTGTTAACCACAAAACGCAAGGAAGAAATATCCTAACTCGCAGTCAAGAACGAACCATATCTGACCCAGAAACTGCATAAAGAAAAACCATCTTTTGACCCGTATTTGACCACAAGGACTTGAATCATTTGACCACAAAACTGATTAACCAAAACAGTTTAACCATACAACTTACTTGACCACCAAATTGTATTTAGAAATCATTTAAAACTGGTATAAAAAATTTGTTAAAACAGTTATAAAACCATATAACATGTTCAAAACAGTAAACACTCTTAAAACCAGAATCAACAACAACATAAAACGTCAACATAACCATATCAAACAGCTCCTAAAACCGTATTAGAATTAGTACAAAAACTTGAATCGAACCAAAAGTGTAACCCCTGGCCAATTGTTAGGATCACATATTTATGTTGTTTGATGATTCGGGTGGTCTAGGATGATGATAGTATATGAATTCCATGTTTAGAGAGAGATGAAGAGAGGAGAGGGTGGTTCTAGAGAGATAAACAAAAGAGAAAATGTTAGATTATCAAAGAAGCACCACCCTTCCCTTAGTGGGAAGGGTATTTATAGTTACAAACTAAACGCTCTCCTGTCGAGCTGTGGATCAAGCATACAATGGGTAAAGACCCATCCTTCCTCCATGGTGTTGCTCTAAACTAATATATGCTACTAACTAACTAATTATCTACTAACTAACGTAAATAACGAAAAGTATACGAGCTAACATATGCTAGACTATAATTGGGGTGATCGACACTTCCATATGGAATTTCCAATTCCTAACACTCTTGAAACACGCTTTCATATCTTCATACTCACATTCATTTGTTCAATCATTCTCTTCCTCTTATCAATCAACTCTTGTTTCTCTCTAAAATTTCCTTCTATTTGGAAAGTCTTATAAAATAAACTACTAAGTCATATAAACGAATGAATTATAAGAAAAATACAAAATCTAATATGTCCAAAACGAAATAAAATCTAAAAACAATAACTCTTCAAGTTAAATCCAAAATAATAAGATAACTAAGGTCGGTATACTCGAATAATCCAACTCTCAGCCAATCAAGCCCATCTTCAAACCTAAAAACCCGTCGCAGGAAAAGAAATGCGGTTGAGCTTAAAAAGCTCAGTGAACAGATATAACAAAACGAAAGCTAAACGAAATCAGAGATACAAATGAAATAAGGAAACTGATAACAAGGTCGTAACAAAATGAGAACAATGAGTCAATGAGGATCCTGCAGAAACACACTTATACAGATATCCAGAAAGAACATCAATCGAGGAGAACACAACAAGCAACGCATCCATGACATATAGATTGTCACACATAAACAAACAGACATACAAGCACCGAAACATAAGCAAGCATAGCAGACGTCGCATCCCCTCAACATAAGAATAGCATGCAATCACATCAGAAATTAATACATATAAGCCAAACGGAAAACTGAAAGCAAACGAAAGCAATCAATTAGGAAGTGAGCATGGAAATGACACAAGTCAAATAACCCACAGCAATAACATGACAAAGATAATAACAGTATATAAGCATGGCAGGTCAACGGTTAGCAATAAGAACACTAACAGATAATCATAGCCCATGAACATAATTAAACGAAGGTATCTATGATAAACAGATAATTCAACTGAATACACTCAAACATGATCACCATACCAATCAAAGGTTCACATAATGAAGATAACATATAGTCAGATAACAACAGTTGAATCATATAATAGCATACTAATCATATCAGAAAGGTGGTAACCAGAGCCACATAAAACATGCATAGCATAATCAAATTTAATAATCATCTAACAACCCTAAGACGGAATGGAATGATAGTCTGGGTAACTAATAAGAGTATGACAGACTACAGCTGAGCATATATTAGGGTAGTAGAGTGAGTTAACAGTAATGGACAATCACAGAATGCGTGCGTGGAAATATCATGAGGTATAACAAAGGATACGAAATGTATGAAAAGGGGTCGGCCATCTACCACGAGCCCATAATATATCATAAACATGGTTCATATCTATAGTAAACTGCTAGATCCTGAGGGGTGACCTCTAATACCATATTGAGCTCATAATCATATAACAGAAAGGGACGGTGTGTAACATCACTGACCGAGTCATGCCATTGTGTATCAATGACATGGATATGGTACCTCCATGACTGAAACATATTTGCTCCTGTATCAAACTCAAGGGTCAAAGCATAATCATATCATAAGGGTTCATATAAAAGGTTTGTTCAAAGGTTCATATCGAGTTTCATAATATAGGTTCATATCGAGTTCCATAACATAGGTTCATAACGAGGTTCATATCAAAGGCTCATAATCGGCTGTTCATAATCATAAAGTTCATATCAGTAGATTCAATAAAAGGTGCATAGAAAAGTCAGGAAGCCCTAATAAGAAGGCTTTGAGTAAAAAGTATAACAGTTCAAAGTTAGTATCAAGGATATACGAATCATGAGAAACCTTAAGAGATAAGGTCAATATTCAGACCTCAAATGTGTGCGTAAGAGTAAGGTACACAAGCAAGTTCAACGCTTCCTCGCCTATTAAATCTACATTAGGACATATCATAAATCACATATGTGTTCTTTTCATAAATCATGTTTGACTTATCTCCCATTTATACTTAGTTTCAAGTTCATAAGTTTCGTCTCTTTAGTATTTCAAATCTGGAACAAACTTTAGCGATTTTTATAAAATATTTACTTAGCTCAAATGAAATCAAGAAATTCTGGGGTTCCCATATGAGTTAAGAGACTCCAAAATTGGGGATTCTATTTCTAAGTCAAATGGCCTATGGAAAATCATGAGTCCAGACCTGTCCAGAACTCACCCAGATTTACACACACCAAAAGTATAGTCCAAACAAACACACTCACCCTACTCCACACATCAAACCAATAACTACAGGTGTCACACAATATATCAACATCATAACCACCAAAGAAAAAGTTCCAGAACCTCATAGATTTAATACTAAAAATCAAATAATACATCACAAATTTAAACTTAAAAGTTAAGATCGGACACCTTAACCTAAAATGTAAAAATCATACCTCCCCGTATGCAAATAATACAAGGCTTATATTTCCAGAAAGATATTTCCAAGTACTACCATTTAAGCACAAGAATCACTCAAAAACATGCAAGTATGATCAGATAACACCTAGATGAATCCAACCTAAAATTCGACAGCTTAACAAGCAATCATAACCAAGCAACAAACAAGTCACCAATCATCACTTAAGCATGCCAAACATCACAAAACTCATCATACATCATTTTTA